>VZRH01004003.1:5937-19820 GCA_013397555.1 Urocynchramus pylzowi
CCTTTATTGTCCTTCTTTGCATTCCCCCCCTCCCTTTTCTCTCCTTTTCCCCTCCCCTTTATTCCCCGGACGAGCCCGTGTCTGCCACTCCCCCCGCCTCATTCCCTTTCCCGTCTGCTCCTTGATCCGCGTTTTTGCCGGTGCCAGGTGAAGGAATTCGACTCCATCTCGCGGCTGGATCAGTGGCTCACCACGATGCTGCTGCGCATCAAGAAAACCATCCAGGGCGAGGGCGACGGCGACCTCAAGTGACGCCCGCGGGCCCTTCCTGCCTCCAGCCGAGGACTTTTCGGGAATTCCCGACCCAATCCCGCGCTTTCTTTCGTCGCTTCCCACTCCCGTGGCTCACTGTGTTTCTTTAGCCCCCGCTCTGTGGTGACGCTCCGGGCAGATGCCAGGCGGGAGGAGCCCTTGGAGCGGAATTCCTCCTTCTCCTCCTTGCGTTTAGTCCCGCTCATCCCGGTGCCTGCACTCGCAGCTCCTGGTTTTCCTGCTGTTCCGTTGATTCCAGCATGTAAATATTCCATCCAGGCCAGCACAGTACCAATAAGCGCTTCCAGCTCGTTGTGTTCCCGTTTTCCCGTTCTCAAGTGTTGGATACACTTGGATTTGGGGCTCTGGAAGTGGTGCTAGGCAGAGGCTTTGGGAATTGGGAATATCCCGCACACCCCCACCACGCCATAGGCATTCCAGGAGCCTAGGATCGGTGTCGGCCCTAGGTCCTGGTTGGTTTCCATCTCTCTTGGATTGATTTTCCACTTTACTTCGTGGTGCATCCCATCCCTCCACTTCCCAAATAATTCCACCTGAGGAAGGATCTATTTTTGTACCTCACCCTCCGCGTGGGCCGGGCACAATCCCTAAATTCCGACCCTTCGGCTGCGCGCAGGTGTTGATCCCACAGGAGCCTGGTTGGAATTCGGGTGGCAGGGGGGCACAGTTTGCTTGGGAAAAGTTGAAAAATTCCTGCAGGAATTGATGGGTATGTTTTTAAGGAAAGAGGATCGAGCTGCCTGGTTTTTCAAGGATGGGTCGGAGGCGTCGGGAGCTTGTGCAATTTGTCACTCTTTGGGAAGAGTGAAGTCGTTAATTAAGGGCTGTTCTGGAGGCTCCAGGCAGCCCCAGCCCCTCTTTCCTCTGGAAAAAGTCAGGTTGGAATGTTGGGCTTTGGCTAGAGCTTGGCTCGTTGGGCTCTAAAGTTCTGAAAACCAAAAATCCCGATCCCTGCCAAATTCTCCTTGGTTCGGTGTTTTCCCACCCTTCCCACAGGTCCTGGTGTTCATATCAAACATCCCAACCAGATGGAAAAGGCCGGGCTTGGGCGGCAGCTTCGGGGGGATCTCCCAGCTCCAGGCTTGGAAGCACACGGAGTTCATCCATTCCCACCCTCAGGAATGGCTTTATCTGGCGTCCAGCACTGTGGGAGCCGGGATGAGGGGAAGCACAGCTTGGGAGGCTCCACTTTTCCCGGTGTTTTTTCGGTTCTGTTGCCATTCCCTGTGTCGGTGTTGTAGGACAGGAGGAGCAGGAGGGCTGTTACTCCATCCCTACACCTGGTAGTTGTGTGTGAGTAGCTCCAGCATGTCCTCTGCAGTATCCATGGTGAATTGTGACGGTTCCCAGGTGACAATTCCGCCACTCCCGCTGTATTCCCACCCCACCTCCATCACTCTCTACTCGGAAAACTTATTTAAGGAAATGGCCTTAGCGAGAATATCATGTTTGGTGTGACTCTGTACATGAATAAAGTGAAAATCATGGATGGAAGGAGGGAGAAGTGGTTCTTCTGGAAAACTCAGAAGGCTGGAGCATGGTGGGATGATGGAGGCTGGGAGGGGGAGTCCTTCAATTCCTGCTTGGAATCAGGGAATGGTTTGGGTGGGAATGGACGTTAAAGCTCATCCTGTTCCAGGGACGCCTTCCACTATCCCGGCTTGCTCCAAGCCCCTTGAATACTTCCAGGGACGGGGCAGCCACAGATTCTCTGGGAAAACTCTTCCAGGGCCTCCCCATCCTCCCAGGGAAGAATTCCTTCCCAATAACCCACCTGAATTCCCCCTCTGTCACTAGGAAGCCATTCCCTCCCTCTTGTCCTGTCACTATAATTCCTGATGAAGAATCCCTCCCACTTCTCCTTGTAGGCCCCTTTTGAGGTTTCCAGGGAACCTTCTCTTCTCCAGGTGAACTTTCCAAGCCTGTCAATATCCCAAAGTGTCCCACTGGATACGACTGAGTCACTGGGAGGTCTCCATATTCCATATTTTAATAGGAACAGCTCAAACAGGTAACTCACTTCTGTATATTCGCAGAGTACAAAACATTCCCCGGCTCCAGATCCAAGTGCTCAGCCCTTAAATACGTCTACAACCCCTTTCCTTCCATTGGGAATAACTGAGCTCCAGCAGGAATAAATATCTCAAATATAACCTCTTGGAAATGTCCTCTGGTACAAAAATTCCCTTTTTTTTCTAGCTTAGAATTCCATGAGAACGCCTCCACCGTCCCTTTATCCCAAAAAATAGCTCTGTGCCACAGGTGGGGGGGGGGGTGTGTGTGTCTTTATTGCTGGATCTCACCAGGCTGGATTGTGCTTACCTTTCCCAAAGTTCTGCTCACAGCTTCAGCTGAGGAACTGCTGTGGGTATACTACAGGAACAGGCAAAGAAATGGGAAAAAGAATGGGAAAAGCCGTGGGTTTTTACACTGGGAAGCCCATCCCAAGGTTTGAAGCATTAAACCCTAGCACAGTGAGCTGCTGTTGTGAAAAAAGCAGGAGTCAGCCCAGCTGGAACAACACTCCAAGGCTCCTTCCCTGCCCAGGGGAAATCCCCCAAATCCTGTTCCACTAAAACGGAGCAGGGAAAGCCTCTGAACTGAGCCCCTTCCAGCACAGCTCCTTTTCAAAGACTTTCTTCTAGGAGATGTTTTGTTCTCCTAAGTGCCTAATTCCATGGGAACTGGAGCAGCTGGAAGGTGAGAACTGACAGGATCCAAGTGCCAGACTGCTCCAGTTTCCCTGGAATTGTAAAACCAAGGAAGTAGCACTTGGCTGCCACCTGCCCCTTTTTGCTGCTCAGAGACTCCAAACTCCTGGAATCAAACTCCAAAGCCGCTCCCACTCTTTGGGATCTTTGGCAAAAGCAGAGAGAAACCAACATTTCCTGAAAAGCAAATTTAGCCAAAGTTCTCCTGGATGAAATTCCACCGGGGAAAACGCAGCAAACGTCATAGAGAAACATCGGTTCTCCTGATTGTCCATGTGGCATTGAATTCCCTGGAAAACAAACCTGCACCACCAAGGTACCTGAGCCACCCCCTGAATTCACAGGGGATCAACTCCCACAAACTCCCTGGTGTGGTGCCACCCTGCCCGACCATCAGGAGATGGAGCTGAGGAAGGAATTCCCAGAGGAAAGCTGGAAATCCACTCTTTCCCAGCCTCCCACCACCAGCCTCCCTCAGGCCAAGGACTGTACAAGGGGTGCAGCCTAAGGAGCAGGAGGCAATCCCGAATTATTCCATGTTCACCAGGGCATGGAGCTGGGGCTGCCCAGAGTCCGTCTGCGTGTGGAGCACGGTGAGTTCTCCCAGCAGGGACTCCTGTGCTCCAGAGGCCTTACAGTCCGTGCTGGAATTCCCACTTCCCGGGACTGCTGCCAGGCTCTGGTAGGGGCTGTTCTCTGGGAAGGACAGCAGCTTTTCTGGGATTTTGGGGGACACCTCGTATTCCTCATCAGGGAGCTCCGTTTTGTGCCCCTCGTCGTTCTTTGCGGCTCCTTCCACGATGACCAGGAAGGACTTCCAGGGGGTGTTCTTATCATGGATCTGCAAAGGAATAACCAGGAGACAGAAGGTTGGATATGGGACAACGAGGAAAACTTTGGATCAAGCTTATATTTGATGTCGGTTGACAAGGTTTTTGGAGTCATGGAATGGTTTGGAAGATTGGACTGCCAAGACGATCCAGTCCCACCCCATGCCACGGACAGGGCCACCTTCCCCTGTCTAGCCTGGTTTTGAACAACTGCAGGAATGCAGCTTTCCTGGCATTCCAAGGCCTTCCCCACCTCCTGGGGAAGAGCTCCTTCCCGACACAAGGAAAACTTTGGATCAAGCTTATATTTGATGTCTGTTGGAAAGGTTTTTGGAGTCATGGAATGGTTTGGGTTGGAAGCCTGGACTGCCAAGACAATCCAGTCCCACTCCCTGCCATGGACAGGGCCACCTTCCCCTGTCTCCGAGCCCTGTCCAGCCTGGTTTTGAACAACTGCAGGAATGCAGCTTTCCTGGCATTTCAAGGCCTTTCCCACCTCCCGGGGAAGAGCTCCTTCCCGACACGCCGGGGGTGCAGCGGGGCCGTACCGAGGTGTGGCGGCGCAGCGTGGATTTGTCGGTGAAGGTCCTGCCGCAGGCGTTGCACATGAAGGGCTTCTCGCCGGTGTGGATGCGGTGGTGCCGCTGCAGCGCGTTCAGCTGCGTGAACTGCTTCCCACACTGGTCGCAGCAGTACGGCCGCTCCCCTGGGAATGCGGAGACAGGCTGGGAATGCGGGCAGGGCGGAGCTGCCCAGCAACCCCTGGCTGACAGGGAATGGTCAGGGAAAACGGCCTGCTGGCACAGATGTCACGGTGCGACCCAGCTGGAGGCAGCAAGTTCCTCCCAGCCCCATAAAGATGGGCTGCCACTCTGTTTTTCCATGGATTTTCTGTTAGAGACTCACGTGCTGCCCAGAATCCGAGTATTCCTCCCCCTTATTCACTCGTCTCCACTCCCAGCCCCGGGATCCCTCTGAAGACACCACAAACTCCCTGTTCGGAAAGAGATCCCATTTCCCTCCCTCCCTGGATCCACCACAGCTCTCCACCACCTGGCAGGATCCTGGCAGGTTACTAAGCTATTTCCACAGCCTGTGGAAGCATTCCAGGGAATTGCTGTCACTCAGGATTAGTGGGAGAAAATTATACATCAAGCAGTGGGCACGGGGAAAAACCTGGCCAAGAATTCCTTGCTGGAATGTTGCAGTGGTGAGGGGTGCGTATCCAAGAGAAGGAGCACATCCTACCTGTGTATCCAGGAGAAGGGACATATCCTACCTGTGTGGACCTTGATGTGCTGGTACAGGGAATTCCTCTGGGCAAAGGTCCGGAAGCAAACCTCACATTTGAAGGGCTTGGATCCCGTGTGGATCCGGTTGTGGTGTTTCAAGTATTCCTTGGAGGCAAAGCTCTTGCCACAGGTTTCACACATGAAAGGCCTTTCCCCTAAAAAAGGGGGAAAAGGAGGATTAAACCAGCAGAGCTTTGGGAATGCTCTTGCATATCCCACAGAGATTCTGGGGCGTGTCCTCACCGTGGGGATATTTGAAGGTCACCCAGTTCCAAACCATTCCATGGGCAGGGACACCTTCCCCTATTATCCCAGGTTGCTCCAAGCCACTGCCAGCCTGGCCTGCAACAATTCCAGGGATGGGGAATCCACAGCTTCTTTAGGGAAACTGTTCCAGGGCCTCGCCACTCTCACAGGGAAGAATTTCTTCCCAAAATCCAATTTATATCAACCCTCCCTCAGCTTCAAATCATGGGATATCCTTGGGAACCTTTCTCAGGCAATTCCCACCTAAGAGACGACAATATCTCATTTTATTCATAAAAACACGGACAAAAAGCATTTTCTGAAGGCAACATTTTCCCTGGAAGGTTTGGGATTGGATTTTCCCGGTTTTCCAGCCTCACCTGTGTGGCAGCGCCTGTGGTAGATGAGCATGTGGTTCTGGGTGAAGCGGGCGCCACACTCATCACACACAAAGGGCTTCTCCCCCGTGTGGATCCTGCAAGGAAAAGGGAATATTCAAACGCCAGGATGAGCCTTTCCCTCATTCCCCTTGATCCTCACTGCTGGATCAACACCCACATCCAAAAATGTTACGGTAAAAGCAGATTTTTCAAGGTGAAATGCAGCCAAATTCAGAAAATTCTCTCCAGGTTGTGGCGCCAAATCCTTTGGGATGCGAGGGAAAGCTTCTCAGGGGGTTGGGATGGCTGCTTTTCCTGGAGAGGCACATCCATGTGGCAAAATACATCCCCAAGGATGAGAAATCCCCACCACCGGCTGCCACCACACCCAAATTTAGGCAGCACTGAGTTTACAACGTCCAAAATTCCTGAATGGGCTCTGGGAATGGAAAAAAATCAGGTTTAAACTCTCAGAGAGGAATTTTTTCCCTCATAAAAATGTCTCTGGCTGAAGACAGATAAAATAACTGATCAAATCAGGTTAAACCCCACAGAGCAGATTTTTACTCTGATAAAACCGTCTCTATCATGAGAAAAGGTAAAATGACTGATAAAATCAGATTCAAGCCCCTCAGAGTTAATTTCTGCCCTGATAAAAACACCTTCAGAAAAATAAAACGGATAAAATCAGGCTCAACCCCCTCAGAGAGGATTTTTTTTCCCTGATCAAAATGTCTGCTCTGAGACACATGAAATATCTGATAAAATCAGGTAAAGTCCCTCAGAAATGATTTTTACCCTGATAAAAACACCCTGGGACAGATCAAATAACTGTGAAAATCAGGTTAATGCCCTCAGAGATGATTTTTGCCCTCATGAAAAGGGCTCTGCCCTGAGACAGATATAAAAACAGCTAAAATTGGGTTAAACCCCTCACAATCTACTTCTGCCCTGATAGAAACGCCCTCAGAAAGATAAAATTGATAAAATCAGGTTAAAACCCCTCAGAGATGATTTTTCCCTGATCAAAATGCCCTGAGGTAGATAAAATATTGACAAAATCAGGTAAAAACCCCTCAGGGATGATTTTTCCCTGATCAAAATGCCCTGAGGTAGATAAAATATTGACAAAATCAGGTTAAAACCCCTCAGGGATGATTTTTCCCTGATCAAAATGCCCTGAGGTAGATAAAATATTGACAAAATCAGGTTAAAACCCCTCAGNGAGGTAGATAAAATACTGACAAAATCAGGTTAAAACCCCTCAGGGATGATTTTTCCCCCGATAAAAACAGCCTGGGACAGATAAAACCCAGCGGGTGCCAGATCACGTCTGTGTGGGTGACATTGGTGACGTGCCACCTCCTCCTCTTCCCAGATCCATTGTTTTCCCTACTTCGCTCCCAAATTCATCATTTTCCCATTGAAAACCCTGCCAAATCCTTCCCAAATATTTCCACACTTGTCTTTGTGTTGAGTCTAAGGATGTGCTGGAGGAATCCCACCTGGATTTCCCCTCAGCATAGGCCTGACCCATGCAGTACATGAGGAGAAAACAGGGATTTAGAAGGCCCTGAGGGCCAAACCCTGTATCAGGAGAAAACAGGGATTTGGGAGGCTCTGAAAGAGAAAACAGGGATTTGGGAGGCTCTGAAAGAGAAAACAGGGATTTGGGAGGCCCTGAAGGAGAAAACAGGGGTTTGGGAGGCTCTGAGGGCTGCAACCCATTTGAGGAGAAAACAGGGATTTAGAAGGCCCTGAGGGCCAAACCCGAATCAAGAGAAACCAGGGACTTGGGAGGCCCTGAATGAGAAAACAGGGATTTGGGAGGTCCTGAATGAGAAAACTAGGATTTGGGAGGCGCTGAGGACTGGACTGCATTGGAGGAGAAAACAGGGATTTAGAAGGCCCTGAGGGCCAAACCCGAATCAAGAGAAACCAGGGACTTGGGAGGCCCTGAATGAGAAAACAGGGATTTGGGAGGCTCTGAAAGAGAAAACAGGGATTTGGGAGGCTCTGAAAGAGAAAACAGGGATTTGGGAGGCCCTGAGGGCCAAACCCGTATCAAGAGAAACCAGGGACTTGGGAGGCCCTGAATGAGAAAACTAGGATTTGGGAGGCTCTGAGGACTGGACTGCATTTGAGGAGAAAACAGGGATTTGGGAGGCCCTGAGGGCCAAACCCGTATCAAGAGAAACCAGGGACTTGGGAGGCCCTGAATGAGAAAACAGGGATTTGGGACGCTCTGAGGCCTGCACCCCACATAAGGAGAAAACAGGGATTTGGGAGGCCTTGAGAGAGAAAACAGGGATTTGAGAGGCTCTGAGGCCTGCACCCCACATAAGGAGAAACCAGGGATTTGGGAGGCCCTGAGGCCTGCACCCCACATAAGGAGAAACCAGGGATTTGGGAGGCCCTGAGGCCTGCACCCCACATAAGGAGAAACCAGGGATTTGGGAGGCCCTGAGGGCTGCCCCTCAACTCCAGGGAAAGCCGCTCCTACCTCATGTGGGTTTTCAGCGCCGAAGGCTGGGAGAACTTGGCCTGGCACTCGGGGCAGCCGTAGGGCTTGTGCCCGGTGTGCGTCCTCTCGTGCAGCCGCAGGGCCGTCCTGGAGCTGAGCCCCTTGCCGCACTGGTGGCACTGGTGGCGCTCGCCGCCGCCCTCGTGCACCTGCAGCACGTGCCTCTTGACGTCCTTCTTCCTCTTGAAGCGCTTGGCGCAGAGCTCGCAGGGGAAGCGGCGCTCGCTGCTGTGCACGTGCCGCTGGTGGCTGCGCAGGTTGCAGCGGTTGGCGAAGGTCTGCGCGCACGTCTCGCAGCGGAACTCCAGCGCCGAGGCGATCCCGTGGCTCTGCTGGATGTGCTTCAGGAAGCTCTTCTCGTACAGGAACGCCTTCTGGCACGTGCCGCAGGTGAAGGCGCCGCCGCGCTTCTTCTTGTCCTCCTCGCCCCCCTTGGGCAGGTTTTCCGGGGAGGCGCCCTCAGGTTTGCCGGAGTTCTCCTCCTGCTCCTGCTCTCCCTCGGGCTGCTTTTCCTCCTCGGCGTTCCGCTGCTGCTCCCGCAGCCTCCGGGTGTATTTTTTCTTCGGGATCTCCACGAAGACCTTCCTGCCGGCCAGCCGCCCGCTGGCCCTGCGGATCTTGGCGTAAGGAGCCTTCAGCGCTTCCTTCTTTTTGTCCATCTTCTCCTTGGACTTGGCGGCCGNCTTGTCCTCCTCGCCCCCCTTGGGCAGGTTTTCCGGGGAGGGGCCCTCAGGCTTGCCGGAGTTCTCCTCCTGCTCCTGCTCTCCCTGCTCGCCCTCGGGCTGCTTTTCCTCCTCGGCGTTCCGCTGCTGCTCCCGCAGCCTCCGGGTGTATTTTTTCTTCGGGATCTCCACGAAGACCTTCCTGCCGGCCAGCCGCCCGCTGGCCCTGCGGATCTTGGCGTAAGGAGCCTTCAGCGCTTCCTTCTTTTTGTCCATCTTCTCCTTGGACTTGGCGGCCGGCCCCTCGGGAGACGCCCCACGGCCGGGCGCGGGTACGGAACAATCCGGAGAGTCCCGCTCGGCCTTGGCCGCGGGCACGGCGCTCGGCCGGGCGGCGCTTTCCTCCTCGGAATTCTGCGACTCCGAGAAGTTCTGCAGCTCCAGCAGCACGGATTCCAGCATCTGCTTCTTCAGCTGGAAGCAAGTCTCGGAGAGATCCAGGCACTTGAGCTTCTCGGCGATCTCCAGCATGCGCTGCACCCGGTCCTCCTCCACCTCCACGCGCGCCGTGTAGACGAACTCCAGGAAGGAGGCGAAATCCGCCACCTGCACCTCGTTGAGGAAGACGTTGCTGTGGGGGCCGTCCACGGGCTTCTCGTTGAGGAAAACCTCCTTGAAGAACTTGCTGGTGGCGGCCAGCACGGCCTTGTGCGCCGGGAACTCGGCGCGCACGCCCTGGTACTCCACGCTGACGGTGACGTCGCACAGGTGGCCCAGCAGCCGCAGCTGCTGCATCTCGTTCAGCAGGTTGATGGGGGAGGACTTGGATTCCAGCAGAACGGGGTTGCTTTCCATCTTCCTCCTCCCTGCCAACGAGATCCCAGGTCAGCCGGCGGAATCCCGCCGCGGGGTCGGAGATTCGGGGAATCGCCGGGGTTGGGAAAGGCTCCGAGACCGCCGAGCCCGACCTCGGACCGATCTCCAGCGCCTCAGGAAGAGCATGAAGCGAACCTCAGCTTAAATCCCAGCCCTAATTCCTCATGAAACCCTTGGGGCTATCAGAAGCTGGGACAGGGATGGGAGAAACAGAGCTGGATCCAGGTTAAGGCACCTGGAATTAAGGAATGACTCCTGGCCTCCCCAGGCACTAATTTAAGGAAGGCAAGATGAAGCGAATGTTAACTGCGGTCCTAAAAAACGCGCCTGAAAATGCTTCCCACGTAAAATTCCAAGCTCTTACGTGATGGACAATCATATTCACACACTGAAAATCCCAAAAATGATGGGAGTTCCTCAAAGTGGACTCACAGCCTGCACATTCCGAAGGCCCATTTCCAGCCTTCCATCGGGCCCTATTTCCCAGCAATGTCTGAAGCTGCTCCAAAGCTTGTGAGAAGAGGGGAAGTTCTGGGGGGGTTTTCCCCAACGTTTTCCCAAAACAAAATCAGATTTCTATGGATTTAAAGGTGTTCTGAGAAATCTGTTGAGTCTAACCCCGTTCCTACCGGAATCCGAGGCATTTCTTTCCACGTCCTGGGAATCAAGTGACATCTCACCCAATGCTTTACGAACAATCGGTGACACCAAAATGCCACTTTTTTACCCCAGTAAAATGATTTTAAACTACTTCTCGTGTTATTTCACAGCTACCCCTCTAATTCCATTTGAGCACTGTCCATTTCTCAGGAATGCCTCCCCTTCCAGAGGCAAAACTGGCTGGAAACAGGCAAAAAGCTCCAGCCCAAAGAGGAACGGGGAGGGGATTCCCAGGCGGCTGCTGCTGAAATCCTGGAGAACCCCACAGTGCCCACTTCCAATCCCATTTGCAAAGGACCCTGGATCACATAGGAATGCTGGGGTGGGGGGAAAAAGGCGAGAGGAAAGGGGGGAAACAAGGGGGGAAGGCGGGGAAAAGAAAAGGGAAAAGAACGGGGAGAAAGAGGAGGGGGAAAAAGGGGGAAAAAGAGGAGGAGGGGTTGGAATCAAGGGGAAAGAGAGGAGAAAAAGAAGGAGGGCGGGGCCAGCCCGCCATGGCCCCCGCACTCACGGCTGCCGGCCCGTTCCCGGTTTGTTCCCGGCCCGTTCCCGGCCGCTGCTCCCGCTCAGCCCCGGGCGCGGCCGGAAGCGCTGACGCGCCACGACCCCGGCGGAGGCGCGCCGGAAGTGACATCACGAGGCGCGCCGGGTGTTGCTAGGCAACGCGGCCTACCCCGCCCGCGGCTTCGGCATTCCCAAATCCCGGCGTTTTCCCCTGGGAAATCCGGGCGAATGAAAGAGGGACGGGCTGGGCGGCACTGGCAGCTTTATTAAAGGAGGAACTGGTGATTTACAGCGGCGGCACCGCACTGTGTTTGTATAAACACACACCCCGTCCTACCTGTTCCCAATGGGATGCTCCCACAGCTTTGGGAAAAATAAACCTCTGGACAGATGCGAACATTTCAGTGAAATAAATACCCTCATGAGGAATTGGCCCTTTACCACCTGCAATGCAGCTCCTGAGGCAGCTGCAGTGCCCGTTGGGAACGATCCCCTGCATTCCAAAGGATAACTCCCACCATTCTGCCTCCAACCGCCCATTTTTGGGTCTAAAACTGACTTTATAAGTACAAAAGGGAGGGGTCGGTGTCCCTGGTGTCCCCAAGCCCAGGTGTCACGTGTGTTGCTGCTGCTGCTGCTTTAGCACTTCCTGGTTTATAAAGCTTCCCGTGGTCAACCGACCAAATTTCGGGCATGGGATCCCCTCCCGGACGCACTTCCGCTAAAGTCTCTATTTTGGACCAATTGTGGTCTTTTTTTTGTGTGAGGTCGATCAAGAAGCTTCTCCAGTGAGCATTCCGGTCATGGATCTGGGAAAAAAAAAAAAAGGGAGGGGGACAGGAAAACAATCAGATCTGTTTTTTAACTGCCAAATATTTAACTTCATCCAGAGCTAAATCCAACAATTTTGGGATAACTCCACGCTCCTGCGCTCCAAGTCTCAACTCAAACACAAACAGGGCTCTTTTGCCAAATCCGTGCTGAATTTCTGGCTCTGCTGCCATGGAATGCATCCAAAATCAGACGGAATTTCAGCACACGGGCAAAATATTGACTTGGAGCTGGAAGGGAACCTCCTGTTCTGTCTGAGCTGTCACTTCCAGGACCTGGAGGTCTCTGGGAAGAGCTGAGCTCAGCGTTTTCCAGCAGAACGCTGGGAACGTGTGAATTCCTGTTGATGTGCGGCACCAGGTCGGATAAACCATGGTGTCACGAGGCTGGAACGAGGGTTAAAGCACTGGAGACTCTGCAGTTAATCCGTAAAAAAATCGAAAAACCCGAGTCCTTCCTCAAATGTTTTCATGGAATCTTTTAGAGGAAAAGATCTCGGAGATGATGACCACCAGGAAGCGCTGTATCCAGTCACTTCCAGGGATGGTGACCCTTCCCCTAGCACTGGGAGATGACTGGATGGGCAGGCAGCAGTGGGAGCTGCCGTGCCGTTGGAGCAAAATCCTACAAAGCTCAGGAATGGATTTTAAGATGGCGGCTCACCGCCCTGCCCTGAAAGTCATCCCTAGCACAGCCCCTCCTGAGGGCTGGAAATTCCTGCTGCCAGGGCGACGTTGGCACCCTGGAGGTGGCACAGGGGATGGGGAAGATCCCGTGGGATGTCCTACCGCCACGTGCCGGCGCAGGGTGGACCTGTCGGTGAAGGTCCTCTCGCAGGCCCGGCACTTGTAGGGCTTCTCTCCGGTGTGGATGCGCTGGTGCCGCCGCAGAGCTCCCTGCTGCGTGAAGGCCTTCCCACACTGCTCGCAGAAATAGGGACGGGTCTCTGGGAATAACAATCCCAGCAAACAAAGGGTTAGCAGCACTTAGGAGAGAGCGGCTGGCTCTTCGGCCCCTTTCCTGGAAGTGTCCAACCTGGGAGAGTGGAAGGTGTCTATGGCAGGAGGTGGAATGAGACGACCCCTAAGGTCCCTTCCAATCCCAACCATTCCATGATAAATATTTCCCAATACCTGCCAAGGCTACAGACATCCTCCACTCCAGATTCCTTCAGCTGCACAATCCAGGCCTCAGTTTTCTAGGACACCACGCAACGCTCCCATGAGCCAGGGTCAGGACGAGCCCCGCTTCCCAATGGAATTTCCATCCTTGGGGGTGTCCAAGGAATGCCTGGACATGGCACTCAGTGCTCTGGGCTGGTGACAAAGTGGGGATTGGGCACAGCTTGGACTCGATGACCTTGGAGCTCTTTTCCAACCTCAGTGGTTCTGGGATCCCCTAATTCTGCAATGGGACGGAATGTCCCCATCCACACTGGGAGGTACCACAAAGCCACCATTCCTTTTCCCAGCCTTGGAATTACCTGCATGGACGTTGCTGTGCTGGGCCAGGGAGGCTCTGAGTCCGAAGGCCTTCCCACAAACCTCACACCTGTAGGGTTTGGCTCCCAGGTGGCAGCGCTTGTGGCACTTCAGGTACTCGTTGGTGGCAAAGTGCTTCCCGCATACGTCACATCTGAAGAGCCGCTCTCCTGAGGGAAGAGAAACCGCACATTGGGAATTGTCCCCGGGGGAATTTTGTCCTTCAGAGTCAGTCTGCAAATCACAGAACTCAGGCTGGAAAAGACCTCCAAGGTCGTCAAGTCCAACCAGGGCCACATTCAGCTATCCCCTGAGCACATCCAGTCATGGGGACTCCATCCCATTCCAATGCCTGATAACCCTTTCCATAAAAAGGAATTCTCCCTGATATCCAACCTGAACCTCCCCTGGCACCACTTGAGGACATTCCTCTCATCCTGTCACTTGCTCCTTGCAAGCAGAGCCCAAATTCCTGCTGGCTCCTGTCAGGGAATTGTGGAAAGCAACAAAGTCCCTGCAGAGTCTCCTTCTCTCCAGGCTAAAAGTCCTTCTATCCCTATGAATTCCTTCCTGGTACTTGGATACTGTTCCATGAGTTACAAAAAAAAAAAAA
>VZRH01004003.1:19896-44791 GCA_013397555.1 Urocynchramus pylzowi
AAAAAAAAAAGAGGTATTTATTTCATATCTCAGCAATAAAACAGGAAAGGGATGGGAAAACCACCTGGAATATTTAATTCCCACCTGTGTGTGTCCTTTTGTGGCCGGTGAGTTTTCCTTTGTCAGCAAAGGAAGCACCACAGTCCTCACAAATGTAGGGCTTCTCCCCAGTGTGGGATCTAATGGAGAGAAAACACCAAAGATTAGTAGGTCTTGATCCCTAAAATACTGGATTTGAAATGATGTTTGGGTTTAAAATGTAGTGGGAAGAGGAAATTCTGCTCCCTCAGAAAACTGAGTGTTTCCAGGTACAGGAGCTACACTCCAGAAGTAAAATTCCTATTTAAAATTTACCTTTTCCTCACTTTCAGGCCCTACAAAATCCACTTTTTTTTTCCCAGACAGCTCAGAGCATGGGAAAGGAGAAAGAAGAGAAAATGACAGAAAATAACACAGAATCAGAAAAAATCTGAGCCTAATGTTTGGTCTTAACTTATTCCAACCCAAACAGGATGATGTCCAAAATCATTCCTGATTTTGAACTGTCAGGACAAAGGATTATCATCAATCTTGCTCCGGAGAAAGATGGGAAATTCCATGGGATGATTCACCCTCTCCTGGGAGAGGGCACATCCACACAGACACCACCAGGGAGCAACTCATCCTGTCGAGCTCCAGCCCAGTGGCGCGGATTTGGAGTTGCACACGCAGATGAAATCCCACGGCAATTCCTTGCTCCAAGAGCGAGAACAGCTCAGGATCTGTTTCTTCAGGATCCCTGACTCACTCTTCATCACTGAGGGTCATCGTGGGATTTTAGAGCCTGTCCCAAATGACGGCTATTCCTTGCAAGTTTCGACGGGGTATCCATGTCGAAATCCCGACCGTGGGAAACGCAACACGGAGCCAAAGCCTTTGCGTAAGGGAATTAATCACGGATCCCACTGAACCCGATACCCTGAGGTTCCTGCTCTAAGGGGCAAGGAACAGGCACGGCTGGAAACTGACCTGGTATGGATCTTGAGCTGGGAAGGCTGAGCAAACCTGGAGTGACACACGCCGCACTCGTAGGGCTTCTCGCCGGTGTGCGTCCGCATGTGGAACACCAGCGCCGTGCGGGAGCTCAGGATCTTGCCGCACACGGAGCACAGCGGCCGCTTGGCCCTGCCCTCGTGCTTCCGCACGGAGTGAGTCCTCACGTCCCGCTTCCTCTTGAAGGTGGCCTGGCAGAGGCTGCAGGAGAACCTCCTCTCCTCGCTGTGCACGCAGGCGCGGTGCTCCTTCCAGCTGGTGTAGCTGGCGAAGGCCTTGCTGCACACCTCGCAGCGGTACACCTTGCCAGGCAGGCTCTGGTGAACATCCCGGCAGTGATCCACGTATTTTTTCCGGGAAACAAACTGCTCCTGGCACTTGTCGCAGTGGATCACGTAGGTGGATTTCTTGCTGGCCACGCTTTTACTGGCCTTCTTTAGTTTAAAGCCTGCTTCGGGTTCTTTGCTGTCCTTCTCTGTTGAGGCTTCATCCTCCTCCGCCTCCTCAGAACATTCCTCGTTGTCCCTGCTTCCTTCAACTTCCGAGTATCCTGTGTCATAGTCTCCCTGCTCCTCGCCCTTCACACTCATTCCACCTTCATCTTCATTCCCTCCTTCAGCCTCCTGGGATTCCTCTTGCTCCTTGCTCCTTTCTGCTTCAGCAATGGATGAATTCCCAGCATCTTCCTCACACCCTGAGGTTTCCAGTGTCCCATCCCAAGTCCCTCCATCGGGATCTTTGTCACAGCTTGTGGGGTTTAGGCCATGTGGATGTGTGGGTGGAACCACCATCCAGTAAACAGGCAGGAGCTTCCTCTCTTGCCCAGACTCATGGATTTTCCTGTTAAAAATGGAGGACAACTTCCATTAAGTTTAATTGAAACTTACTAATTGTTTAATTGTTCCAATTCAGGCCTTGGGGAAAGAGTCCTTTCCTTGGAATTGTTCCTTGCATCATTTAAGAAATTCCCAGCATGTTTGGAAAGCATGAAAATAGGGAGCTTTTGGGAAGAGTTGGACCAGATAATTAAAGAAAATTAAAATGCCTCAGTTCATTGAGATCAGTATTTTTCACCTGACCAGGAATGTAGGATGGACTTTTCCTCCCAGGCCATGAAATTATGGATTTAAACCAAAGGAAATAGAGATTAAAGACAGAGATAGAGACACAAAATTCCTACTTAAAACCCCAAATCCGAGGATTCCAAAGAAATCTGGTTGCACAAATCCCCCTTAATCCAATGGGAAATTCCCTAAAATTGCCCATCTAGGAGACCTCAACCCAGTCATCCGCAAGGCCAAGTGAAAAATCCCTATTTCAACACGCTTCGAGTCAGGTCCAAGGAATTATGGAACTGAGGCGGGGAGGACTCCAGGAATGATTTATCCTGGAATCCCAGGGAAGCACCTTCCCAGGAATGCCGTACCTGAGGTGGGAGGTGTAGGCAGCCCTGTGGGCGAAGCTGGCGGGGCAGCGCTGGCAGCGGTAGGGCCCGTCCCCGGTGTGTGTCCGGATGTGCACGGCCAGGCCACACTTGGAGCTGATGGCCTTGTCACAGTAGGGACACGCCTGCGATTCCCGCTTCCGCTCCTGCCCCCTGCGCAGGGAATGACCATCCTTGTTTTCCAGGCCGGTGATATCCACACCCAGTCTGGGTGGGGAATGTGTCTTGTTGCACCCGGGCAGCTTTGCCGGCCTGGATTTTGGGGCTGGAAAAGCTGTGGCCTCCTGCTCCAGGCCTCCTGCTTGGCCTCCAATGAGCTCATAGCCCGGCAGCAGCTCCTTATCCCAAAGTTTCCTCTGCATGGGAATTGCCACGACCTGGGAAGAGTTCCTGGGGTTCTCCTCTTGCTGGATACAAGGCCACTGTGATCCCTTATTTTCACCCCTCTGCCCTTTCAGGTGGAGGCTCAAATCCAAGCCCTTCCTGCCCTCTGCCCTCACTTCCTCACAGATATCAAGCAAATCCTTGCATTCCAGCCTCTCCGCTATTTCCTTCATCCTCTGGAGTTTTCCCGCCTCGATCTCCACCTCTGCTGTGTACACAAACTCCAGGAAGGAGGTGAACTCCTCGGTGTAGATGTCCTGCAGAGTCACCGTGCACTTCTGGGTGTCCAGCATCTCCTGATGCAGGAAAAGCCCCTTGAAGTAGTTGCTGGAAGCCGCCAGGACGGCTTTGTGAGCCAGGAATTCCTCCTGAATTCCCAGGTGCTGGGTGAGGACTGTCACGTCGCAGAGGTGCCCGAGCTGGTAGAGGGAATGCAGAGCCCTCAGGAGGTTGGGAGCAGCAACCTTGGACTTCATCAGGATTTTCTTCTTCTCCATCCTGCCAGAAGAAACAGAAAAACGTTGGAATGATTTTTTCCTATCTTTCCATTCAAGTATGGCAGGGAAAGCCCAGTGGAATTCCATGCCCTAATTCCTTGTTCACCCTTCAGAGGTGGAATCGTAGAGCCACTGAGATTGGAAAAGACCTCCAAACTTCGATGGATCATACCACCTGAACTAAACCATCTCCCAGGAGCCCGAAATTGAGGGAATATGGGCAAAAGAGTGTTTCCTAAATTCTACTGGAAAAGGATTGGTCACATCCAGATTCCTACTGGGTAATTCCCACAGCCAGCAGGGATCTCTGCAACGCTCCCAACCCAACACCTGCCAACTACTCCCATGTGGAGGCACAACCCCAGCACACTGGAGGCAGTGCAGATCCAGAAGTTCAGCTCCAAAATCCACAGGAGCTTCCAGCCCATCTGCTGCCTCCGTGTTTTCCAGTAGGAAATCCTGGTTTGTGTGCAGTGCTTAGAGAAATCAATGAGAGCAGCACCTGCTAATTTCCTGCTGCTCCTTTGCGAGATTCCCATCTGCGATAAGATCCCGATCCCCCGCTCCCAGCTCCCACGGGAGCTCCTGAGTTACCAGGATCTGACATGGAGCCCGATGGGAGAGATAAATTCCAAGATCATCTGAGTTCAGCTGCTTCTGGATTAAACCAGCAACTGAAGCATCTTTCCACAAATCCATCAATTCCCACCATTTTTTCCTTCAGAAAAAAACCCGAGATTTGTATTTTCTGTTCCCATTTGGAAGCTGGTCTTCAGTTTTCCAAAGTGCTGTCGAATCCTTAAGTCTCCAAAACACTCACTCCAAGGATTTAAATCCAAGAGATTATTTGCAAAGACACTTTAATTGCATCAGAACTGATGCAAAACTCAAACCGTATTTCAATTCAATTACGGAGCTCCTGATGAGGAACTGGAATCAGTGCAACTGGAACTGGTACAATTCCTTTAAAAAATAAAGTCCAACAGTGGCCTGAATCTCCGAGAAAATATATATTTGTATGTTTTTATAATCTCCATTTACCTGCTGGAAAAATTTCTATTTTATCCACCTGAAAATCTCCATGTATGTTCCAGATCATCCCTATTTATCGTCCAGGATCAATCTCCATTTACCCCTCCCATCTCCATTTATTCCCCAGGAAAATCCCCATTTGAGCTCCAGAAAAAAAAAAAATAAAAGAAAGAAAGAAAAAAAAAAAAATCTCAATTTGTGCTCCAGAAAAACCTCAGCTTATGCTCCAGAGAATTTCCATTCTCCCTCCAGCAAGCTGCCGGCCAAATTCCTCTAAAAGTCCTAAAGTTTGGGGGGTTTTTTTGAAACACAGAGCACTTGAATTTCTCCCTATCCACGTTACCTTCGGGACAGCCCTGGAAAGGCTCCTCCCCCGAGGAATACAAGGCTGGCCCGGCACCGACGCTCACCATCCTCTGGGAATGCCGCCGCGCCGTGCTGCTCCTTGTGCCACTGGCACAGCCGGGATCATCTTCTGCATTTTGAATGCAGCCACAAGATTTTTATCCGTGCGCAGATATGTGGGAAGCGCTGCGAGGAAAGCAGAGATACGGAATGTTTATCCCAAGCGGGAGGCTCAGCGCTCCGGGACATGAGGGGTCACCTGTGCGCTTCCGGAGCCGGCAGCAGCCGGGAATCGCCTCCCGCGCGGCAGGAGCAGCCGAGATCCTTCCCGCCGCTCCCGGGGGTGATTCCCGGCGTTCCCGGGCTCCATCCCGAGGGTCCCTCCCGGCCCTGGCCCGCCCTTACCCCGCCACCACCTCCGCCGGCTGCCGCCCGAAAGCGCCATGGCGGCCGCGGCCTCAGCGCCTCAGCGCCGCCGCCATTTTGAGTGTGGGCAGGGCGTTCCCACAGAACTGGGGAAAAAAAAAGAAATCCCACCTAAAATCGACCCGAATACCTCCTCCCCCAAAAAGCCCCATTCCCAAAACGACCCATTTTGGAAACGATTTGTTTTCACGCTTTCAAAAAGGCGGGTTTTATGAGGTTAAGTGACCTCAGTGATGCGTGTCCTCAGTTTGCTGTGGCAGCTGTTCAGCCTCTCCCAGTGTGGATACTGGGATATCCGTGAGGATACTGGGATATCCACTGGGGATAGTGGGGGATCAGTGCCAGAGTGCAGTGAGGTGTTTATGTAAACCAGTATAAAGCTTTGAACTTTAACGGGGTAGATCTGGGATTAGGAGAAACACAGGGTCTCCTTGTTTCTTCCCACTGGTGATCCCATATTCCTGTCTTTTATCACATAAAATAATTTCAAAGTGGGCTGCCAAGCACTTCCAAACTTTTTTCCCAAGATATATTCCTCTTTTGAAGCTTTGTTTTATTTTTTTTTTCCCCTACTTAAGTGCAGGTTTCAAAATCTTCACATTTTAACAGCTTGTAAAAATATTGGATGACTGTAATTCCCTGAGGAAATGTAACATAAATTCCTTCATAAAAAATAAATCAAGAAAGGCAGACATCTGTGTTACCCGCGTTTTCAATCCTGATTATTTTGTTTGTGGCCAGGGAATGTTTCTATTGTCCAGACACAGCTCTCGGAGCGGGAAGAACGAGCAGCAATATGAGTGATCCATGTTGAAAATGTCAGGATAATATTCCTGTATCTTCACATGAGGGAATGGTGTTTGCTTTTACTTTATCGGAAAACTGGTGTGCTTGGCAGCTCTCACCCAGAGGAGCTGGGAAGTTCCCGGCCAATTTAGTCTGAATTCCAGAAGGATGGAGGGAATTTCTGGATACACTGCTGAGCTGTATCCATGTGTCCATCCCACGAGGGATTTTCCCAAGGCTGGATTTCACTTTGCTCTTTGCCACCAGTTTTGTTTCTCAGGAGATCCACTTGTTTCTCCAAATGTCTCGGGTGCTCAGATGCACTTCAGGGGCTCTCTAGAATCCATGGAATTCTTCATGTCTCTCCTGTGGGGAAAGTGAAGGAAGAGCATCATAGCTGCTCTTTCCCAATCCCTGATTTTGTAATTTCAACAGCAGGGATGAAACATGTGGGAGGCAGCTGTGGGAGATGCCAGTCCCAGATGTCCTGTGGTGGGTGAAGAATTCCAGGTGCCGGGATGACGAAATAAAACAACCTGTTAAGCCAAAACAACAAAATCCAGGAAAGAATTGGAGCCTGGGAATTCAGATTTTATCTGAGCACTTCCCTTGGTTGGGAGTGGAGAGATACCTCCACTTTGATCATGGTGACTAAAATCGGGAAAAGGGGAAAAATTGGGAGTTGGCTCTCGCCAGTCAGGTTCTGCTCCTGATCCATCGGGCGTTTGTGGCTCGAGGTCAGCCAGGACACCTCCGGCAAAACAAGGGATGGAAGTGTCCCCAAATCCCAGGTTCCTTCCCCCTGGAGCACAGTGGGAAGCGGTGCCGGGGCACTGGCAATTTTGGCTCTTCCCAGCAAAGCTGGGGGACATTCTGGAGCCCCCCAGTGAAACATCCTGGTGTGTTTTCCCTGGATGGATATGCCTTCCTTATGGCTCCACCAGAGGATGCTGCAGGCTTCGGAAAGAGCTGCCTGGACTGTCGCCCTGCTCATCCCTTTAATACAGAGGAATCTGACCATGGATATCAACCATGCCACTGCAGGGAGAGCTTCCAAAAGCCTTTTCTCAGGAGCCAAGCAAACCTCCGGCTCATCCGTGAAACAGGGACACATCTTTCAGCATGGGCTAAAAGTGCAAATTCCAGAGAAAATCCTGATGGAAAGCACAGAGCAGCCCTTGCTTCGTGTGTCAGCACCGAGCGCTGCTTAGCCTCTTGTCCTGTTCTCCATAAGAAATCTTGGCATGGGATCGTGCTACAAATCAAACCTCCCATGGATTCTCCCCCTCATGTTCAGTCTCAAGGAGCAGGAGCTCTGTATATCCTGGCAGAACACTTCCAAGATCCCGGTGTCACTTGAAAAACATGGGAATTGAGGGAAGTCTGTGTGTGTGTTTTGTCTGAAAAATAAGATTTTAGAATCCTAAAAACCAGGAAAGTTTCATTCCCACCAAGGTTCTGGTGGGAAAAACCTGAACACCAGAGCAAACCAAGGGGGAATGGGAGAAGATTTTTAAGATCATCGAGTCCAGCCATCAAATTCCAAGATCATGGAATGGTTTGTGTTGGAAGGGACCTTAAAGATGATCCAGTCCCACTCCCTGCCATGGGACACCTTCCACTATCCCAGGGTGCTCCAGCCTGGCTTTGGACACTTCCAGGGATGGGGCAGCCACAGCTTCTCTGGGAAACCTGTGCCAGGGCCTCTCCACCCTCACAGAGAAGGATTTCTTCCCAATATCCCAGCTATCGCTGCCATCTGGCAGTGGGAAACCATTTCCCCTTGTCCCATCATTCCAGGCCCATGGAAATAATCTCTCTCCACGTTTCTTGTAGCTTCTTCAGGTCCCGGAATGCCGCATTTGGGTCATCCCAAAGCTTCTCTTCTCCAGGCTGAACACTTGGAGCTCTGGAAAACCAATGACTTTTACGGATCAAGGCGATAAATGAATTAAATAAAATATAATTAAATATTAAAAAAAAAAAAAAATCAATGGAAAGGCCTTTTCACCCCTCTGTGTTCCCTGGGGTTACGGAGCCAACACTTTGGATGCCAGCTCCGTGTTCCTGATGTGGGGACACATCCAGGAGTCACTGGAAGGGCTCCCACCAAGGTCAAGACCCCAGTTTGGGAAGGTTTTTCCAGAAAGAGCGGGGAGCCAGATCAGCACCACCCAGGGCATGAAGGCACCCAGGATTTTGGCTCTGGGCTGTGAATTCCGGACGTTCCCTCTCATATTTCCGGGAGCTCATTCCTGTGTAGCAGTGATTGCGATAGGATGTATTCCCACAGCTTCAGGGGAAGAGGGAGTGGGGCTGCTTTGGGATTAATTCCCTGCAATCCTAACGCCACACTCCTGACAAGTGACGTGTTAGGGCGATGGAAATCCAAATTCTGGGAGTGTATCCATGATGTTTTCTTTCTGGCACAAAATTAATCCTCAGCACAGCTCATTTGCTTGTTTATCACACATTTTTAAGCTCTTGGCACTTTGCAAACTTCTTTTCCTTCTTCTCCCAAATATTTTAACCCCTGCTAAACTGTGGGCATCAAAGTTGCCTCTGGAAGCAAAGGATTTTCCATCACATTCCATGGATATTGAAGGCCTGATCCACGTATTTTTAACTCCCTAACGCTCCCAGTGAAGCCCAAATTGAAATTGTTTTAATTGATTTTTAAATAGTTGAGTTCTGGTTGAACTTTGAAATAGTTGAGTCTGGGGGTTATGGAATATCCTAAAGATCCCCTTTCTCCATCTGGGATCTGGAAAACAGGTGGATAATGTTTAGTCTCCAGCTAAAGGACAGGATGTTAATGCTTTTCCCGCTTGGAAAGGAGCCGCCTCCTGTTTAGTTACAGTTCCATATAAAACAAATATTCCATTAGCAAAAGGAGGTGGGGGGGGAAATCCCTTTTTTTTTAAATCCCTTTTTTTTAAAATCCCTTTTTCCACAGGGTTCCTTCCATCTCAATATTCCATGATAAAGCTGTACAGAATGCAGAAGATCCCAGGGAGCAAATTCAGATTAGCACCTTGCTGCTGACCAGAAGAAATCCAGGAAAACAACCCCCAAAGTTATTCCTAATGGCAAGAAAAGAGGGAATGCCTGCCAGATTTACGCTCCTGACGTTCCAAGACTCCGATTAAAAGAGCTGCTGATTTCACGGAGGTGATTCCGGACAAATTCCAGCTGATCCCAGCTGTTCACCAGGGAAAATAATAAGGAAAATAAATGTAAATACATCAGATTAAGTGATATTTTTCCAACAGCTGCCCGTGTTTTTCCGTTGTTCCCCAGAAAGCAGCATTCCCTCACAAGATCCCAAACTTCTCGTCCTCCTACAGAAGGCTCTTGACTTTTAGCCACCAGAATTATCCCAATTTTTTTTTTAATGTAAATATCTGTCTTCCCAGCAATAATATTTTTCCCTCAGTGTTTCTTTTTCCTTAGTGCTGAGCGCTCACCGTGGTTTGCAAATCCAAATTATTTGGGGAAAAAGCAGGAATTTCAGTTTATATCTGCATCCTGAGCCTGAGTGTTTTCAGGGAGAGTATTCCTGCCTCCAGGTGCTCCAGCAGGGATGAGAAAATGCCCTTTTTCAGTCCCAGTTTGGGTGTGGAATCTTGGCACAGGAATGACTAAACATGGAAGGAGCAGCTGCCTGGAGAAATAAACACCTGGCAAAATATTTTGTGGAATTTCAGGATGAGTCATCCTGGGCCTTGCTGGGGAAGCTCGGCCCCAGCTGCAGCTCGGGAGGTTGCCTTTAGTCCCACAGAATCCCATGGACTTACTGAGGTTGGAAAAGACCTCCGGGACCGCCGAGTCCAACCTGTCACCCAGCCCAGGAGTGCCACGTCCAGGTATTCCTTGGACTCCTCCAGGGGTGGGAATTCCAAACCTTTCTATGCTGTACCAATCCTTAACAACCCATTCCATGAAGAAATTCTCATCTGCCTTCATCTCTTACTCCGTCCAGGGCTGTTCCAGGGATGGGAATTCCAAATGTCCCTGGGCAATTCCAATGCTAACATCCCATTCCATGAAGAAATTTCCATCTCCTTCATCTCTAATTGAAGGACGCTTCCAGGAGTGAGCCTCCAAACCTTCCTGGGGAATTCCAAAGCCTGACAAGCCATTCCATCACGAAATTCCCATCTGCTTTTATCCCCTTCCAGAACTGCTCCAGGGATAGGAACTCCAAGGTTCCCTGAGCAATTCCAACGCTAGCACCCCATTCCATTAAGAAATTCCCATCTGCCTTCGTCTTACTCCGTCTTTTCTCCTTTCAGCTCTCCTGCTCGGAGAAGGACTATGCCAAGATCCATCCCCATGCCCGCAAAGCTGGTGGAACACCAGGAGCTCATCCCAAGCCAAATGTCCAAGGTCGTTAAAATCCCAATTAATCCCTTTTGATCCAGTGCCACTGGCTCCCAGCACGGTCATTAAGCTTCAAACTGCAGAGTGAGGCTCGAGTGCTCCCACTCAAGGAGCTCAGGGTCATGCCAGCCTTCGGGATAAAAGTGCGGATTAGGGATTTCTGGAGGAGGATGATTTGCTGAGTTTTCCCACCGCTCATTTTCCAGCTTTTTGCTTATCCCTAATAATGATCCCGATAATTATCCCAATTAATTTCAGGAATGGCATTTGGAACCATGTCCACCCTCAAATATACAAAAAAAATCCGTCTCCAGGAGTGTTCCCAGACCTACCACTCACCTTTAAAAGGAATATTTTCCAATGGCAATTCATATTCCTAGGGAGCAGTGGGGTTGGGAATAGCTGGATAACCTTTGGAAAAGCAGCAGGAATGACTTTGGGTCGCGCCACGAGCTCTTTGTTAAGGCATCTGCTTTTACTCTGGGATATTTAATGGTTGCCAAGAATTCCAGGGCTGGAGGAATGCCAAGGTGGATAAAGGAAAAGCATCCCTTTGGATGGCGCTGGAGCTCCAAATCCCAAAACGTCCCGCTCTGATTTTTCCCATCTGGATTCATTATCCCTTATAAACCAGGATTGTAGGGAAATAGGAAAATGTTGCTGCAAGCACGGAGGAGGCTCCAAGTGTGGAGGAATTTTCTGGGATACCTACAGGCAAGGCAAACTCCAGCACCAAAAGGGATGGATCCATCCAAGTCCTCCGGGACCTTCTTCTCAGGGAAAACACATTCCTTACGGAATTGTAACAAACAAAAACCTGGGAGCTGGATATAATGTGGCACTTAATTCCCTCTAAAATTCCTTTACTTTTCCATATGGGAATCACAACATCAGGTACTGGGTATCCACCAGCCTTCCAAAGGCCGGTAATTTTATGGATCCATTTTTATAGCTCAGAGGGACCCATGGAGTCAGGAGGTTTTCCAGCAGCTGGAGAGCTGGCTCGAGGTTATCCCAAAAATCTGTTGGGAGCACCAGAATGGCTGCATTGGGGTTGCCAAGCCCAGGCTTGCAATGGGAGCTGGAAGAACATCCCAAAATATGATGGATCTGTGTTTTTAATGCCTACCTACTCCCAGGCATGTGAGGACATGGAACCCCATCCTTAGAAAAAACAAAAATAGGAAAACAGGTTGGAGCCTGCAAGTGTCAGGGAAAAATGTAAGAGAGATAAGGGAAGGAAGCCAAAGGAAGGGAAAAAAAAATCCCAAATTCCTTAAACATCATTTTTAGGTCCATGGATCAGGTTCCAAGGACCCATGCTCATCCAGGAGATGCTGTGGATGCACATTTCCAGCTTCCCAAGGGAACAGGATGTGGAAAAGTTCAGGAGTGAATCCGTGTGACTCCACAAACGCTTTCCTTTCTGGAACAAAAGTTGAGAATTCAGGACACGCACCTGGAGCTGGGATAGGAGCTTAATTCCCAACTGCAATGCCAACATCTGAGCTTTCCCACCTTTTCCCGGGGCTGGGACAAGGTCACTGCAGGCTGAGCCGTGAGGATCAGGTGGGAATTTTGTTCCTTTGGAAAACGGGAGTGCGTAGAAAGGAAGTAGACGCTCAGAATTCCGGAATTCCAAGGACGAGGTGCAGGAGCTGCCCCTGGCATGGAGCTGTTGGGAGTGGAGCACAGGAGGGTGCCTTGCCACCTCTCCCTTCTTCTCAACATTCCCAATAAAGGTGGAAAAGCCACTTTGGTTATTTTGCTGGGAAGAGAATTCCAAGAGGATCTCCACACCTTACTCCTTCCACGGAGGCTGCTCATTCCGAGCCTGGCAGCTCCACCTGATCCAGGATAACCCCTCCTTACCCAGGCTTTGGAAAACTGAAGTTTATCCCAGCTGGATAGCACTGCTTGGGAATTCTTGTGCTGACACATCCCATCCCAAGGGTTTGCATCTGGGGCACTCATGGATTCATTACCTCACCCCTGAGTAATCCCAAATTCGCATCCAGGCGGGAATGACGGTGGATCGCGTGCGCCGTGACGGAGGAGGCGGATCTCTTCTGGGCATCCGTGTTCCCTGGGGTTTTTCCAGTCCTTTCAAGCTGTTCCCAGTGAAATGTTGACAGGAGCCAGAGTTTGCTCTGATGGAAAGAGGCTGTTCCCTCTAATCCCCTTTTCCCAAGAAACTGCTCCGGCCATCCCAGGGCATTCCAAGCAGGGAATGACTGCCAGATCTCACTATGTCCAGCAGCAGAAGCTGGAACAGTTCCCTTTGGAAAAGCAGGATGAGGATGTGGAGCTCATGGTAAGGAGCCCTGTTCTTGCTGGGATCCCGGCTGGAGCCAGCAGGAAAACTGGGAATGACCCCACACCACTGTGCTCATGGAATCCAAGAGCTCCTTACCATGGCAACAGAGCCGGGACCACAACTTGGGATTTTTCCAGCAGCTCTGGGTGCATTCCAGGCTATTCCCACAGGGAGCTTGGGCTCCCCAGCTTGGCACCGAGACCTCCAGAGGAGGAGGGAATGAAGAGGGAAGTACAATCCCTAAAATCCCACAGAATTGGGAAGGACAAGTAGCTGCTGTCCCCAGGAAACAGCTGGAACACCTGGAGAGCAATTCCAGGGGGGAAAATGGATCCCACCAAAAGAAACCACTCACTCCTCATGCCTGGAGCTGTGGCTGTTTGATCCTGGATGGATCACCCTGGGATAGGGTGGATTCTCCACCTTTAGGGAACGGCTTTTGAAATCCAGGTGGGAGTGTTTCAACATCAGCATTCCCACTGGGAGCCAGAGCTGACAGCGAAATTTATAGCCTGAATTCCATAGGTGATCAGTCTGGAATGCTATGGATTTGGAAATAAAGATTGGGAAATCAGGCAGGGAGGAGCTCCGAGGAAAGGCAGTGCCAGCACTGCACATTCCTAAAATCATCGGCTGAGCCAGGGGATGCCATTTTTCCATCTCTTCCTGTTAAAAATCCTGGAGATGCTGCCTGGTTCCAATCCTGCCAAGGCATCATTCAAAGGGAACAATCCTGGTTAGCTGCTGGGAATTCCCATATCCAGGATAACACAGTGGGAAGAGGAGCCATGGATGCTGTGGCAATGCCGGCAATAAACCAACCAATCCCATTTATTTGGGATCAAATCCATCCCATCTCTTTTCCCTCTGTTTCTTTGCAGGATGAGAATGACATTCCCATTATTTTACAAGTTGCCCCAATTCCAGTTCATGTTTCCCACTTCCCTAGGGATAATATTAGCTCTATCCAGCTCTGTCTGCCCTGTTGGGGTATCCCAATAGCTGCCTGATAAAGCTTTTCCAGGGAATTTTGGGAAAATCACACCAAACCTGGGGTGTTTGACCAGGAAATGAATCATCTCCAGGGGGATGAATTAGTGGGAAGCTTGGCCTTGGCACAGCACGTTCCTTGGGAAAAAGAGGAATTGGACCCCCAGACCTCCCGGAGATGAAGGTATCCAGCTTGGATTTCAGTTGGACCCCTCAGGAAATCCCAGGAGGATTTGGGAATGGGTTCTTCCTTTAGGAACAGGCTCCTGTTTTTTTCCCATGGATTTTTCCTTCAATCTTCCGCATCCAGCGTCTCATTCCCTGCAAAACCAGGGAGGAGGGAATGTTTGCCCAATGAGGTCAGTGAAAAGCTGCCTCCAGCTGGGATCAGGCCTGCAGGTGGCCAGGAGGGACAAGAATCCAAGGGTTTTATCCCTTTGGAAACATCAGCCTTGCTGGGAGCATCCCTGGCTCCTCCCCACCCCTCTCCGCCCAGCCGCAGCTCCTTTCAGGATAACAATGGCAGGATCCAGATGCTTATCCACAGGGCTCTTCCCATTTCCACGCTGGCCTTCACCAAATTCCATGGGGAGGTCCGGAAGCAGCCACAGATAACCCAGCAAGCTGGGCTGGCTCCCGGGAAAGGTAAAACCCTTGGAATTACAGCAGGGCAGGGAGCACCTGGAGCATGATCCCTAATTCCTTTCCAACATGGGAATGTGGCTGTAATTAACCAGTGAAATCCCATCTTGGGAGCTGGAGAATGGATCCCAATCCATGTGTTTTGTGGCTGTTTCCATTTTCCCAGCGCTGCACCAAAGCCCCAGAATTCCCTTTGCTCCATCCGTTCCCTTTCTATTGGCAAATCCAGCGCTGTATGCCCACAACCATGGCATGGAGGAGGATCCTATGGAAACACCAGTAAATAATGCTGGAAAAGAGGGAAAATTCCTTTTAAACCTCTAAGGAAACATTTTCAGTGTGAAAAAAAAACCCCTTGGAGCTGGGTGTGGACTCAAGGGAAGATTTTCCTCTGGCTGTGATTCCCTGCCCAGCAGCCCAGGGAATTTTCACTTTGTATTCCCTTTTTTTTCTTGCTGAGCCAGGGAAATTCCAGCTGAGGCAGTCCCAGCTCCGGCACATCCCTTGGCAGTAGCACCCACCTCCTGTGGAGCCCGATAAGGAGGGAAAAGTGCAGCCTTGGGAAGCGTTCTCCAGCCAGAAAACTCTGGCCCAGCCTTCCCACCCCTTATCTTTATTGCCCACATTCCTAACAATCCCAAGTTTTGTTTATGGAGCTCTCATCCCCAAGGGTATGAGAAGCTCTGGTGCATCCACGGGCTGGATCCAAGGTGAGGATTGACAGCAGCGCAATTCCAGCAAAAATCATGGGATTGATCCTCCCTGCTCCGAAGGCAGCTGGGAGCAGGGAAGCAGAGCTCGGAGCCTCTGGAAAAGTGCTGATGTTTTCCTGCCTTGCTGGGACCCTCCCAGCAGGAAATCGGGCATTGTGCTGGGAGCGCTGAGTTTTCCGGACAAATCCTGCCAGGATCCGTGTCCCGCTCCGCCGTGGGCTGGGAGCTCTTGCCTTGGCCGTGGAGTGATGCCCTGGCTTCCCAAAGCAGCTCCAAGAAAACCTTGGCGTGGGGTTTAGAACCCGCCTGAAGGCAGGGAATTGATCCCTAAATTCTGTTAATCCAGCCTCTGTTAAATGGAGTGAATCCAAAGGGAGCTGCAGGTCCTGCCCCAGCAGTGGTGACCTCTGGCCAGAATCCAGTCTGGGATTCTGGGAAGATATGGGGACATTTCCCTGGGCCACTGAGACTTGTCCCAACACCAGAGGGATTGGGAACAAATTTGGGATTGAATCCCAGCCACTTCCCAACTTCCCAGTTCACTCTCAGCTCGGCGACTCCAAATATCCCGGGGTCAGGAGCAGGGATTGATTCCCACCTAAAGCACCAGCACGGAGCAAAGGCCATCCCATTCCAGGAAAACCTGAGATCCCAGCGATGCTGCAAAAAGGGCAGGATTTGCTTCTTCCCAGAGCCCAAGGAAGGAATTAAAACCTTGCTTGACTTTTCCCAGGAATTGTAGAGCTTGTCTTGTTTTCCCCCTCTCCCAAACTTCCCAATTCCCTAACAGTTGGTTTGCCCTGGCTCCAGCTTTTGAGATCCCATTTTCCCAAGTCCTCCATCAGGTTTCCACTAGAGTTTATAGGAGATTGTTCCTCAATCCCATTAAAAAGTAGGAAAGCACCTCCGGATTCCCCCAGCAGCCCCCGGATGTGGAGCCAGCAGCTCCTGCCTTCCTCTCATTGAATTCCCAAGCAGCCCCATTTCCTTGGATAAATAGGAGGGGGGAAGAGGGAAAAGAGTTAAAGTGGACAAAATCAAAGGGAGGAAAACTTGGAGCAACATGGAAAAGGAAAAACAGCTTGGAATTGCTCTGGAAATCCCACCAGGCTTTGCTCTGGACTGGGAATCTTCCATAAAAAAAAAAAGGAATTTTGGTGTTTTTCCCAATCCAAACCATGGAATTGGTGCACCAACAGCTGGGAACAGCAGAGGGCTTTTCTTCCCTCCTGTTTGCCATGGATTTTCAATCCATCTGTTCCACACAAACTGTGGAACTGAGGTCAAACCTGCCTGGGCTTGAAGAGGGTGAAATGGGAATTCTTTGGGAATTCTGTCATTCTAGCAGCTCCCAGAAGGAGGTGGGACACTTCTGATCCTGCCACAGGGATTCTCCCGTGGGAATTCCAGGCTCACACATCCTGGGCTCCAAGGCTCAGCCTTGGATATGGAACAATATGGGATCCTAGCTTGGGATTTAGGGAAGCACCTTGTAGGATTTGGGTTAAAACCACTCAAATTCTCTGTTCCTGGATTCTCACAAGGATCTGGAAGGGAAGGAGCCAGCCTGAGATAGCTGTCCCAGGAGCCACATGAGTCTCACGCCACTTTTTCCTCCAAATTTCCAACTTTGGAATGTGCCAACAGCATTTTTTCGCTTTAGTTGCTAAAAACTAGAGTGGGGCTCTGAGGGGAGGGATGGGGCAGTTTTCCAAGGATTTATCCACATCCAAAGGGGTTGGAAACTTGGGATCTTCAAGACAAAACCCAAAGTATCAGCAATTCCAGGGGAATATTTCCTTCTTTTGGCCCAGGTGGGAACTGGAATTTTATTCCCACTTAAATCCCATTAAACTGAACACACAGGGAAATGGAAAAGAAGGATCCTGGGATTTTTATGGATTTGGGAAGTGGATCAGAGCAGGACCTGATCAGAGCAAGGCAGGGAATGTCCAGAAATTCCTGGCACTGGGATCTGCATCATCCCCCACCCCAAGTGGGAAAACAGCAGCATCCAAGGCCTGACTCCCGTGGGATGGGAGCTAAAAACAGGGAATGGTTATTCCAATCCATGTGCCAAACTTGGGATGCAAATTTTGGAGTGGAAACAGAGCTTTCCTGGATCCAGGATGTTGGGAATGAAGCCTGGCCCAGTTTTTCCTGCTGTTAGTAGGACTTCCAGCTGAACCCTAGGCCTTGGAAAACAAATCCATCAAAAAGTGGGAATGGGCTCCCACTCCTCTTTGGCTCCCCTTGGCTTTGTGTTTGTACTTGGATGTGGGATGAGGTTTCTATGGAATAGCATTTCCTAAGGGTAATTCCCTGGTGATCCTGGGTTCAGCTGGATTTGGTGGGAATAAAGTTCCAGCAGTACTTCCCAGCTGGCTCCCCACACATCTCAAGCTCCCTGGAAAAACCTGGAGCAGCTCCTTGAGAAAAGATGGATACATGAGCAAATCCCACTTCCCTGCCTGTAGAATTGCTCCCAATCCAAAGCATCTCATTCCCTGTGGAAGCACATCCCAAAAGTAATAGAATCCCAGAAATTCCTTCTGAGTTTGCAAAGGAATGGGAAAAAGGGGGGAAAACATGGAACTGATAATCCCACGCTATTCCTGGTTAGAAAAGATACCTGGAGTCAGCATCCAATGGGGAAACAAAGCGAGCTGGGGTAATATTTCAATCCAACAATAAAATTCCAGTGGGAATATCCCATTTTTCTCACCTCCCAGCCACAAACTCCTCCAGCAGAAAGGAAAACAGATGATTTTTCCCTCAGGATTCCCCTCCTGTCCCTGGAATCATGAGTGCTACCCCATTCCTGGGGCAAATCCAAGGCCCTGCTGGAGTCTGTCCCTCTTCCTCCTCCTCTCCAAGGAGGAAGAATTGCATGATAGAAGGAAAAACCTGGAAGAGAGCCCAGTGTGGGAAGCAGGAATGGTGACACTACTGATGGGAGCAATCCAGGCTTTGCTGGGATCAGCTCCCACTGGGAATGACCTCGATGTTTTCATGTGCTTCGAGCCATTTTCCTGCCAGTTTTTTTAATTTTTTTTTTTTTTTTTTTTTTTTTTTTTTTTTTTTTTTTTTTTTTTTTTTAAGGAATATTTGGACTTTTGGCTCCTCTCCCTTCTGAATTTTGGGATCTCTTCTTGGATAGGAAGAGGGGCTGGAGCAGCCCCATCCTGGTGTGGGGGGCTCTGGATTTCCCAGTGGATGCCAATATTTATATTTCCCTTTTTTTTTTTTTTAGTGGAATTTGTTCTGTGACATGATCCAGCAAAGGGATTCCACATTCCAAACGGGATCATCTGGGGGGAGAAGATTCAGGAAGATTCAGCAGAACAATAATCCCAGGCTAGATTGGGTTGGGAATGACCTTAAAGCCCAACTCATCCCAACCCCTTTGGAAAACAAGGAATTAATTATCCTGCTCCCACTGCAGGTTGGATTTCCCCCTTTGTGGAGCCACATCCCCGTTTTTTTGGGATGCCTTCACTTTTATCCCCCTCTCCAAGCCCACCCCACGCTGCTGCCACGATCCCGGGAAAGCTGGGCAGGGTCTGGAGGAGCCGATCGTCCCTTTGGAGAATCCCACCCTGCTTTTCCTTCCAGTTGTTGCCGCCCTGCCCGGGCAACACCCGGCGCTTCCCGAGCCTCGGGTGTGTTTCCAACCCTGCCTTTCCCTTCACATTCCAGAGCCAACTCCTTCCCGGGATTTGGCACATCAGCGGGAAAAGCCATTCGGCGCAGCTGGGCTGGGACAGCGTTAAAAAAAGCGGGAGGAAAATAAGAAAACAGGGAACAATCCAGCTGAGGGTGTTGGAAACTCTGGGATTGTGCCAGGGCTGAGTCATTCCCGGCCCTCCCAGCCCCTCCGGCCGGGAATGACATTTGGGAATGGCAACAAATCCCGATTAGCTCAGCGCAAGGTGGAGCTGGAGCGGCCGGACAGAGCCCAGTCCCCGCTTTAACCCCATCCTTGGCTTTTGCCGCTTGCGGGAATTTGGGAAGGACTGGAAATCTGGATTGCGCCACAAATGTGGGAATTCCAACAGGAGGGGGAGGGAAAACAGGCAGGGAATTCTGTGGGATGAGCAAACAGCCTCCAAAGGTGGGAAATCAATATTTCATAAGACAGCCCAGCTCCAAGGGAAAAAAAAAAATGGATCTATGGATACACCTTCCTTGATTGATGTGTAGGATATCCTAAATATCCCAAAGAAAAATGGGATTACCCAAATCCTCCATCCCGGATCCCAGCACCTTTTCCACACCTGCCTGGGGTCACGAGACTGGGTCTTAAACTGCTTCCTTTGTGATTCTCCCGCTGGCACCACGTGGGAATACAGGGATCACCTTGGATCCTCTGATCCTGATTTGAGGTGGAAATTGGGAATTCTGTTCCCCAGAGCTTTTGTGGGCTGAGAAAACCTGTTTTCAATGGGAAAAAGAGTGTGATACAGAGGGGGAAAAAGAAGGAATCAACTCCTCGTGGATCCCCTGGAATGGTTCCCTCCCATGGTAATTCCATGTTTATTCAGGCAGCATCTGCCTATGGATACACTCCCTATTGTTATCATTATTAATAATAATTATTTTATTTTATTATTTGTTTGTTTGTTTGTTTGTTTGTTTGTTTTTATTTTTATTTATTCCTTAATTATTCCACCTGGAAAACCGATTCTGCCACCAAACGGGATGAGCTGAAAGTGGGAATGCCCAGTGGAAAATCCCAATTTATGCCAAAAAAAGCTCTCCTAAATATCCTAAAGATGTTCCATCTTGCCTCCAGTTTCCTACAAGGAACAGACATACAAATCCCAGTAAAATCCACACAGGAATTCCCCATCCTTAGTGAACTCTCCACTTTCTTTGTATTTTGGGGCAGAAGTTTTCCCAATTTTCCTTTTTTAGTCAATCCCTGCTTGGGGAGGTGGGTTGGAATTCCCTCAGGGCAGAAGGCACTGCCAAATTCCCTGGTGGCTCATCCTGGATGACCAGGAAATTTGGGAATGAGAGGGAATTTTGCAGAGCTGCAGCATTTCCCCCACTCTGGCTGGTCTGAGCTCCAAATCCCAGAGCAGCCCCTCCGGATGGGTTGGATTGTTTGGAGAAATCCCGGAGTTTATTTGTGTGGGCGCTCTCCAGGTGTCCTGGTGGCATTCCAACATTAATATCCCCAGATCTCCTGCTGGAATGAAAAGCAGGGAATCTGGGTTGATCATTTGATCTCTGTCCTCTCCTTCACCTTCCCCCCTGCTATTCCAGAGCACCCTCAGAAATACTCCTTGGAGAATATCCCGGTGGGAAGAGGAATCCATCCCCGTGGAAGCCTCTGAATTCCTGTTTTTTCCTAAACTGGCTCCATCTGGAGAAGAGGTTGTTCCCACCCCACATTCCCGCCCTGGACCACCCAGGACAATCCAGTCAGCGATTCCAAGGTTCCAACCACATGACAAATTCAACAATAATTTAAAAAAATCCCTCAGATAACAAAGGAAGAGGGAAAACATCCCTTGGAGTGAGGATTTTCCCCAGGGTGATTGTCCTGTTCCCACTGGGATCTGAAGAGCTTTTCCTTCTTGGATGGAAGGCTTCCAGAAGCATGATTCCCACTTTTCCAGCTGCTATCCAGCCTAATATTCCAGCTGTGCTCCAGTCCTTCCACTCCAGGAGGAAAGAGCTTAGGAAGAGTGCCCCACCTCTATCCCAAAGAAATTTCAAAGCATGGATCTGCTGGGGGCCAGTGGGATTTCTCCTCCCTGGAATCACAGCAACTGCTTCCAAATGGAAACAGAAATGGAATTCCTGGTTTTAAGCACAAAGTGGGCTGGAAAAATGGGACAAAATCCAGGGATCGTGTCCTGACTTGGCATCCAGCAAATTCCTTGGAGCTGCTCAAAACACCTGGAGCAGCTCCCTCCCACCTGGCAGAGACCTCATGGAGCTCCTGGAATTTTGTCTTGGATTTTATCTGGAGAAATACAGAATTCCTGGATTTGCTCCGGGTTGTTTTGAACATCCCCCCTCCTTCAGCTTTAGCCTGGAAGTTGCTCCAACATTGGAAAAACGTGGACAGGATAAAGGGAGGGAAGGATCAAAAATGCCAGCATGGAACCTGGACTCCAAGGAACAAATTCCCTGCTTCCATGAAAAGGAGGGAGATGCCTGGAAGGAACGGGGTATTTGGGATGGGAACTTCTCCTTCCTTTCTTCATTTCCATCTAGGTGGGCATTCAGCCACTCCATGAAAAAAATCATGGTATGGTTTCAGTTGGAAGGGATCTTAGTTCCTCATCTCATTCCACCGGCAGGGATACCTCCCACTATCCCAGGGTGCTCCAAGCTGGCCTTGGACACTTCCAGGGGTGAAGCAGCCACAGCTTCTCTGGGAATCCGTGCCAGAGCCTCCCCACCCTCTGAGGGAAGGATTTATTCCCAAAATTCCATCTAATCCTGCTCCCTGGCAGTGGGAAGCCATTCTCCTTCTCCTGTCACTCCATCCCTTGGGAAAAAATCTCTCCCCGTTTTCCTCCTTGGCTCCTTCAGCTCCTGGAATGCCACAATTGGATTATCCTGAAGCTCTTCTTTGCCAGGCTGAGCAATTCCAATTCTCCCTGTTTTCCCTCCCAGCAGAACTGCTCCATCCCTCTGATTATCCTGGTGCCTCATCTGGATTTGCTCCAACAGCTCCACGTCCTTCCTGTGCTGGGAGCCAGACCTGGATGCAGAACTCCAGGTGGGACCTCCCTGGAGCAGAGGAGAAGGGATGTGAAAACCTAAACAAAGCAATTCCTTTTCCTGGCACTTGGAATTCTGTTCCCATTAAACCCCCGCTAATCCCTGCTCCTCTACATTGCCCAAATTCCCAAAATTTCATGTGAGGGGAACTCCCCCATTCCAAGAGCCTTCCCAGAGCTTCCCAACCCCGGCTCCGTGTCCTTGGGATGTCTCCAGAGGGAGCCAAGTTCCTCCAATTCTTTCCCCCGCCCAGGTGTCCCCCCCCTCCGGCTCCATTGTCCCTCATCCTAATCCTGGGATTTGCCGCCGCTGACGTCACACATTCCACGCCCTTTTCCTTCTTTAACCTCAGAGTGACATTTTTAAACCAATTCCTTCATTTTCAGCAATTCCCGATTTATTTTCAGCAATTCCCGATTTATTTTTTTTTTATTGGTTTTAATTAATCGTCTGGGATATTCCCTTCGGTGGGAATTCTGCTCTCCAGGAGATCGCTGGGATTGGATTTCTATGGAAAATGGGGAGTTATGGATGTGTTCAGCCAAAGAGGGTTGGGAAAGAAAATCCTTTTAAAGTTCGGAGCCAGGACTTGGATTTTCAATGGGAACATACAAGAAAATTTAGGGAGTGTGGAATATTCAATAAAAATCAAAGAAGCACCGAAAATTCCCCAAAATATTCTCACATAAGTTTGAAACATGGAGATCTTCCTAAAAGTGATGAGAGGGAGCTTTCCTATCCATGAAACTCTTGGAAACAAGAATAAACTTGGTTTTGGTTTTGGTTTTGTTTTTTTTGTTGTTTTTTTTTTAAAAAAAAAAAAAAAAAGAAAACAAACCAAAACAACCCAAAACAACCCAAAAACCCCCAAACCACTGGAAAAGATTTTTAGCTTTTTTTTTATTTTTTGCAAATATTCCATGAATATTCCATGGTTTTGAACAAGAAGTTCTTCCCTGGGACAGGATTCCTGATTGGACATCCTACACATCCTAAGAAAGAACATTCCTCTCAATTCCTTCATTATCCTGGAATGACTTTTAATATTTAAATGATATTTAAATATTTTTGGATTTTCCCCAGTTTGGGAATATCCAGAGGAGCTGTAATTAAAAATTCCCAGATTTTGTCCAGAAAAACTTGGTTGGATTAAAAGGTCCATAATTCCCCCAATTCTCCCCAACTTGGGTTGTGGAAAGAAGTTGTTGGTTTGAAAATTGTGGGATCAGCCAGGAGGACAAACCATGATCCTTGTTTTTCCAACAGCAGAGCCATGTCCTGGGCTGGCAGCAGGGATCTGCTCCTGCGCTGAGCTCTCTTATTCCAAGTCCAAAAAAATTCCCCCCGTTCCTGGAATTCTGGATAAATCCAATTAGAAACAGCATCCAGGTGGGGTTTCTCCCTCCCAGTATTGTTTGGAAGTTGTTTTCCCACAATGCTCCGGTTTGGGAGCATTGGCTGTGGCTCCCTGAACCTTCACTTGGATGGGAGATTCCAGAAGATATCCCAGCAGTCAGGGCTTTCCCAGGAATGCTGTGCATGAGCAGGTCTGGGAATAATCCACAGTTTTTATTGGGATTTTAGGCAGCTTTTTATGTAGGAGGGAAGTGAAGGAGCAGATTCCTGGCTTTAATTTCTCTGTTGGATCCCGGCCATTCCCTCAGGAATTCCAAACCCACCTGACCCAAGGAATCCTGGAATGAGCAGTGGATCCATGGCTGTGCCAAGCAGGAAAAGACTCCCCAGGCTCCGAGGGTTAAATCCTGAATCTGCTGCTGCCAGAGGGATGCTTCAGGAGAAATCCTGGGAATGCAGGGAGGGAACTGGGATCAGCCCAGTTGTTACCACAGAGCATCCCAGCATCGAGGTCTGGAACAGCTCGTTCCAGTGGAATCGCCCCTGCTCTGTTCATGGATGAGCTTTTCCAGCCCAAACCTAGACTTGTGTGAGGAATCCTCATCCGTGGAATGCCAGGACAGTGCTCCTCAGGATGGCACCGGAGCCCGGCCGAGCTTGGCTCCATCCCGGTATTCCCAGGACCTTGCCACGACCCAGCTCCTATTTTAGGGCTCTTCCATCTATTTAAAGAAAGGGGAAAATGTGCTGGAATCTTTGCGCCTGCGCCGGAGAGGCCGTGCCAAATATTCCCTCTTTTTTAGAGGCCGATATCCCACGAATCCCACGGCTTTTTAGCCGGGATGTTTTCCTTCCCCTTTTAGCAACATGTGCCTGAAAAATCCCGGCCCCTATTAGGGCTTGGAAAACTCAGCTGCTGCCGGAGGGAGGGAATAAATCAAATTCTTGGAGGGGAAAAAAAAAAAAAAAAAAAAAAAAAAAAAAAAAAAAAAAAAAAGAAAGAAAAGCAGGAACACAGCGTGTTTTACCCAAAACTTTGGGATGGGAGTGAGGAGCCGGCGGGAGAGGTATTGTTATAAATCCATGTTGTTCTGTTGGCTTTTTGCAGATGTTAGGATGAATGCTGTGTGTATGATGCTGAAATAACTTTGCTTTTATTTCTGCTGTTAGCAAAAACTCAGACATAGCGGTAGTGGTGGCCGATGGAGCTATGGGTGAGCTGATGTTTGGTCGGGATAACATCCAGGGAATGTGTCATGAGGACCCTGCCATTGGTGTGCCAGCTATCAGCATCTTTTCCCTCCGAGGAAAGGATGGATCAAGGCCCCGGGTGGAAGGGATGAAGGGGACCCGAGACCACACCCAAGAGATACGCGGGCTCCCACAGGGCGGGCCCGAGGAGGGGCCCTGCAAAACAGTTCCCGGAATGTGCAGACCGCTCCATGGATCTGCACGGGGGTCTGTGAAGATGCCAAGGGCTGAGGTCATGGAAAAGGTGTTCAGGGGGTGTCCCCGAAGGTGAAGGTGTGCTCTTGGCCCAGTGCTTCACCTCTGCTTCACCGTCCTCGTCCTCCTCTTGTCCCCCGTTAAACTTTTCACATTTTCAGCGGGGAGCCAACGCGTTTCCCACGAAGGGAAGCCGCCGAGCGCAACGCGGTGCACGCTACAGGAAGCCGCGGCCTCCGGTGATGAATAGGAAAGCCGGGAGCACAGGATGTGTTTCGGGAGAGCTCGGCGGGACGGCGGGATGTGACGGCCGGCGGTGACTCCGCTGCTCACTTGCCCGCTCGTCCGGCGGGATGGC
>VZRH01004008.1:9425-49067 GCA_013397555.1 Urocynchramus pylzowi
AAAAAGGAGATTGTCTATGAGTCCTTTTCTTGGAAGAGAGAGCTGCCCCAAAGTTTGGCAAAGCTTTCCTTGGAAGAATGGAAGGCAAAATTAGGAAAGATAAATCAATTTAACTTTAAAAGAATGAGTTATTTGGCAAGATCGACAGTAATTTGGATTGTTTTCGCATAGTCCATCTTTATTTACCTTCATGTCAGTCTAGCAAGGATTTTGACTCTATTTTAGTGGCATATAAAGAATTTCCTGCTTGCTCGTATTTTGGGGAACTTGATGAGTATTTCCATATAAAGAAAAGTGTCTGAAAGAGAGGGTTTATCTCAGGAAGGAGAAAGGTCTTCATTTTCCAGGATACCCTGAGATGATGCCACAGAGCACCTGGCTGGTGGATGGGGCTTGGAGCAACCTGGGATGCTGGAAGGTGTCCCTGCCCATGGAGGTGAATTTTAAGGTCCTTTCCAACTCAGACTGGGATTCTGTGGTGGCCAGACATGAATGCAGATGTTCACCTGCCCACTACGAAGCCAAACCTCATCCCTGCCAAGTGGTGCCACCAACCCACACCACGAGCAATCGGCGTGGTGGCATCGCGGGGCAGGGCTTTGACAGGGCCGCTTGTGAAAGTCTGAGTCCAGGGAGAAGAAAGCAGCAGAGCTGTCAAGCCACCCCAGTTCCTGTTTATGTCACAAGAGCCCCAAGGTTAGGGCTTGAACAATGGATTAACTAATATGTTACAGGCTCAGAAAGCCCTGGAAAAAGGAAGGAGGAAGAGGTTTCCCTCCCACATTTGGAATATGTGACGTGGGGCTGCTGGGCAATCAAAAGGCTTTTTTAAAGCCAAAGAAGGCTTTAAAAAATTAAGGAGAGCTTGTAGGAAGGCTCAAGGAGAGAAAAGAAGAGCTGGAGGGATCCTCAGCTGCTTTGGGAGTCACGGGTCCGTGCAGTCAGGAGGTCAAAGCAAGTTCAGCAGTTGGAGCCTGAGCTCCCCCCAGAGCAGCTCCTTGTTCTGGAGCACACGTTGGCTGACGAGGATCATTTCAGTCTGTTTTCATTCTGCCTCATCACATCACTCTGAGGGAACAACTGCACAACTGCTGGGGTTAAGTCGTTGCTGCAGCCAGAGTTCCTGGATCACCCTGATAATCCCCAAATTCCAGGAGATGCGTGAGACTCGCTCTGCCTTTGGCCCTGGGCGAGGATAACTCTCACACCCATCCCTGCTCCTGGCCTCTCAGCCAGCATCTCTGCTGTGTTTCACCCCACCAGGGCCAGGGGCAATGCTGAGGACCAGTCCAAGAACCAGAGCAACGCTGTGGGTGAAGTTTGGGCTCAGCATCCTCACAGCAAGTGAGGAAGTTCAAAGTCCTCTCCCTTGGTTTGCTGTGTGCTGTTAATTTGTCAAGTTTTATCTATTTCTGCAGCTGCACTCTGTGTAAAATCCTCCCTGTATCACGTATAAAATGCTCTGCCAGCCTTGGACTGGAAAAGCAACAAAAGCAGAGGTCCATTTTTATGTAAATGTTTAATTGGGGCGTAATTGTCTCCCAAATCTGACTGAAGGCACTTAAATTGGTTTAAAGCCTTGCAGTTCCATGCTTTTGACAGATCCAGCCACAACCAGCTTGTTCTGGCATCTGTGGGCTTGTCACATGAATTTTTACTCTCAAATTAAGCTTTTTTTAATCACTTAACATCAGTTAATAGGCACTTAAGATGAAGTAATTTCCTTTTTATTTTCTTACTTGGTCTCTGCTGATCAGTGCAGAATGAGATCACCTGAATTTTATTTGGGGGGGTCAAAGGGAAAATTGGCAACATCCACCTGGGGCTTATTTTGGTTTTATTTCCCCCTTCTCCTTTGAACAGGGTGGGATTTCTGCAGAACAATTAACATTCATTCGCTAAGTGCTTTTGCAAGCATGTTTACGAGAAATGCAAATACTCCAGGACTGTGGTGGGCTTGTTTTTCACCTCAATTTAGCCCCAGATCCTGTGGGTTTTGTGTGTACATTGAAGTCTCATGCTACAGCACTTAAAAAATTTGCGTGATTGGAGCTGAGCGTGTCTGCAAACCTCTCTGAGGTGGAGGGGCTAAGATGTGAGAGAGCTCAAGCTGTTGTAGCACAGCTTAAAAATCGAGGCTGTTCAGCCTCTCCTGGTGTCCTGGAAGGGAATTCCAGAGCCTGGAAACCACCATCTCATAAAGAGTGTTCCCCCTGGCCCAAGATAACCCAGGGAGGCTGACGCCTCCAGGGCTGTGCTTTTCCACCTCAAAGTGTCTGCTGGCAGAGCAGAGGCGATAGCAGGGCAGAATTCTGTGAATTCTGTGATTTATGGGGTGGTGGCTGAGCTCCCAGCCAGGAGCAGCAGAGAGGTTTTCCATGGGAAATGTGACAGCTCCGAGGCACGGGATCTGCCAGGGGTCCCCAGGAGCGTTGGGTTTCTCCAGCCTGGTGAAAGCCACCCCCAGATTTGAGGTTTTTCATGTGAATTGTAGGCACAGAGAGGCAGCAAGACCTCTCTCCTCCTGTTTGGGCTTTCCGAGGAGTTGGCCAGTCCATTCAAGGATGGAGGGAGGACAGGCAAAGCCCCATATTCTTTCCCTAGGAAAAGCAGCTAAAAACGGAATTCCTTCTTCCCAACCAATTGATGGACTTCGAAGAACAAACCACGACCAAGGGCTGTGGAAAAGATTGGCAAAGGACAGTGAGAAGGGATGGATTTAGCAGGGTGGGACAAGGCAACCTGGATAGCCTCTCCCACATCACGAATCCAGTCCCTTGAGGGCCTTCACTGGGAAAGTCTCTGCTTAATAACAGCCTAATTGCTGCTCTGGGAGCAGCTCTCACGCCTTTGGAAGATGGCTTGAGACTGGCTGGTGGAAAACTGCTCCCAAACATGCTTTTTTAAGATATCAGGTCCAAAGGAAATATGGCAGGGAGTCATGGGTATGGTTGGAGCAGGGATGAGAAGAGGCATAGCCTGTTCCCTCAAGTGGGAACAATTGGCTGCATGATTGGGAGTCTTGGAAATAGTCCTGGGAGGGACAGCAGCAGCAAACACAGAGATAATTTATCCTTTTTATCCTTCAAATTTCATAAAGAAAGAGAGGCTTTTGTTGCAGAGGACAGAGGGGTAATACTGGGGGTAGGCAAAGAATGACTTTTACGATATTAAAACCCAGTTGCCTGGAAATTAAATACTAGAAGATGATGCAGAAACTTGGATTTAAAGCAGGGTTTTAAACCTGATAGGAATTAAAAACTCATCCAAAGGACCTGGAAGAGATGATAGCTGATAAGGATTATGGTGGATAACTGCTCAATAAATAATCAGTGTGGTCAGGGGAGATGGGTGAAAGCTTCTTTGCTTCTTCTTCACCCCTGGAGGTGTCCAAGGAAGGTTTGCATGTGGCACTCAGTGCTCTGGGCTAGGTGACAAGGTGGGGATTGGGTACAGCTTGGACTCAAAGACCTTGGAGGTCTTTTCCAACCTAAATGATTATGGGATTCTGTGACCCCCCCGCCCAAACACCACATGGCCCCAGCCAGGACCAAGGATGCTGCACCTGCCACCTTCAAGGTGCCACCTTGGGCTCCAGACTTGGAGCTTTAATAAAATCACCCTTGTTCAAGGTTACGGCGAGAGTTGATTGCTCCTGATTAGGGATTTGTATTCAGTTGTGACATCCTGCCATTTTTATTACCTTTATGGCAATAATTGCAAATAATAAAATGACAAACTATTGTAATTAAATTTTAATTAATTACAAATCCATTACATTTAAGTTTATTCATGGTAAGGACAATGATACCCAAAACAATTCATTAAAGCACTTGATATGTAAATTATGAAGCCTGACATTAATCTCAGGCAGATCATGTATTCTCCACAGCAGTAGGGAATTTGTTTAAGGAAAGGCAGCTCTGGTTGATTTTAACTGCTCACTTGAGGGAGCAGGGAAATACTGGGTACTCTCAAGCTGAAATGATTCCCAAAGTCAAGTTCTGCATCCTCCAAAGGAAAATGCTAAGGAAGCAAAAAGAGATCCCTGGCTGACATTTCTGCTATGGGTGTTCAATCTCTGTAACAGCACGGGGAGATATGGCAATCCTGCAGGGAGCTGGGCATGAAGGCAGCTCCTGGCTCTCAGCCCAGGTATTTTACTCCTGATGGGTAACTCTGTGTAGGCAGAGTGCTCAGAGAGAGGGTCTTGGAACACCAGGCCAGGAATGTTTTCTGGGCTTTGGCTGTAAACATCCACCCACCTCCCAAAATCCATGGAATTCTATCCTCATGCTTCTCCATCAGGGCAGCAAACCTCTCATCCCAGCTCTCCACACTGAAATAATCCCATTTGGGATGGTCTGTTTGCCATCAGCTTTTTGATGACTTAATGCACCAAGCCACGCTGGACTTTGCTTCCCCCAGATAACCTGAGCACAGATCCCTGCACATCCTACGGGAAAAATGGTCCATGTCAGGTAGAGGATGAGGATTATTCCTGGTCAGAAAGCCTTGTCCTTGGCCCTGGTCATGCAGTGAGAGTGCCTGGTGCAGCAAAGGTCATGTTGGATGGGGCTTGGAGCAACCTGGTCTAGTGGAAGGTGTCCCTGCCCATGGCAAGGGTTGGAATGGGATGAGTTCCATCCCAAACCACTCTGGGATTCTGTGATCTCCACAGGGGCTCTCACCCCAGGCTGTGGGAATGAGTCATTGCTGTTTGACAACCTGGGGCACTCTGGCCTGAAGGAGGTCAGCACCAAGCTCTTTAATTTTATTTTTCCCTCCAACACTGCTTTATACCAGGAAGCACAAGGCTCTATTTGCCTTTTGCCGAAGCGAGCTGGCACTTGGCTGCAGCACCCTGTGTGCTCCCCATTGTCTGCAAGCCATGTGTAATCCTGCCCAGCCTGGGAGCTCTCCTGTCAAGGGGGAAGGCACGAATGGAGGGGAGACGTGATCAGACAGAAAGGCACCTCCAGCTCCTAAAGCAGGGAGGCACACCCAAGGTTAATAACATGTTGCTCCACCAGCTTCTATCTAATCTTGGAAAACGTCCTCTGCTGCGAAGAAAAATGGGAAAGTGATTATGTGACTTGAAATAAGGTCTTGCTCCACTGTCTAGACAGCTTTAAAAAACATCAAGCTGGGGTGTTCCTATTTATGAAAAATGCAGCTGCAGTGCTGCCTTCCGCGGGCGAGGGAAGCGAGCGGTGCACTTGAGGTCATTTGGCTGCTCGCTGAGCCTGTCCATGGGAATTTATTCCTCTCTCCTTCTTGCTTTATTTGTTTTGTTCCTTCTGCTTCCAGCCTGCCATCCCCAGCCCTCTGGGCCACTGGGCTGTGTCCTTGGGGGCTGTTGGCAGTGGGACAAGGATCCCTGCAAGGGTCCATGAGCCAGGGTGGCTGCTGGGTGCTAATCCAGGCTTTTTCCTTCCCAGATTGTTGCCGTAGGGATGACTGCCTGAGCAAAACTGCAGACATCTTCCAGATCCTTAATAGGGTCTCTTATAACCTCTCTTTTAAACTGGAAGAATTTCATTTGCACTAAATGCAACCTCAGCAATTCCCCTCTGCCTTTTTTTTCCCCATAGTGTGTAGAGTTGGACCTTTTTTCCTGGTGGGATCCAGGCAGGTGGAATCTAATGCCAAAACCGACTGGGGCAGGATTTGCAGCAGGAGCCACACGGCTCAGCATCCTCTGCTAATGGGACCCAGCACCACATTCCTGCTAAGGTTCAACCTTGGATGGTCTGGGGAAAAAAAAAAAAAAAGAAAAAGAAACAAGCCTACTGGTCATGGGGCTGTGTCCTACAAAAGGGGGAAATGGGTCAGCAGATCTGCTAATCCCAGCTTGATCTAAAGTCTGCGGGACAGGTGGCAACCTTCATTTAATGGAACAATGAGATCATTAGGAATTGGTAATGAACTGTAGTGCAGCCACAAAAGTAGGTCACCCTTACCCCAGGAATGCTTCAGTCTGTCCCCGTTGGAGTGCAGCAGCAGAGATGGCCGGGGGCAGGGTGGCAGCTCCGTCCTGGGATTTGCTAAACCAGATGATTTTAGGAACAGAGCAGGGCGAGCGCTGCGGACACAAAATGGGTCTCAAATAATAAAGTGACTTAAAAATGGGCTGATTCTGGTTTAGGTGTTGAGTCCCACTGGTCACTGGCTGCCCGTGATTTGTGGGGAGGGTGGTGTTGGAAGAACCAGTCTCAGGCCAGGGACAGTGATCAGGAGGAAAAGGGAAGAGATCCTTTCCTAATCCCCACAGGAAGCTTTGGCCACCCCTGAGCATCACACAGATCCCTATTTCTACATCCTGAGGGCCTCCCAGGAGGTCTCTCCTCACTGCAGCACTCTCAGCTGGAGGTGGTACTTTCATCCCTGAGCTTTTCCTTTCAGATGCTTTCCCTGTTGCCTTCAGGGCTGAACTTTGGGTGCTTCTGGTTTCAAGCGATCCCGAGTCATCTCAAATAATAATACAAAAGATCCTTCAAGAGACATACCAAATTTTACCAATTAGTCCTGCCCAAGCTCCCAAGCCTTGCACATCAAATACGATTCACATCTATGAATTTATTTCTTCTCCTATTGACCCCTCGTGGATGAAACCCAAGTGCTCCTGGTAAGACTACAAATTTGAAAAGCCTCTGTTCTTCCCTCCACCTTCATTTGCTCCCAAATCTTGACATCCCTACAGCCCTCTGTAACTTTCTGAACCACCAAGCAGGCAGCCTACTGCCCTGCAGGAGGAGAGAGCTTTGCTCAGCCAGTGAGAGCCCCAAGGGCTGAAGATAGGAAAGGTTAAGAAAATATTTTGCCCAAGATGCAATAAGCAGTAGTGGAGTTTGGAAGGTTGTTTCATTTTACTTTTTTTTTTTTTTAAGGGGTATTCAAGCAAGCATTTTATAAATATTTATAGACAAGGAACTGTGCTAAAATAACACTTGTTGGCTGGTTTGAACTCCTCCAGGAAGCTGAGGTGGTGCATAGTCCCCATGTGTCTCTCGTGTGTTGTTAGTGAGGAGCCTCTTGCTCTGCATTTCCAGGAACAGGCTTCAGCTGTTGTCCCTGTCAACTGCAGCTCTTGCATTTTATCCCCATGGATGTGTGATTCCAGGTGGTGCTGTGGGAGTGACCAGTCTCCCCCAGCTCAGCCTGCTGTGCCTTGATGTGTCTGTCCCATAAATTCAGCAGAAGCCCCCCACAGTCTTGACTCTCAACCCCACCAAAGCCTTTTTAAACCCAGCCCAATCCCAGTGATGATTGCCATTACTCCCCACAAGCACATCAGGGGACCAGGAGTGCCACCAGGCCAAAGGAACAGGTCTCTTCTTGTCCCCCTTCACCAGGTAAAGCTCCACAAACCTTCCCTTCCCCTCACAGCTGCAGGTGGTTGTCCACATCCTCTCCTTCTGGCCCCAGGTGCTGCAGTCCTCACCAACATTTAAAAACTTCAGGAGGGGAGGGATTCTTCCTCTCCCTTCCCAGTTTTCCTCTTCTTGTTGATATTTTCTGTGCTTCTCTTCATCTGCCCATAGCTCCAGGCTTTTTTTCTGTCCATGCTCTGGTGATGTCTAAGCTGCTTCACAAGGAATTTCTGTCCATGTCCTGCCAGAGGGGTCTGCATATCATTTACTGAATGAAACCAGCAAATGCTTCAGGCTGTCTCCCCCCACCACGCCCAATTTCCTGCCAAAAACAGCTTTGGAGGATGGGGAGGAACGTGAAGATCCCGGTGGAGCTCGGAGAGGAGAAGGATTGGAACACTGGTGACACCTTTGGTGCAGCCAGCTGGGTTCTCCCATCCCAAGTGAGCTGGATCTGGGGGCAAAAGGAACAGGGGCTTGGGGAGATATGTGGAAAAGCTTGGGAACTCTTAAAGGGAGAGGGATACAATTCCCCTCATAATAAGGACTGATTTCTTTTTATTACTCAGAAATGCTATAATAAGGGCTAATTTCTTTGCATTACTCAGAAAGGGGCAGCCTAGATAGGTATCTGTGTATGGCTGAGCTGCTGAAAAATATGTTTTTTCACCTTTTGGGGAAGACTGGAGAGGGTCCTGTGTGTGTGCCCTTGGCTGTGACCAGGCTCTGGCAATACCAGTCCCTTGGCACCAGTCCTTGCTCTCAGCTCCCCCTGTTTTGAGGATTAAATGAAGTGGAATGTCCATCTTGCTCTGTAATGCAAACATTGCAGCAGGCCAGGCAGCTGATAAGGAGTCACTTCTTGGTTTAATGAGGAGACTTGACATAAACTCAAGAGTGTGCAGGAAAAAGGAAAACATTTCAGGGGGTGCCTACAATGGAACATTTCTGGCACTTAAAAAAGCACGAAGCAAGCATGGTTCACGTCAGTAAACATTTTCAGCTTCCTTTCACTAAAAATGCAGTAACCAATAAATTTAAACTGAACAACAAAAACTTTCTGTAAATGTAGGGTGAGCAGTTTGGCCTAGAAATTTTTTCACCCCCTCTAAGAGCAAAGAAACCATCCAGGTGAGTTTTGGGGTTTGTTGGTCATTTTCTCCTTGTGGCCCAGCATTAAATGAGTGATTAAAAGCAGCAAGAACCCAGGAGTGTTTCACCTGGTCCAGTGACATTGCAGTGATTCTTTGAGGTCCAGCCAAAAAAATCAGGTTTGCTGGACTTGAGCTGGACACTGGCCATGCTTCCAGGCAAGTGTTGAATTCTTGGATTCTTTCCCACTGTTCTCAGCCAACTGTGTGCCCAGATGGAAGGATGGTGGTGTTGGAATCCTCAGGGATCTCCTTTTCAAGCTCCGATGTCTAAATGGAGGATAAATGTAGGGGGACATGTAGTGACAGAGGAATGGCTTCTAACTGACAGAGGGCAGGGTTAGCTTGGATATTAGGAGCAAATTCCTGACTGTGAGGGTGGAACGAGTTGCCCAGAGAAGCTGTGGCTGCCCCATCCCTGGAAATGCTTAAGGCTGGGTTGGATGGAGCTCTGAGCAAGCTGGTTGAGTGGAAGGTGTCTCTGTCCCAGGCAGGTGGGTGGAACTGGGTGATCTTTAAGGTCTCTTTCAACCCAAACCATTCTGGCATTCCATGATTTTTATGGAAAGGAGAGGATTGAGACACCAGCTGAGACATGCTGGGGTTTCGTGGATCAGTGGAGCAGGGGTGACCAACCCTTGGCCACGAGGCCTGAGATCCTCCTCAGAGGCTCTTGAGCACGTGAGGAGCTTGTAGCTAAAAGCAGCAGAACGATGCCAGGGTGCTGGTCTTGGCTTGAAAGCACTTTGTTTGGGAAGGAAACACCACCAGAGGGTATTTTTACAACCACGATGAATATCCAGAGTCGATTCTGCTTCCAGAGCACACATCCAGGAGGGCAACTCCAATTATTTATCTGAGGAAATTGGCAGGTTCCTGATGTTGGGGCTGAAGTGTTTCCTCTTCATGTGCACACAGAGAATCTGTGTGATGATATTGTCCCTTCTCTGGAGCCCTGCTGCTAACTCGGCCCCTTTAGAAAGAGAAAATTTGGCAGCTTGTCCAATGGGGGGGTTCAGGGATGTGTTCTCTTATCTGTGCCTCAAAGTTCAGCCTGTAATCCCTTAAATTCCCCTCTGAGCTGAGAGGGTGTTGGGTTGCACCTGTGTTCCTTGATTTAAATGGGTTTTTTATAATTCATCATTTAGGTTAATATTAATTATGAGCAAAACCCCCTCTTGGGGGGGAAAACTGTAGGAGGTGTTGGCAGAGGTGCTGTTCACTGGAGAGATGGATGGGGTGGGATACCTGGGTATCCCAGGACTGGAATTTCCTTGGTGTCTTTGCAGGAAAAGGAGGAAGATGAAAACCTTTCCTTGAAATAAGTGGTTAAACTTTCTGTGCCACTTGGAATGCACAAATCCCTTTTGATACTAACATTATTTAGTCCTCTGCAGCTTTATTTTGATAGTACATCAGTTTGGGAAGGAAGAGGCCATTTGGACAAAAAAACAACCCAAACCCAAAGTTTCCACTCCCTCAGGAATGTCTTTCCCTTTATAACAAACAACTGGTTGACAATTTCAACTGAAATGCACAAATAGCTTCTATCTCCCAAGCAGAATTTTTCAACAATTTTTCTGGATATAGGCTGCCTTATGCCTGATTTTTTTTTTTTTTACAAATGTCATGGATTTCAGAACCTGGCTTCTCCAATTCTCAGTTTCACCAGATATTGAGCAGTAGAACCTGGTTATGTTTCCACACAGATAGCAGTGAAATTCAATATAAATTTAAAATTTTTAAGTGGTTTATCACATTTGATGCCTACCGGAATTCCTTCTCCATGGGCATTCTCAAGGAAAACCTTAAAACACTGGGTAAAAAAAAAAAAAAAAAGGGTATTTTTAAATGTTTACATATGGGGACATGTAGTCAAATGTAGCAGAGATGCTTTTTTATTAACCAGATGGTAACTTCTTATTTACATTTCCCATATAAAACCATCTGTGCTTGAAGTGGGGAGATGCTCCAGTTGGGAGTTTGGCTGCAGGGGGTGGATTTGTTACATCCAATTTTCTCCTCTCATCAGAGCTGAATATGTAACACTTGTTTTATTTAACCTCGCTTTAATTAGAGGGTTACAAAAGTGCAGTTGGCTCTCCCATGCAGTAGCTGGCACTCTGGATTTTCCTGCTTTTAGACAAAATTGAGATTTCTTGCCTTGAATCCCCTTGATGCTGAACTTGTCTCCTCTGTTTCCATCCCCTCTCCCAGCCTTTACCACCACCAAATCCCCCTTTCTTCGTGTGAAATCCTGGCCCTGCTGAAGTCAGTGGAAGTCTTGACACCAGCCCCAGCAAGGTCAGGATTTCTCCCTGGGTGTTTGTTTTCTTTAATCACTCCCAGCCTTTTGCTCTGTCCAACTTTCCCCGGAGCCAAGTTCAACACTTCCCTCTCCACTGTCTCTGTCACTCTTCTATGAACTCCCTCCAAATTAAAATGTTGGGTGCCCAGAATGCTCAGAGTGCTGTTTCAGGTGCTGTCTAAGCAGTAACCTCATGGAAATACCATGGGTTTTTTCCCCTGTCAGCTTTGCTGGGTTGTTTGCTTTTGTCTTTCCCCCCCCCCCCCCTTGTTTTATTGGCATATTACGCTGCATTTTCATGCCATTAATAAAGATAGACCAAAATACCAGACCCAACAGTGACCTCCCAATGGAATCCACCAGCTCTGCCAACTCTGTACTCTGTTGGTTGCCTTTTTGCTTTTCCTCCCGTCCAGTTCTTATCCTTCATGGACCATTTCCATCCAGGCCAATTTGAATTCATCCCGTGTGATCTGAGGAGACACCAAACTGGAGGCTTCATCCTGCTAAGAATCCCATCCATGTGGGAGCCAGATGTTGTCATCTGTGAAAATTTTCATAATTTAAAAAGGAATTTAGAGGAAAATTTGTTTCCCTTACATGTCAAAAAAGAAATTTGACCAAAAATGGATTCTAAAAAAGAAAAATTCACTGATAAAAATTGTCTGAATGACATTTTTGATGTTAATTTGAGTTACCTAAGCTTGTGCAAAACTTAAATGAATAAGACAGACTAGTTGCATGAAACCAATCCTGTAAACTCTGATAAAATCAGGCTGGTCTAACACAACACTCTCAAAAATTAAGGTAATTCAACAGAACATAATTTCCAAGTAGAAAACTTCCTGATGAGACATAAGATCAGTAGCCTAAATGTGTGAATTTTTTTTCCCCCAATCCCACAAATGCCTCTCATTTCCTGGAAATAAAAAAAAAAAAAAAAAAAAAAAAAAAAAAAAAAAAAAAAAGCCAAACAAAAACCCCCACATTTTCAGAGTTTTCAGAGTAGCATTTCTCATCTTAAGAGTTTTATTCTTTCCAAATCTACTGCAGAAAATAAGAGTATACTCAGGAAGGAGGGGTTACAAACCGGGCTGCAACTGTCTAACACTCAGCATGGAGCATCCTTTCCTGGGGCTTTCCCATCTCCTGGACTTTACTGGTATTTGGGGATAATTTGAGGCTGGCTGGGGCTTGCTTGAGGAGGGCTGAGCTGGGAATCTCAGCAGGGTCAAAGCTTCCCGTTTGCTTTGGCACGTGTGCTCTGAGTGCAGTGGGATGAGCCACTGGCCACCACATCCACTCCATGTGCTGGCCATTTTCCTTGGCTGCTGGCCAGCAGTTCCTGCTGGACTCGTGTTCCAGGGCTGTGTTTGAGCTCCCCTCAGTCATCCCCAGCAGCCAGATGTGACAGATCCATAGCACCACGCTGCAGATGCTGGATATTGGCTGCAGCTGGGGTAAATATTATTTCTACATCCCAATGAGAGTGAAATAACATCTCCAGAGGATTTGGAGGAGACTCAGTTTGTCATGGGCTGCCCTTGGGCTCCTTTTCTTTTCTCCTCCTCTTTTCAGGAAGGGAAAAACCCTGGAAAGGTTTTCCCCCTTGAAATGGGATTTCAGCTCTCCCTTGGATCCTGGTCAGGAAAACAGAGCACTTTGTTTGTGATGGCAGCCTCCACCAAAATGGCTCAGGGGCCAAATTAAGGCTGAGGAGGAAATTCATCCTCTCCAAAGATGAAAGGTCTGCTTGGTTTCTTCCCTTGCCTCTGCTGGTTCCCATACATGCCTCCCTCTGCTTGATGGATGAAGGATGAGAATCATGGAATTACAGAATGTCCTGATAGGTTCATCCAGTCCAACCTCTGGCCCTGCACAGACAGCCCAACAATCCCTCCCTGGCAGCGCTGTCCAAACCCTCCTGGAGCTCTGGCAGCCTTGGGGCCGTGCCCATTCCCTGGGGAGCCTGGGCAGTGCCAGCACCCTCTGGGGGAAGAACCTTTCCCTGATATCCAACCTAAACCCACCCCTGGCATAGCCCCAGCTGTTCCCTGTTCCCTGTGGTGCTATTCTGGCCCCCCAGAAGGTTCTGGGATCCCTTGGGAGGACATGGGACCACAGACACCCCTTAAAGGAAAGGCTGCTGGCTCCTTGTGTGCTGAACCTGCTTGCCTCCTACCCAGCTGTCAATCCCATTGCTCCAAAGTGGGATAAGGTTTCCCTTCTCTTCCTTTTTCCTTGCCTACTCCCTCAGGGTGTTTCCTGGCTCCCTCCCCAACTCCAAAGCAGAGCCTGACAACAGCCTGGAAGGGAGAGCAGGAATGTATGAGCTCACTGAATTGGTAAAAACCTTTCCATGAATTAAAAGTTCAGGGAAGTTCTGGGCAGGCTTTTCCATACCATTTTCCAGGAGTGGCAGCTTGGGGAAGAAAGCTTTTCTTTGGAGATTTTCTCCTCTAGCCAGATTAGGGTTTTGTGATGAGCTGGCAAATCCCAAAATGCTGTGCACTCACACAGGTGGGTGAGCAGTGCTCAGTGGGAGCACTCTCCCACCCTCTCTTGTTTAGTGGCCTGATGTTCATATTTTGTTTGAAAATGTTCCTGTTTGGATAAGTTTTCAATTTATTTTTTTTAGTTGGAACTCACAAGTTTTGAAACAGCTCAAAAGGCAGATACAAAACCGAGCTGGAAAACCCCATTTTGGGCAGATCTGGTTCCCAGCTTGTTTACTACAGTTAATTACAGATCCCTAAAATCTCAGGCAATTTGAGACACTCTGTTCCAGCATGAACCCGAAATGGAAGTTGCTGGGCATGTCTCTTTGAAATGAGAATCATTTCAGTGGAATCATTTCACTGCTGGAATCATTTCACTGCTGGAATCATTTCACTGCCATCTTTTTCTGCCTGGAAATGTTGTTTTACCCTCTTTGGTGTCCCATTCTCTCTCTGTTTCTACAGGGGCAGGTAGTACAGCCCGTCATCCTTGAAGTGAACATCCCAAGGGCTTAAAATCCCTTCCCTGAGCTGTTGAGGGCATTCTGTGTAGCTTGGATATGGCAAAGCCATTTTCACTTTCCATCAGACAGCACAGGCAGAAATCCCTGTCCTAAACCCCAGCCCCCTCCGGTCTGTGTTTGATCTGGTGCCTGCCAGGCTCTTGTGACTGTGGGTTTTGTGTCCCTGGAGGTTTTGGGAGACTGCCACCACCTCCTGCCCTGAGGAACCAGCAGAGGCAGCCCCAGACTCTGAGATCTGGTGTTTTGCTGCCATCCAGCACTGACACATGCAGCTCCTGGGCCTTATTTATGGCCAGGACACAACATCCAAAGTAAATAATGCCTGGGGTCCTCCTCCCCCTTCCCCTGCACGGGGGAGAACCTGTGTTCCCAGGGGTCCCAGATGATGATGGATCACCTGGAGGGGTGATGGCTGCCAGCCAAGCCCTAACCTGTTTAGTCTGATGGGCAAAGCCAGCTCAGACAATTTCAGCTTTGAGCATGGGGACTGAGGCGTCCCCCATCCTCCTCTGCAAATAAATCACAGTTCAAAGGAGCTGGGCTTGAGGCAGAGGGGATATTTGACCATGGGATAGTTGTTTCCAGCTCTCAGCCCTCATAAAACTCAGGAGAGGGGCAGAGAAGCAGTCAAAAGTGGGCTCAGTTGGGGTGGGTGTAAGTTCCACCTGTGGGTGAAGGGAAGGTGAGAATAGGAAAAACGATGGGATCCCCACTCCAGTTTGCTGTTCTTTAAGCAGCAAATGTATCCCAAAGGGCCACTTTATGGATTTCATTTATGGCTGCTGCTGCCCTACATCATCTCTGGGAAGAGAAGTGCCACTTTGGGTTTGTATATCTTTTGCTGACATGTGTATTTAGCACTCATTAACCACTTACCTTGGGCTAATAATTCAAATTTTGTTCCAGATTTCCTCTTTTCCATGAGTTCCTGGAGCCAGACACCCCTCCTGACAGATTCATTTCAGCTTTGTCTGCCCTAGCATTTTAGCTGATTTGAGCAATATTTGCCCTGTTTTTTTTTTTAAAATGATTAGTCAGAGTGAAACCATCTCATTGCTTTAAACCTGCAAAAGATTCTTGCCCATTTCTGCTAAAAGCAAATTCAGAACATTTGTTGATTTTTACAAGGAAAAAATTAATTAATTCACTTCATCTTGGTGCTTTAGCCAAGCTGGTTGCAATTAACTTTGTTGTTCCTGTCCAAATTCTTTTTCTGCTCTTGTTTCTGGGTGTTTTCACTGTTTTGTTCCATCTTCAATGGGCCTGATGGTTTGTTTTCCATCTATTTAACCTTTGTCAGCACATAAACTCCCTGGACTGACAGGACCTGGAGTGTGTAGTCCTCACACAGTGTCTTTTTTGTTGGGGTTTTAACTCAAATGTCTTTTTTTTGGTTGGTGTTTTAACTCAAGTGCACTTAAGCCCATGCTTAAACCTAACCTTCAGCATGATCTAAGCCTGTGTCAAATAAATTTAGGCAGGACTGGGGCTGTTTCCTATGAAAGCACCTGAGGCAGGAAGGGTTGTGAGCCTGGCACAGGCGTGGTGGGAAATACCCAGCTCTGCTTCTCTGTGATTTCCTGTCCACATAAAACTGAAATTGCTGCAATGAGTCAAATCAAGTATAGGCTGAACCACTGGGTTTTTCCCCCCTTAAATGAAAATTGAACTCTCAGAGGATCAGGTTGGCAGCTAAACCCAAACCAGAATCAAATCTGAGGCACAGTACTTTAAAAAAAAAAAAAAAAATTAAAAATTGAGTTTAAATTGCTTAGCAGTGCCCAGATCTGGGGCAGTACCTCCTTGGATGAGCTCAATACACATGAGGCTCCCAGAAGGGGAGTTTGGCATCTCTCCTCCTTGGCTGCTGGGCAGGAACCTGCCTGGGCTGTCAAGTTTCCTCATCCCACCTTGGAGAATGTTTTGATTTCAGCAGGTCAGCAAATGTTCTCCAAGAAGAGCTTTGCTGTTGGGTTTAGTGGTTGTAGGGTTTTTTTTCATCCTTGTTATTTCCGCTGCTCCGCTGCTGTGGGATGAGGGGTGTTGCACATGCACAAGGAATCCTTCATGGACTGCAGGAGAGCAATAAACAGCCCAGGCTGAGGAGGAAGTGGATGGAAACCCAACCCAGGAAAATGAGAAGTGAAGGATTCAGCCTTGGCTTGACTCTGTGCCCAGAGATGCTGAGAGCTGTGCTGTCACTGTCTGCAGCAGGCTTAGGCCACTCCTGGGGGCCTAGGAGAAACCTGGTCCTAAAGCAATGCAAGGTTTATTCAAGCCCATTGCCATTTCATTCCCACTGATTCTGGTTTTTTTTTTTTTCCCAGGTAATTTGCATCTATATGTCACAAAACTCCTATTTTAAATAGCAATGCCTTCAACCAAGGGCTTCTCTTTCAATCCAAAATCTTTGCATTCATTTCCCAGGAGCTCCCAAGCAGGCAAGGACATCCAAAAGGCAACTTCAGATTCAATAAAAATAAGGGAAATACTGGTTTTTTAAGCTTTTTTTTTTTTTTTTCCTTGACTATTCAGCAGTGGAACAAAACCCAGTGAAGGAGGAGGGAAGATTTTTTCCCTCTGGTTTTGGTTATTTCCTTGGGCAGAGCTGCCACAGGGGTGGAGAAAAGCTGGAAGCAAAAGTCTCCAGGCTCTGGGAGTGGAGAAATCAGCCCTGCTGGGTTGCTCTGCTCCAGTTCCTGCTGCAAAGCTCCCCCCCAGGCTGCAGGAATATCGCTGCCACCAGGATCCATCTGTGGAGCCTATTTTAAAGTCTTGTTGTGCTAATTTGTGGTTTTCAGGAGAAAGTGTTGGAAAAGAGAGTAGTGTCAGGAACCCGAGCCAGACTTGCTAGTTTTGGCTGATTGTCCCTTTTCTATATTCCAACTGCTGTTGGATTTTTGGTATTTTTAGTTTAAATTGAGGAAATGAGAGAAAAATGGAATTATTAGGAAAAATTAGGAAGACTTCCATTCACTTCTCTGACTCAATAGAAGTCAGCTTTGCTTAACTCTGAATCCTCCTGCTCCTTGTTTTGCTGATTCCAAAACATATTTCATAATGACACTGAATTCTAAAAATTGAACACGAGTCTAAGATGCCTCCACATTTAAGTCAAATTAAGCATAAGAGTAGTTCCACATTTTGCAGCCTTCCAGTACCTAAAAGCCTTCCAGAGAGATGGAGATTCTGGACAAGGGCATGGAGTGACAGCATGAGGGGGGCTGGTTTCCCACTGCCAGAGGGCAGTGATTTATGGGATATTGGGAAGGAATTGTCCCTGTGAGCGTGGGGAGGCCCTGGCACAGGGTGCCCAGAGAAGCTGTGGCTGCCCCTGGATCCCTGGAAGTGTCCAAGGCCAGGTTGGACGGGGCTCGGAGCAACCTGGGACAGTGGAAGGTGTCCCTGCCATGGCAGGGGGGATGGAACAAGATGACCTTGAAGGTCTCTTCCAGCCCAAACCATTCTGTGATTCTCTAATTATGATTTTTGGTGCAGATACAGCCCCTATTAAGCAGAATTAAAACACTTCCCACAAGCTTTGACGCGTTTATGAGAGCAGGGCAGCCTGTGCTCAACCCATCCTATTTTTGTCAGCAAATTTGTCCTATTTTTGTGTACAAATCACTGATTTTGGTGCAGACTCAGATGCAAAGCTTCCCTTGCCTGGAGCAGGGACTGAGGGAAGGATGTCCCACGTGCTGGGCACCTTGGCCAAGCCGTGGTGGGTGGAGGCACCTCAGGCACAGAAGTGCTGCACAGAAAACCCAGCAGCTGACGAGGTCGAGGCCACATCTGCTGGTGGAGAGCAGATTTAAGGAGCAGATGAAGAATGCAGGGAGGTAACAGGAATATCAAATCTGTTTGCTCAGGGAAGGGTCATTTTCCACAACGCCTGCTTCTTGTTGTCCTCCACTCAGCGTGGAGTCCTCTTCCAACCTTGCATTGAGGGAGCTTGGCTGAGCTGCCAAGAAAAACAGAGGGAATTACTCTTTTATGAGCCATCTCTTCCTCCCTTCCATGTTGTTGGGAATTTCCCCGTGTGTCTCTCCCTTACAATTTCCTTTCAATTACGTTGCATCCAAGCGAAAGGAATCCACCCCAGTTTGGCTTCTCCAGCACTGGGAAATGGAGCACTTGCTCTGCTCCTCCTCTCCTGTGTCCTTTTTTAGGGTTTCCAGGACATCAGTCCAATGACCTGAAGAAGAAAAATCATCTCAGGTGAGGGCCAATTATCACCTGAGTGCCTGTATGGGCTGGGAGGAAACGTTCACCTGGAGTTCCAGGGAGTTGTGGGGTTTGGATGAGGGAAGAGCAGCATGTCAGCTGAGCACACGAGGAAAAGATGGGGGATGTGTTGCTGATTCTCTTCATGGCTGTAGCCATGAGAGATAAGGAGTGAGATAAGGGTAAATGCATGGGAAGCATGCATCACCACACCTGTGATTTGGAATTATAATCCTTGGAACTATAACATTGTGTTCCTGCTGCCTCTGAGATTGCAGTAAACACAAATCTGAGGAAAACAGAAAGTGCTCTAATCCTCCCAGAGGGATCATTATTGTTTTCCAAGGGAATGATTATTGTCTTCCAAGGGAATGATTATTGCCTTTTTTTTTTTTTTAACCCCTGTGGTAAACTCCACTTTGTCCAAATGAAAACTTTNTTTGCAGTCATTTAAGAAAAAAAAAATCAACCAAAAATACAAAAAAAAAAAAAAAAAAAAAAAAAAAAACAAAAAAAAAAAAAAAAAAAAAAAAAAAAAAAAAAAAAAAAAAAACCAAAAAAAAACACCAGCATAAAAAATCCACTTGCAAAGATTCTGGTTGAGCCTTTTGTTTGTTTGTTTCCAAATGTCATTTTAATGAAGTCAAGGAGCTGCATCAGATTTTTGTCAAAGCCAGAATGAAAACAAGATGTATCCATTAAAAACAGGGCTGGAAAGGGAGATTTGACGATTCCCCTGCCCTAAAACGGGATTGACTGTTTTCAGGATACAGATAAAACGCCAAGAATTGTTGATGGTACTCTGGCTTTGCTTTCATTCCCTTATCCAAAATGCAACCTCCTTTTTCCTGTGGCTTTGCTCCTACACCTTGAACACACCCTTCTCCCTCTGGATTGAGGCTGACCTAAATTAGGAATGCCCAATTAGAAATCTTCTTTAGGGTATCCTATTCCAGAGCAGCCCCTTGCATGGGATGCATGGGTGGTGTTCCCCTGTTCCCTGCCTGGCTCCAGTCCTCATCCCCCATAAAATCTTACCATGGCCTTTCTGTGGCATCTTTGTCAACTCTTTTCTATCCAGGATTTTAGCAGTTTTCCTAGGAATTAATTTAACACCAATGCTGGAGAAACTCCTTTATATCTACAAGATCCTTGAACCACTGCTGCTACTACTGGATCTATTTAATGAATCCAAACACTTTGGGAGAATATATCAATTTCACCTGCAGTTTCAACAGGAAATTATGGAAACATTCCCATCCCATAGAGCCTGATTTTTCCCTGCCTTACCTGTTTTTTTCTACCATAACTATAACAAGCAGAGCAGTTGATGTTCAGATTTCTATCTTGACTTATTTTAGCGTAAAAGTCAAACCAACCCAAACATTTCAGCTTCATTGGTAATTTGTTTCCATTTGTATTTGGAAAAAAAAAAATAGAAAACCACATATTCATACACTCCCTTCCCTCCAGACAAATGCTTTGGAGAATGCTTTTCCCTGACTTTTGTGCTCAAAAGTGTCAAGGAAATCTGAGTCACTTGTCTGCTTTGAATTGTAAAGAATAAATGGGCTTCTCAAGCCCTTGGGCTGTGTTGGAATCTCAGCCAGAGGCCTCTATTAATAACCCAGCGAGTTCTTGTATGACACTTTCTTATCCTCATCTCACAGATGGGAATGTGGCTCTCCAAGGTCACCCAACTTTGGAGTCACAACCGGAGTCTAGGCCTCTCCTGCTGCCCACTGACCTACTGGAACCAGAGAAAAGGCAGCACCCTCTTACACAACAGCTCTTCCAGGAGTGCACACCAGAAAACTGGGGACGACTTCAGGAAATTTCCATGGGAAATGTTCATTCTCCTGGTCAGAAGTGTCTTTCTTGGAGAAATTCTGCTTTTTCTGTGGGGAAGATTCAGAATCGCCAGGAAGAGGCCTTTTGCCTTCCCTTCCAGTTCTCCTCTTCCCATGCATTTCCCATTTGGAGAGGATATCTGTGCAAACAGAGCCAACCATGCAGCTGCAGTGGTTTGATTCCTGAAAATCCATGAGCTGAGGGTTATCCTCACAGCGGTCTCTTGGTGGGCATGGAAAGATTTTGTTCCATGGTGCAGAACACCAAAGAGCACCAAAAAGACATGAGTCCAAAGGAGATGCTCCAAGGGCTGGAGCCCCTCTGCTCTGGAGCCAGGCTGGGAGAGCTGGGGGTGCTCACCTGCAGAAGAGAAGGCTCCAGGGAGACCTCAGAGCCCCTTCCAGAGGGTCTCCAGGAGAGCTGGAGAGGAATTTAAAAACAAGAGTGTGCAGGGCTTCTGTTTCCTGCATCTGGGATATAAACTGGGAGGCAGAACATTTTTCCTGTGTTTTACACTGTTAGATCTGAATGTGATAGGGAAACCAGCAGAGATTAGAATATCCTGAGGTGGAAGATTCCCTTCTTTTGGTGCTGGGCACCCAGGGGTGCTCCCTGAGCTGTGAAACATGTTTTTCCTCCCCAGAAGTAGACATTTCTTCTCTATTCTGCTGTAGCCAACCCAGACCACTCCTGTGAGTGGAGTCCCAGAGGGGGCTGCTCATTCCAGGATGGAAATAGAGATTTATTTTCAGCTTCTACAAACTGAGATCATCTGCATGAAAATAGGGGTTTGTAAACCAGGATAAAATTGTCCCTGTGGGAAGTTACACCAGTACATGCAGATGACCAGGAATTCGTGTCCTACATTCACTGACCTCATCCATGCAGACAGGGATGGGAGTGGGATGGAACTTGAAGGACACCTTCTGCTATCCCAGTTTGCTCCAAGCCCCATCCAACCTGGCCTTGAACCCTTCCAGGGATGTGGCATCCACAGCTTCTTCATATCTTTCCATATCATTTAGCAATTAGGGAATTGGATGCCTAAGGTTGTTGTAGCAGACAAGGGGGTGCAGATCTGTCTAAATATCCCCTATTCCTCAAATTCCTGGGATATGCTATGTTTCTCCTGATTCACAAGGACCCCAGGTAAACAAAGCTAAGGAATTTATTACGGGAAATGAACCCAGCTCGTGAATGGCACCACAGCAACATTTTTGCAGATCCTTGTGAATGCTGAATGGATCTCAGCTCCACTTCCCAAACTGCAGGGTTTTAACCCCAAAGAAACAGAACTGAAATTATTGTTTGGCTTTTGAGGTGTTTTTTGTTGTCTGGTCCCAAGGGAAAATGGAGTCTCCAAAACAGCCTGCAGAAAACTTGGAGCGTTCAGAGATTGCATTTACCTCACCAAAGGAGATATTTTTGGGGAGGACTTCCCATCCAGTTCTGAAGCTCATTTATTTAGGGACCAGCCTATGTAGAGATGTTAGGGATGCAGTTCAGCTAGGTTAACTGCAGAACTTGATCTCTTGAATATTTATCTTTAACAGAAACAGAGCCATGAACAGACTCAGTGGTTATTTAGGTCTTGGACAACTCCCTGCTCTCGTTTTGTGGACACCATCATTGTTCCTGTATGCCCAGGGAACAATTTCTTTAGAAGCCTCTCAATCTGATGACTACCATGAAATAATAAATTGAGGTGGCAGAATCACACAGAATCACAGCACCTTTTACCTTGGAAAAGGACTCCCAGGCCATCGAGTCCAAGCTGTCCCCACCTTGTCACCCAGCCCAGAGCACTGACTGCCACATCCAGGCCTTCCTTGGACACCTCCAGGGATGGGACTCTACCACTGCCTGGGCATGGTCCTGCAGCCACACTGTTGCTGATACAAGCCAGGTGCCATTGGCCTTCTTGGCCACCTGGGCCCACCTGGCTCATGCTCAGCCAGCAGGAGCCAAATCCATGCCTTACAAGCCCACTCCTCACTGTTCAGGCACAGGGTGGGGGGCACCACACAGGCACCCACCAGTGTGGTCCAGGCTGTTCTCCTTCCCCCTCCTCCCTTTCTCCCCAAATTCCCCTGCCATGACATTCCTGCAGTTATTTCCACTCCTGTAAATCACCCCAGCCCTGCGAGGCGATGCTGTTAATTATGTCATGCAGAGACAAATTTACAGTGTGGAGCAACAGTAAAAAATAATCCTGCTTGAAATGATGGGAGATCTACATTCCATGGGCTCTCCGTAAATCACAGCCAGCTCCGTGTGCCGGGCTGATGGGCTCTTCCCACCCACTGGCAGAGCTGGTGGATACTGGTGCTGACAGCCCCAAAGAAGGGAGTGCTGAACAGTAACCTGCATCACTCCAAGTGAGTGAAAAAAAGTCTATTTTATGTGTCCAAGTGTTGGGTACCTGATTTTCTATGTGGTGGCACCGTAGTTTCTGGTGAAGAAAATTTATGTTCTCCTAGCACCTGAAAACCTGACTTTTCCAGGAGAAAATCTACCCAAAATGTGAACTTCTGCACTTCAGGCAGGAGAAAAGCAAGAGCACAATTTCCAGATGCCCAAGAGTTGTGCTACTCTTGTCTCCATTGAAGAAAATCCAAGTTCAGCTGCCCAGCAGCTTCAAGACACTCAGTGTGGGCTCGCCCGTTGAAATTTGGGAACATCTTCAGCCCTTTCTGTGAAAATGTTCTGCAGTAAATCTGAGCTGGGTGCCAGGGAAGGAAAGCCAACACCTCATCAATCACAAATTTAAACAGCCAATTAGTGAAATGCCCACCTTGGCACACAGTCATTTTCCCACTTCCTGGCTTCCAAGGCTGTTCCTGTGTAAATCCACGGAGCAAACATCTCTCATGGCCACCCACTTGCTCACTGCGTGGTGTCCCTGTGTCTGGACATCCATCCAGGTGCCTCCATCTCCCCATCAGGTCCAAAAATTTATGGCAGTTCACCTCCTGGCTCTATTCAGTGTAGTCCAATGTTTTTCTTGGAAGAGGGAAGCACATCTGTGACACCTGCAGCTGTCACAGCACACACCAGTGGGTTAAAGACATCAGTGACCAGTCAAGGGGAAACGGTTTCAAACAGCACCAAGGAGGTTCAGGATGGATATTATGAAAAATTCCTTCAGTGGAAGAGTGGCTGAGCATTGGAACAGCCCAGGGAAGTGGTGAGGTCACCATTCCTGGAAGTGTCCAAGGAACTGAGAGGACATGGCACTTAGTGGGATGGTTTAGTGGGATTGGTGGTGTTTGGCCAAAGGCTGGACTTGATAATCTTGAAGGTCTTTTCCAACCTTAATGATTCACTGGGACATTTTGTATGTGGAAACCTCTGGCACAGGGGGGCTCTCATGGCTTCCCCAAGGCAGGACAAGTTTGGAGAGTGGTCACAGCCCTTGATAAAAGTTGCTCTGACAGTCCCAAGGCATCCAGGGAAATGCTTGGAGCCAAGGTGGGAGGACCTGGCATATCCCAAATCCTCACGTACACCTCATCTCTCTGCTTTGCCAGGGCGTGGCATCCCCAAAATTGGAGCTGCCTGACATCAGGGTGGCCATGGTGGGCTCATGTGACTGTCCCCTTTCTCATGCTGCTGATGAGACAGCCACAGCTAAAATCTCCCTGCTTTAATGCCTCGGGGCTTTTTAGTTTTTGACACTGCATGTGGAAGGCAGCTGTCAATTAGCAGCTGAAAAAACAGCCTGCGGTGCTAATGAGAGCAAGTCTAACAGAGACCTTTTCCAAATCGTTTCCATCCATTTTTCAGGGCTTTTAATTGCTGTCATATTACGAGGAGGATGGCAGATGGAAAACGCAGGGGGAAAAGCCCCATTCGGAGGTAGATTCCTCTCTGCCAGGGCTGACACAGTGGCAGCCTTCTTCCCAGGGTTTTATTCACAGAAGTTTCTCAAGTTGTTTCTGAAGTTACTGGTCCTAGCCAGTTCCTGTAACCAGTTTTCCCCCAGGACTGGGATGTTCTGTCAGCTGCCACAGCTGGATCGAGGGCTGGGGACAGATGTTGTCTCCCATCCATCCTCAGTGCTAGATTCTGACTTTTTTTTTAATGTAGAAAATATAATATAGTCAGTAATATAGGAATATAGTCAAAAAAGAAATATTATGCACTGAAACAGCAGTGGTAAAATGCTTAATATTTCTAAATTCTTACAAAAGGAAAGGCTTCCTAATTATTGTGTTGGTACGGGCAGTGCTGGAGCCTCATCACATGAGGCAGCAGGAAGTGAGAGGAAAACAAAGGAATGAATGAGCAGGTTGGACATGGCTTGGAGCAATCTGGGATGGTGGAAAGTGTCCCTGCCCGTGGCAGAGGGTGGGAATGAGACGATCTTTAATATCCTTTCAAACTCCAACCATTCTGGGATTTTATGAAATACAATAAATTCTTGAAGCAAAAGTTACATTTTGTGAGAGGGTTAAGGGTGAGCCAGCCCAGCATTCCCCAAAGCACATTACAAATGACCTGGAAGGGACGGGATGGCAGCCCTGGCACCGGGAGCTTCCTGCTGCCTGCGGCTGATAAGGAAACCCCAGGCAAACAAACTGATGTCCTTGTCAGGAGTGCAACGACCCTGCGAGGTCCCAGCCGCCCCAGGGTCATGTGCGAGCTCCGGGCGATGCTGCAGCCACCAAAGGGCTGTCCCAGGGTGGGGCGAGTTTTGCTCCCTGTGAATCATTCCTGGAGAAGGGAGGGGATGCTGCTTCCCGATGCGCTGGGATCAAGTTACACCAATTAAATCCCCACGCGTGATTTTGACCCGGAGGCTGAAATCCTCCCCCGGGAGGGTGCTGCCACGAGTCTCTCCTTCCCAGGGATTGGGGCGAATCCATGGGTAGCTGTGCTGGGATTGTGCTGGGATGTGGATGATGAGTGTGGGTGATGCAGCAGCCCTCGGGGCAATGGGGCAGCGCATCTTTTTGAGCCTCACTAACCAAAAAAAATTGCATTTCCTCCTGGATTTGCTGGGATTCTTGGCCCATCCTGAGTTCCACAAGCGCGGCTTAAAGAGGGGCTAATGGACCAATTGTGCCTTCCTTAACCTCGGGACAGTGGCAGTTTAGCAAAGTAAATCTTCTCCGGCTGCACCGGTCTGGAAACAATCCCGCTCAGCTGCTTCCAGGGCCTGCCTCGGGAATCTGGGCCAGACTGGGACAAACTGGGGATGGCCCTGGCCCAGGGAACATGCTGTTCAGGAATGTCAGCTCCTGCCTCCCGGGGCCTGGGGGTGAGCCACAGGGAGAGCGTAGGTCGGTGGCTTTGTCCCAGCACACCTGCCCTGGAGCCAGCCTGGAGAGGGTCAGGCTGGGGAGCCCTGGACATCTGGCCTGAGGATGGATCTGTGCCTGGCTGCAGTGGGATTGCTGCAGGAGAACAAGCTCAACAGTGAAGGGAGAACTGAGGAGAAAACCAGAGGAGTTCCCCATCCATGAACCTGATGCCTTCTGGGACCACCACAACACCTTCACCTCCTCCTCTGCCATTTCTGGAGACACTTCCAGTGCTTGGACACTGATGACTTTTTAGTGCAGGTAAAAGCATCTTGCCTAAAGCTTTTGCTTTCACATAAAGCTCTAGCATGGTGGTGGCTGGATGCTTCACCTGGTAGCACAAAACACTTTTCCCCCCTCAGATTCACAGTGCTCAGCCACCACACGTGAGGCCTTTACTGCATCCATCCCTCCATATCCATCCCTCCTGCTTTCCCCAGACCATCTGCAAGGTCATGAACCACAAGCCCACGTGCTGGGGGGCAGTGGGGACAGAGTGGTCCGAACTCAGAGCCAGCCATCTGTTCCATGGAATGCCACGTGTGCTCCCTGTTTGGAAAAGGGAAGGAGGCAAAACAACCCCTTGTGAGGCAACGGCTTGCAAAGTCCTGTGGAGTCAGATCCTCCTCTTCAGCCTGTCTAGCTGGGGTTGGAGGTCAGCTCTGACTGGGAAAGGAGAGCTGGGCAGACAAAAAGGGGCTCTGTTTGCCTTTCCAGTATAGGATGAGACAGGAAACAGCAGGAGAGAACTCCAGGCTTTATTTATGCTCATTAAGTGCCAAGGAGAAGCAGGGAAAAGAAATCCAGGGATGGGGTTGGTTCAGGTAGGCAGCACTCAGGGACAGGGAGGGGAGACTTAGAGGAGCCTCAGGAGGCAGCTTGGAGTGGAGAAAGGTTTTTGGGTTTTATTTGCTTATGGAGATTTTTTCCAACTGTTTCAGCCTTTTGCTTTGTGGTGTTTTTTTACCTATGCAGGGTCAGAGTTAAAGGTGGGCTTGGGGTACCAGTGGGGTAGAGAAGGGGGAGCATTGTCCCTTGGTGCCAGCATGGAGCAGGACAGGTTTGGGGACAGCAGGACCACTCCCTGGCTCCAAGAGGATGCCAGGGACACGTCATGCCTTGGCATTCTTCACCAGGACTCAAGCACTGTGTGGATACACCCCAATTTGCAAGGAGATCCAAGACTATAGCAGGAGGATTTGGGTCTGTCCCTCCATCTTCCCAAGGAGCTGCTGTGTCACCCTGTTAGGGACTCACCACTGGACTATGTTTCCTCCCTCTCCCCTGATGGAGAAGGTGTTGGTTTTAGGGGTCAGGTGAGGGTGTTCCTCACTCCTGTGAACACCGAGTCTAAATCCCTTGATTTCTCAAACTGAGATGGAACATTTTCTTCTGCTGAGCTCTTGGCAGCTTTCCTGGGGGCAGCTGGTCAGAGGCATCAGTGTCAGCCCTGCCTTTACACCAGGGACTGACATCAGGCCCAAAACATCCCGTTGGTTGGTGCAATCTGGGACATTCCTGCAATGCTCAGAGCCTGACGCAGCCTGGAGGCAGGGGAGAGGCAGCACCATCGGGGATTTCTCATTGATACCTAAACAAATCCCCATCTTCTCCCTTTCCCTCCTGGGGATTTCTGACCTGTGCCTAAATGAGCTTGGACTTGAACTGAGCCTAACCCAGCTCGTCTGCAGGCTGAGCTCCTGAGGGCTTAATAAACCTGGATAAATTTTGGTGGCAAATGCAGAGGAATGGGAAACTTCCTCCTGGAGGAGTCAACCGAGGCACTGCTGGTCCCCTGCGAAATCAAGAACCTTGTTTCAGGCAAATGAGGTTTTGGAGTGTGAGGAACCCCACAAATCTGAGCTGTCTCTCAGATTTGTACCAGGGCTGTTGCTGGTCCCACTGGAGCAGCCCCACTGTCATCCCAGCCATCACCTGGGTGTCCCTGCATGTGGCAGGGGGCTGGAACTGGATGGGCTTTAAGGTCCCTTCCAAACCAAACTGTTCCAGGATTCTGTGTTATTTCAGGAGATGTGGGACTGATCTCTCCTTTCCTGCTGGAAAGAAATGTAAAAGTTTGGAAATGTTAATTTTAAGCTCACTTTATTTCACCTCCTCACCTCCCCTTAAAGTTTTGTTTAAAGAATTTATCTGGAAATTATTTTCAAGGTCACAGTGCCTGTGAGTAATCCACCCTGGCTGGCTGGAAAACTTTGTGTGTCATTTATCATTTTATCTCTTTTTTTAAACTAGAGGACAGATTGTGGAAGTGCATCCAGAGCTGAGGGTTCCCTCAAAATCAATGAGTTTGTGCCAGTTTACACCCACAGAGGAGGCGAGGGAGATGATGATGAAAAGGAAAAATTTAGATTTAATATTGGGAAGAAATTCTTCCCTGTGAGGATAGAGAGGCCCTGGCACACGGTGCCCAGAGAAGCTGTGGCTGCCCCAGGATCCCTGGAAACATCCAAGGCCAGCTTGGACGGGGCTTGGAGCAACCTGGGATAGTGGAAGGTGTCCCTGCCCATGGCAGGGGTGGGGACTGGATGGGTTTTAAGGCCCCTCCAACCCAAACCATTCCGGGATTCCGTGATCTCTCATCATCTCAGAGACCTTCCTGTGCCTTTTAAGACTATTCTCCAAAGAGCTCTGCTCCATGTCAGCCTCAGGTAGTTTCAGAGGTGAGGCAGAAGATGGTAAAAAGACCTGCCCATGCCTTAAGCCCGTGGCAGAAATTATGATGTGCTGGAGAGACACCTGCACAGGGAGCGGGACTTGTTGGGAGATGGCTGTGCCGGAATCTCAGGCACACTCCATCCTCTCTCCGCCTGGGAATGGCACAAGGTGTCCATGCCCCGACCTGGCCTCCAGGCTGAAGCCTCTGCAGGTGTTAAAGACATCAACTGCCCACACTCCTCCTGGTGTTTTTCCATCTGCCTGTGTTTAGCAGCTCATATTTCTCGAGCTGCAGGATGGGTGTGAAGAGTAACGGGGCATTGCTGGGGCACCCAGGGGCCTCAATAAACCAGCACTGGGATGGAGCTGGCTCTGGGGCTGTGCAGTGCTGGAACCTTCTGAGGTACAGGCTTGGAAGTGACAACTCCAGTGGAATTCAGGGGGAAATACACAGCAAACCCTCCAGGCTTATGTCAGTCGAGCAGCAGGAGAAATAGTGATTTCTTCCAAGAAACCTTCAGTCCAAAATACTTTCTGTGCCTTTTTGCTCAAGTGCAGATTGGCATTCTCCAGGGAAAATGGCTTTCCTCCCAAAACCCACAGAGGTTTGACAGGGAAGGGAGAGGGGTGGGTGACAGCCAGGTTTTGGGGGTGTTTGTAAAGGGGCAAACATCCCATTGTGCTTCGCTAAGGGTTGGGCATGGGCTTAAATCCAGGTGCGTTACATCTCCTGCTGTGCCTGCTCCCTGCAGGTGAAGGCTCATTGTGCCAATGAATCCTCTGGAAAACCTGTTGGGATTATGTAACAGAATCCCAGAACAGTTTGGGTTGCAAGGGACCTCAACTTATTCCATGGGCAGAGACACTTCCTGCTAGACCAGGTTGCCCCAAGCCCTGTCCAACCTGGCTGGAGCACTTCTAGAGGTGGAGAAAAGAGCAGAATGCAATGGCAATAATCAATATATATTCCCTGTGAGGGCTTCCAAAAGCCATCAGTGCACTCCAGCTTTCCAAGGGTGTTTTCCAGCCCTTTGGAGGGAAGCTGGAGCAGACACAAGGGCTGTGAAAACCCAGCTCTAGAAAGCTCATTGTGCTTCACCCGGACAAAGCAAAACTTAATTAGGGCCGGCTGGAAGAGCTTTTCCTCTGCAAAAGCTCCTCTCGTGCAAAACAGATCTTTCATCAGAATGGGAAGACCATCAGGAATTTTAGAAACGAGGTGGATGCTGTCATCTGAAATGTGTTCTTCAAAAATACCAAGATGCTCCTTTGGGGGCTTTGAAGTGATGCAGTCACTTATTCATTTGGATGTCAACAGAACACTTTTTTCCAGAGAACTTCTCTAGGAATGGAGCTTTTCCAGGCTGTGGTGGGATGATGGATGGATGTTTTGTATGAAAATCACTGAAAATTTGGAGATAAATTTAAATTGGACACCTCAAGTGCTGGCACAGCAGTTGATCAATTCACCCTCGTGCTTTCAACCCAACAACCTCCAGTAACCTAATCAAGACAAATTTTAAACATATATTGGATATATTTAATATGTATATTGCTGGTTCTATGTAATTTAACAAATATATTCCTCCTGCTCCTTTGCCTTCCTTCCCACAGACGGCATTTTAACAGCTTGAGTGATGTTGCTTTTATGATGCACAAGTCATTTTCCTAAACAGCAGGATAAAAGTTTGTGCAGGCAGGAATTTCATTAACTTTGGGGTCCTTGTTGCACTTAGCTGCATCGGGCTTGGCATGTGGGAATAATGGGTTCCAGGGCCTGGAATTTCCATTCTTTTCCATCCAGTTTATTTAAAAATCGTTGGATGGATTATAAAAGGCCACAAAACAATGAAAGTACTGTTGTTTCCTATTGTCTGCTGCTGCATCCATATGTTTGGTGTTCCAGGGTTCCCTGGGAGACCTTTGGGGTGCCACAGAGGGAAATGCATCTCGTAAAACCATTCCTACATCTTGCTTTGTCCTCATAAAAGAAAATTACGAGTCTTTGTGGATGGGATGAGACAGTGGGAAGTTTCTGATGGAGCTGATGGTGTTGGTGAGGATTTTTGTCTGCAGAGCTCTGTGCAAACCAGGAGCATTTGCAGAGGGGGAAACTGAGGCACAGCACAGCTGGTGTCCTGCTGTGCCAAACCAACCCGAACATGGGATCAACCCTTTTTTTCCAACCCCAAGCCAAAGTTTTCCATGTGCCTTCACTCAGGTCCCTCCTGAGGGATGCTCATTGCTGAGAGATACCTGCACCCCTTTGCCCCCAGATCTGCACACCAGGTGGGAAGAAGGTGATGGGGACCAGTGGTTGGCTCTGTGCCTCCCAGCTGGCTCCCATCCATGGGAAGCTCCTTAAAATAGCCCCCCCTAGATCAGATTTTCTCCCAGCCCATGTTTATAGGGAAGGAAGAACAGGACCTTACAAAGGCTGCTTTGCCAGGGCCCTCTTGTTGGCTCTGCTCTTCTCCCCAGCCTTTTTAGGGATCCCTCCTCGATGGTTAGTGTAAATTGGACCAGGCTCCAAAAGAAATAGCCTTGTCCTATGGTCTCCAGCATTCCTGAGGTGGGGAATGCCTCATACTGTAAATAACTGGCTAATAAAAGCACAGTGTTCTTACAGAATAAACAGCTCTGCTGCTTAAATTAAATAGGGATGTGAAATATGGAGGTGCTGGGTGCATCCCAAAATATCCCCCTGGAGAGGAGCTCCCAGGGGGGACCTTCTAAGCAGTGGGGCTGCTGTGTCCTCCTCCCTCAGCCCTCTGGGAAGGATGGAAGCACTTGCAAGGCAGTTTCAGCTCAGCTTTTGACAAAAAAAAAAAATCCCCATTCAGAGCATTGAAGTGCTGGGAACTGCAAAGGAAAGGCTGTGAAGAGGGAGGAGAGTGGGATGGGGAGTCATCTGTAAATGTGGACAGTGTGTACGAGCGATCCTAATTGCCTGGCAAGCTTTTACTCCGTGTTCCAGGGATTCTCTTCCAGCTGGCTCTGTCCAGTGTTATCCTTTCTGAGACACAGGCAGATGTGCAAGGGGAGTTACTCACAGTGCCCCTTGCCCAGCTGTCTGCAAAGAGCTCCTGCGAGGTGTCCTGCACCCACAGCAGGCTCACATCTGTCTAATGATGAGAAACCCACCCTTGGACCTTTATTTAATCTCCTTCTAAATCCTTTAGCTCCTCATCCTCATCTTAGTCCATCGACACGTCTGATGGTGCTCAGTCCATCTATGAACTGTGCAGAATGGAGGTTATTAAACTGGTTTTTGATTATTAAAATTACATCTCATTCAATGCCACAAAATCCTGCAAAAAAATAAGATCTGGAGAAAATGTCAGAAGGAAGTGGAGGGATGGCCGTGCATTGTCAGCATCAAGGATGCTCCTGCATCAAAGGGTGTTCCCACAGTCCCAGCAACTTTATAGAATCCCAGACTGGTTTTGATTGGAAGGGACCTTAATGATCCCCCAGGGCCACCCCTGCCATGGGCAGGGACACCTTCCACTAGCTCAGGTTGCTCCAAGCCCCATCCAACCTGGCCTTGGACACTTCCAGGGATCCAGGGGCAACCACAGCTTCTCTGGGAATTCCATTCCAGGGCATCCCCACCCTCACAGGGAACAATTCCATCCCAATATCCCATTTAATCGTGCTTTCAGGTGGTGGAAAACCATTCCCCCTTGCCCTGGAACTCCATGCTTGTAGAACTACATCCTGGTTCTGTCAAAGGCTCTGCCCAGCTCGTGGACTCTGTGTCTGTACCTTTTCCTTTTGCTCTCCTTCATATTTTCTTTCCTGAGAAAACATCATTTTCCATAAAATCACAGTCTCACCCAGGGCCAGCTGGCCATCCCATCCTTCCCAGGAGAAATAATTAAGGAATGAAACCTGATTGTGCCAGAGATAAAGGTACATCCAAAATATTTCTAGCTTCAAGAGGCAGATTTGCATTTGCCTGAGATATTGCAAAAGATATTGCAGAAAACAAGGAAAAAAAAAAAAAATCCCAGCTCAGCACACAGAACACAGCCCCAAAGAGCTGAGCAGGTCAGGAGGATTTTTGTCTCACACGTCCCTCTTAAGAGGCAAAGATCTGCTGTGGTTGATGGAAAAGTCACTCTTCAGCTAAACAAAACCCCTTCCAGAGTGAGTTTTCACTCCCTGAGATACAAAATACTTGTAAAAATGGATGAAGTTTGTTATGAATCTGAAACTTCTCTAATGAAAAACTTTTACTCTCCTCCCACAGCCAGCGAGGACCATCGCCCCAGGCAAGGGAGGATGGCTGGGATGTGTCAGGAAGAGATCCCACCCTTCTGCACCCAGGAGCCCAGTGAAAATCCTATTGGATCATGGTGAAAAACATGTTTTTTCCCATTAGTGGAAGATGTCTTTGCCTTTCTTTCTTGGATTTCCTTTCTTCTGGGTTTTTCCATGGAAATAAAAGGCAGGGAAAAACGAGAATGGATTTGAGGGTTTTACCTGGGAAATGATGTCTGGAACAAATTTTGGAGACCAAACTGAGCCATGAGAGAGGGTGGAGGGGAGCTTCCAGATCCTGGTGGCCACAACCCTTCCCCTGGCACTTGTTTGATCCCCATCCCAACCTTTCCCTGGAGGTGACAGACCCCCACCAGCAAGGGAACAGGGTAGGACCCTCTCATGACCAGCACAGTCTGGAACAGCAGGAATAACAGGACCTCCCACCAAGCACAACCAGTCTGGAAGAAAAGCTCCTGCAAAATTATGCTCCTCAAGGGGTGTGGGCTCTTTGACATTGCCTTGGGGCAATGGGACACTGTGGGACACTGGGAACATCCTCTCCTCCCAACTTAGGAAGCCACCAAGCAATGGGAAGTGACCTCTCCATCCCAAGGGCTCTGATAACCTGGGGTGTGCCTGCCTGTGCCATGAAATATTTATTCTGTGTGGCATCCTTGATTGCTTTTCCAACATGTTTCTCCCCCCCTCCTTGTTTTATATTCACTTCTCTTCTTTTTCAGACCCGCCTTATTCCGGGAATTATGGGAAAAGTGTGGTAAAAATCCGGAAGGGGTTTTTAACTTTGTTTTAAGAAGTACTTCCCCCCTTGCCATCCTGCTGACAAAGACCTTTTTAGGATTTTGTGATTCTATGAAAATTTACAGCACACTGTGGGGTGCAGCATGGCACTGGCTTCTTTCAAATTCAGAGAGATGCAGGATCTGGTCTTAGGATTCCTACAACCTAACTGTTGGGAGTTATTCTGGAATTTTCTGGTTTACACCATGCAGATTTGAGCCAATCCTTGGAAATCAAAGAGCAAACAAGCAACACATTTCCTCTTCCAGTGTCACCAAAGTATCTCCTCAGAAGGAGCTTCACAGAAACATTTAGGCCACAAAAGTCCAACCTGTGACCAGTCCCCACCTTGTCACCCAGCCCACAGCACTGAGTGCCACATCCAGGCCTTCCCTGGACACCTCCAGGGATGGGCACTCCAACACTGCCCCGGGCAGTCCCTTCTGATGCCTGACCACCCTTTCCACGGAGAAATTCCTCCTGCTGTCCAACCTGAACCTCCTCTGGAACAGCTTGAGGCCATTTCCTGTTGCCTTGTGTCACTGGTTACCTGGAGAAGAGGCCAACCCCACCTGGCTACGACCCTCAGCTTCTTCTGAGCCAGGATCCCCCTCGTGTGGGATGCAGAGACCTCAGCTCACGCAGAACTGCGAGTGTCCCCTCTTGGGAGTCCCCAGGGCCGTGCTCGGGGGGCGCCGTGCTGCATCCCGGCACAGCTGGACGGGGAGCCCAGCTGTTCGCAGGCAGGGCCGGTGGAACAAAGAGGCCATTGCGGCGGGGGCTTCGGAGTGACGGAGAGCAAAGCCCGGCAGCTCCCCGCGAGCGTCGGGGCCGTGAAATCCGATTCGTGCCCCTCGGCGGCAGCGCTGGGGAAGGGACCGGGAAGGGATCCCGGCGGCCGGGACGGGAGCGCGCTGGGGCGGCGGGGAGGGACAGGTGGCCGCGGGCTGGGAAGAAGGAGCGTAACGAGGCGCCGCGGACACAAGATCCTCTTTGTTCGGGTGTTACTGGAGTAGAAGAGTGGCTGCGGGAGAGGTCTCGGCACAGCTGCCTGAACTCCTTCCCTCCCGGAGATCAAAGCCCGCCTTTCTAATTGCGGCTTTTATTGCGCTCGCCCGAGCACTCGCCCGCTGCCCCGGTGGCTTCGGCGGGGGACAGGTGTTTTTTAACACGCGTGCCATCACGGGGGATTAGCGGATTTGAAAGCGTGCCCCGGGAGACACGGCGATGCATCGCACTGCTGTTTAAAGGAGGGATGCTGAGCCGTGCTGGGAGGTTTCTGCAGGAGAGTCTGCGTCCCTGGCATAGGAGAGGGAAAGGAGGAAGCCCCTGGGTTCACAACGTGAGCCCTGTGCATCCCGTCCTGGTGAAGGGCTCCTGCATAGGGATGCTCCATCCTGCAAATGCCTCAGCTGGACCAGGGATCACTCACTCCATCCCCCAGGTGCTCCCTTACTGCACTAGGGACCCTCCCAAATTCATACCCTCCAACATCCCTGTTGGACCAGGGACCCACCTGCTCCATTCCTCAAATGCCTCAGCTGGAGCAGGGATTCTCCATCCCCCAGTCACCCCCTGCTTGACCTGGGATTGTCCCACTCCACATCCCAAAATACCCCATGCTGGATGCTTGATCCCACCCTACAATGGACCAGGAATCCCCACGCTCTCTTTATCCCCTGGAATTCGGGGGCTTTCAGAGATTTCCAAGTGAGGGAACTGCGTGGTGTAGGATCAGTCAAGAGAATAGCTGTTACATTGCTCAAAGGTACCAAAGCTCCTTTCCACAGAGGATTAAAATATGTGGAGAGCAAGAACTGCTGGCCCAGGAGCCAGGGAGGGGACAGAAACTTGGCTGAGGATCCCGGAGAACAAAGCAAAAACAGGAAAATGCACAGACGAGCCTGGAAAGTCATAAAAACAAAGTTTAGGTTAAATACACAGAGGGTCTCTTATCCCCTTGGCAGGTTAAGAAAGGGCAACCTTTGCCTCCAGAGCCTCTGGCAGAACCAGCTCCTGGTTACTCACAGGGAAGGCAAGAGGAGGGGGATGGAGGTGTCCAGGGTGGACAGAAAGGAGCTCAGCCACCCCCAAATCTCAGCTCTAGGGGAGGTTTGCTCTGGGGCAGCAGCAGAAGCACACAGAGCCCCATGGGCAAGGACAGCTGGGTGGAAAACCCTCGTCACTTCCTGCTACTCTGGTCAGTTTTGGTCCCCTATCCATCCTCCAAGCTCCTCAGCCTCTCTGATTTAGGGTTATTTTTGCCTTTACTTCATAGAATCACAGAATTATAGGATGGTTTGGAAGGAACCTTAAAGCCCATCCAGTTCCACCCCCTGCCATGGGCAGGGACACCTTCCACTATCCCAGGTTGCTCCAAGCCCCATCCAAATCTGACCTTGGCCACTTCCAGGGATCCAGGGGCACCCCCAGCTTCTCTGGGCACCCTGTGCCAGATATTTATACCACCATGCTGGAGTATAAACCTCTAGAAACAAGACATTGGGTGTAAGCTGAAAAATCAAGGGTGAGGACAGCCAAAAAAAAAAAAAAAAAAGGAAAATGTAATATCCCAGATATCCCAGATAGCTTCTTGTTTATTGGAGTTGAAACCAACGCCCCCATGGAAATGCAATAGATTAAAAAGCTTGTTTGGGGAAAAAGCTATGATAATTTCCCATCGCGGTTTCCTTTCATGGGCACAGCTCCTAAAAATGAGGCGTTTCCCCCTTTGATGTCATGGAAGGAAATAACCTCCCGTGTTTGGATGCAGCTTTTGCTCAGATCAGCCCAGCTAATGCCAGTCAGGCTGTTGAGGGAATGGGAAGGGTGTGGAGAGGTTCAGCTTGACCCTTTAGCACTGTTTTCTTTAACTTTCACATTAAATTGCTGTCCTATTGTTCCGTATCGCCCCTTTGCATCCTAATTTCCCCATCATGAGTCTTTTGTTCCCCTACAAAGCTTTGGAAGCAGATGAGAAAGGGAAACCACTTGCAATTATCTTTCCAGAGGGTACCTCCAGATCACAGGCAGCAGCACATGGAAACGACTGGGAAAATGAAGCCCTGTCACGAAATCTCTATTAATTTTTCTTGGAAATGCCTTGGTATTGCTTTGAAAGCTACTTGGACTGTCCAGGATGGCAAAACTGGGATCCATCTCCCTCCCTGCTTTAAAATTCATGCAAGGCACAAAGGAGTTGCTGAGATTTTCCTGCCATCATCACCAGGAGCTGAATAAAAATCACATTAAACTTACTTTACACTTGTGCAGCAGCTGGCGGCCAGTGTCTTTAAGTGCTTTTCGAGCCCGTGGGCCAAAGAAAAATCAGGATGCTGTCAAGTCAAGGAGCCTTCCTGTTAATTTAACGTGGTTAGCTTTGCCAGTGGGATAGATTTTCCAACGTGCTCAGCTGTTTTATGAGTCTGGCCTCTTCTTTTTGGTGTCTGAATTGAGGAGAAACTCCTGAGTGAAATAAATGACCCCGTGGTTTTCTGGGATGCTGGCTCAGGCAGTCTCCATCACAGTCCAGAGGTCCTGGATGATGCCACCATACTGAGGCTAGGGTCCAAACAACCCCAGGAACATCTTCCAAAGCTCCTGGATTTATAACAACCCTGAAAATACAACAAATCTGTTGTATTTTATCTTGGTGACCCGAAAAGAAGTGTTATCCCTTCTGGCATGTTTCTTCCCTGAAAATGTTGTCACAGCCTTAAACAGCTTTGGAAAAGGGGGGAAAAAGAGAGAGGGGAGGATGCAGGGCCCATGCTTGCAAAAGGGTTGGTTCTGGCTAATTCCATGCCAAGGAATTGCTTCCAGAGAGGGGCTGGTGGATTTGGGAGGCTCGGCTCAGCACAGCGGGAAGCAACACTTCCTCTGTTGTTCTAAAAGAAAAGTGAAAAGCAAAACGAAATATTAAATAAAAAAAATTAAAAAAAAAAAAAAAAGCCGAATTTCCCTCAAATAGAAAAAATCTCTCGGGTGGAAAGGACAGCGGGATGTTTTTGGATGTCCAGCTTCCTTGGATTTTCAGGCAGTTTCTCTTGCAGCTAGTGCCCTCTTGAGGAAACCTCTCCTCTATTCCATTTTTACAGGGATTTTGCCCCCCCCCCAAAGAAATGCTCTCCCGGCGGGGAGCAGGAGCATAGTCAGGGGCTGCGATTCAGCCCAGGCCCAACACAGCCAGCGGTGCCGGGGACCGGCTCATGCCTTCCCACCTGGACCCACCAGGAAGGAGGATGGCGCCGGGATGTGGGATGGCATCCCCCCAGGAGAGGAATCCTTCCCAAATCCAGGTGCTCCCGGTGGCAATCCGGGATGCTCTGACCCCAGCCCCGAGGGAAGGTCCCCCACCGGCATCATCACAAGCTGCCGCCCGCTTTTCTCCCCTCCTCGCCTCCCGAAAACACGAGCTAATTGGGAATGGGAGCAAAAGGTGAGGACAGTGCTCCTCTCAGATGTCCCAATGTCAAAGCGACGCTGGCGCAAAGCTGGCGGCAACAAAGGGCCGTCGGGATCGATGCGGCTGGCGGGGACGGGAGCGGGGTGAGAGGTTGTTTCCCGGGAAAAGTGATGCCTGAGCCGGCGGAGCAGCAGTGCCATCGCCTGGAGCCCTCCTCCAAGATGCCGTGCCACGGGCGAATCCCAAAGCGAACACAAACACGCGTTAGTTTTGTTTTTCCACAGCCAAAACCTCGCCCGCAGCGCGGGGACTCCATGGCAGCGGGATCGGGATTTACAGCGCTCTTCCTTTTGTTCACCCCAAAAGTGTGGAGAACCCACAAGTTGTGCACCGAGGTGGTGCAGCTCTTGAGCACGGCCTGGGAAAACTCCCTGCATGAACGATAAGTGGTTTGGGGAATGGTTTTTAGGGCAGTGCTGGGGATGGAGGATGGTGGGAAGCGCTGGGGTCAGGCGTTGTTCAAGGAATGTGGGGCGGAGGACGATGGTGGAAAGCAAACCCGTTGTATCAGAAAGCAAAGTTTTGCGGAAAATGAGCCCCCTCGGGTTGATCTTACCCTAAAAATATGAATTTACATCTGTGGTCCCAGTAATAACACAGATTTGGATATTGGTGCTGTGTCAGGGTGATAGCATAGGGATGAAATGTTTCTAAAATCNGCCAGAGCTCTTCAATGAAAGCACCTGCACACAATCATTCCGTGATCATGTGTTTCTGAACGCTGACAAGGGGAGTAAGTTTTGGCTGGATGTTGGGAAAAGCGTGAGCTCCGAACAGGCTCCCGGGGAATGGTGACGTTCCCAAGGCTGCCAGGGCTTAAGGCATGTTTGGACAAGGCAAAGGCTGGGATTGTTGGGGTGTCTGTGCAGGTCCAGCGGCTGGACTTGATGATCCTTGTGGACATGGATCCTTGCAGATATTCCACGGTCCTGTGGCCTGTCCCCAGCAGCAAGCAGGGGGTTTTATAGGAAACAAAGATAAAGGAACCCACCTGTAAAACTACTTCTAAAACCCACCAGAAACAGGCACAGAGCTGGAAAAGCACTTCCCATCTCCTGAGATCAGCCCTTACGTACATACAATGCACAATAAGGGACGGAGGGCGCCCGTCTCACGCACCCCGTGACAAATACGGAGACAAAAACCGAACGTATTGCACGCCAAGCACACTAATTTCTTTTTATGACGCGGAAACTTTGCTTATTAAACAGAAAACACAGGGATTTTAAAGGCCTTTAACCACTGCCACCCTCAGGAGCCGCGCGCCGCCCTCAGCCCCTCATGGGCTGTGGCCACGCCCCCCGGCGTTAGCCACGCCCCCCGCGGTCCTCCAGGGGCACAGAGAGGCGGGCGGAAGGTGCTGGTGGGAGGGCGGAAGTGACGTCGGAGCGCGGGCGCCTGGTGCGGGCGGGCGGCGCCGTGAGGGGAAGATGCCGGTGGCGGTGATGGCCGAGAGCTCCGTGAGCTTCAGGCGGCTCCTGGAGCAGTGCGAGACGCAGGAGCTGGAGGTGCCGCGGGGCGGGGGTCTGTGTGTGTGAGGGGGGCCGGGTGCGTGGGCGTGTGTGTGAGCGGGAGAGGGCGCAGCGTTTGAAGTTGCCCCTGCGGCGCGGCAGAGAGCCCTTCAGAAAGCCGCCGCCTGCAGATAAATGGGTGTTTCTTTATAATTATTTGCGTCGTTTCAGAGGGATAAAGATGGGGGGAGTTTATGTGTTTCCGTCCTTCTCGTGGCCGAGGGAAGGAGAAAAAAAATTAAAATATTCATCAGGGGCGTGGAGCCCCGAGCCAGGCTCGGGAATTACCCTTAGGCCGAGTTTTACTGTGGCAGCTTTCAGTGGAAGCTCCCTCCGTGCTGCTTTATGTTCTCTTGTCCCTTGATAAAAGTCCTGAAGCCTTACTGGAAATCTTTGCAGCTTTCAAAATTTTTTTATCGCTTGTTTATTTTCTTCCTTGTGAGCTCTGCTGAAGTGCGGCAGGGGCCGAAGCTTAGCTTGAGGTTTTTGGGAGGGGCAGAGAGGCTTTGCCGTGATGGAATGGCCTGAGCTGAAGGTAAACGAAGTCGGGGGTGATTTAATTTCACTTTCAACAGCTGCAGCTCTCATGAGCACAGGGAGATGGAAGGTGTAGGCTTATTTATTCCCCACCAAAAAATTGCACAGGCCTGTTATGTGATGTGAAAAAAAAAAAAAAAAAAAAAAA
>VZRH01004010.1:263-21782 GCA_013397555.1 Urocynchramus pylzowi
GGGATGCGGATCCGGCGGAGATCGGGGATGGATGAGCGGCTCCTCCCGGCGGGTGGGACCCGCGCGGACCTCGGCTTATTCCCTAAGCGGGATTCCTTCAGGAGCTCACTCAAAAGATGGCTGTGGGAATGGGAGCGGGATGCCAGCTGGCGGTGGGATCTGGGGCAGATCAGGCCTTATCCTGAAGGTTATTTATGTCGCTCTCCATGTTTCCAGGATTTACCTCACCTGTAAGGCAGGAGAGCTGAAGCTCAGATTCCCGGGAGGCAGGCTACACTTTCCTGGGAATATTCCACGCTAAGGATAATCAGGAGAAGGGCCACCTGTGTCCTGCCCCCGGTTACGTGAGCGCACACTTGAGTTGTTCAAACACGCCCCTGGAAGGAGCGAGCGCTGTACGGGGAAAACTGGGATATTCCTCCCCGATCCCTCCCCTGCGCCCCCGGCCCGCGGGAATCCCATAACCCTGAACAACCCGCCAAACTACAACTCCCGGCGTGCCCCGCGGCCGGCGCGCGGCGTGACGTCATCGCCCCGCGCCCGTTATCTCCATGGCGACCCTGGCGCATCCCGGCGTCGCTCCCATGGGAACGTCCCGCATGGCGTCCCGGGAACCGCGGGAACTGGGCAGGAAAAGACCTCGCGCTCCCCCCGGCTCGCTGTCCCGAATCCCTCCCTGTGAGGGAATGCCGGCTCTGCAGTGCCGGGAACACCTGTGATGATCCCCCGGGAAAGGAAATCCCGGCTCCGGTGTCCCGGGAATTCCAGGTGAGTGACCTGGTTTCAGGGCTGGGCGAAATGAAAGCCGGGAGCGTTTCCCAAGCCAGGAACTGCCATCTCCATCCAAGCTCGCTGGGAAAACCGGAAACTGTTCCACACTGGATCCCAATTAACCCCAGGGGTTTTTCCCTTTTCCAGGCAGGACAGCATGGAAGCTTTTTCTCTCTCTGAGCTCGGGCTCCCAACAGAAAACAAAGCTATCCAGGGAATTCTCTGCCCCATGGGTGTGGAGCTCTGCCACCTCCTCCTCGCCCTGGAACGGGAAGATGGGATTTGTCCGGCCTTTCCCACTTTGGGGGAAAAGGCAGGAAAATTAGCCCAAGCTATGGAAGAACTCGCTGCTGTGGCAAGGAGGTGAGGTGGATGGAAGTCTCCCGGGTGGATTTGGGGGCTGGGAAGACATGGAAAAGGTGTCAGGGAGCCTGCATCCTCCTGGAGAGATGGGATGGGGAGTGGGGAACAGACAGGAGTGCTGAGCCCAGCCCTTCCATTCCAGGCTGTCCGAGGATTCTGGCGAGGAAGGGAGCACAGGGATGTGTCCCGTGGGTGAATCCCTGCTCCAGGCTGGGAGGGACGTGGTGCTGGCAGCATTCCAGCTCCAGGAGCATCCGGACAGCCCTCGGCATCGGGAGCACCTGGCAGCGGCCGCCAGGAGGGCTCTGATGGAGACAGCAAAGGTGAGGGGGACACTGGGAAGGGACGGAGCCGGGGGAAGCTCCAGCAGATCCATGGAGCAAGCCACACCTCCTCCCCGCTCCAGGGCTGAAACGGGAGCGGGAATTCCTGACCCGCGCGGCTTTTCTGCCTTGTTTCCTGGTTAGATCCTTCAGCTGGAGGAGGCTGCAGGGAAGAGGAGGCTCACTGGCGCTGCCAGCTGGCTCCTGGAATGCCTGAGCGTGCTGCGGGATGCCCGGGACACGGCAGGGCTGCTGGCTGCATTCCAGGCCTTTGCTGAGGCCCTGCTCCTGCTGAGCCGCCTGACAGCCAAGCGCCTCCAGGAACTGGGAGACTGTCCTGGAGGGAAGAGCTTGGCCCAGAGCCTGCAGCTGCTCCACAAGTGCGTCCCACTCATCCACACGGCCGCACGGCCGCCCAGGGATAGCCCAGCTGACCTCTCCCGAGATTCTGTTTTCCTGCTGATGGAGAGGACCATCAGGGAGCTCCTCTCCCTGCTCACGGAGCCACAGGACAGGAGTGGGATCTTCTCCCAGCAGGTGAGCAGGCTCCAGGCTCTCCTCTCCCACCCTGACCCCCTGCGCCTCTCCGAGGGCGGGTTCAGCTCCCACTTGGAAGCCGTCATTCTCCATGGAATGCTGCTGGCAGAGTCATCCAGGCTGGATCTGCAGCTGGAGCTGGTGGAACGTTGCTGGGTCCTGCTGCAGCTGAGGAGGAGCATCTGCAGCCACATGAGCCAGAGGGAGGGCCAGGGACAACACGGACTGGAGCGGGAATGCCACAGCTTGAGGGAGGAGCTGGAAAACCTGGACCGGGCAGTGCTCAGGGCCACGCTGTGCCAAATCCTGGATGGATTCTTCGAGGAGAAGGAGCCCCTGAGGCAGCTGGTTGAAGGTGCCCTTAGCCTTGCCCATTCAGGATGTTGTCCAGCAGGACCAGGAGGAATTTTAAGGAAGCTCCAGCCCCTCATTGCCGCCTTCTTCGCTCAGGCCCAGCGGATACTCCGAGCGGCCGATCTGCTCCTGGCCAGGTGTGCCAAGGCCCAAACCGCCAGGGAAATCCGGGAGGGTGTGGAGCACCTGCGGAGCCTCCTGGCCAGCCTCCCTTCCCTGCTCATGGAAACAAGTGGGAATACCATGGAGCAGCTCCAGGTTCTGTGCTGTGCCTGGGCCAGAGCCACCAACAGCCTCCTGTGCTGCTTTGAGGAGACCATCGGCATGAGGGAATTCCTTGAGTTATCCGTCCTGGAGCTGGCCAAGCAGAAGGAACGGTGCGAAGCGGCACTGGAATGCTGCGATCCCGAGGGATTCTCCTGGCACGCCGCTCGCCTCCTGGGCTGGGCGCGCTGGGTGGTCGGAGCCTCCACCCGGCACCTGGACAGGACCGCGGATCCCATCTTCAGGAACGGTTTGCTGGTGTGGGTGGAGCAATTGGCCAGATCCATCCTGGAGCTGGGAGCAGTCACGGCCCACGTTCCAGGAAGGTTTTCCTGCCTCCAAAGCCGGGATGCTTTTTCTCAGGCAGCGAGCTCCCTGATGGACTCGGCTCTCCTTGTCCAAGCCGGGCTGGACGGCTCCAACCACCCGGAGATCCTCAGCCCGCTCCGGGAGCGAGTGCGGAGCACCGAGGCGAAAAAGGGGCTGGAGCTCAGCCCGTCCCACGCTGGGACACGAACCAGTACGGGTGAGGCAGCGTTCCAAGGAGATATCCAAAGTCATCCATCTTCACCACCAGCTAACTTCCACCTGGATCCATGGAAAGGGGATACACACCCTGTCATCGCAGCTCTCCTGGAAGCATCCCGGGCCGGTGACATGGACGCTGTCCGTGCTGTTTGCTCCGTCCTGCTGGAGCTCTCCCACGGCTATGTGGAAGCAGCACGGGAAGCGCTGCCTGTGGCTGCACCCCCCCAGCTCCAGGTGCTGGAGCAGCACTGGGATATCAAGGCACTTACCCCAAGGATCATCAGCCTGGCCACGGAAATGGCCCCCGGGCAGCTCCCTGCTCCAGGCAGGCTTCTCCAAATGGCACGCAGGCTCTCGGGAAGGATCCAGGAGACTCGGGAGTGCCTGGCAGCTGTGGCAGGCTCTTGGAATGGTCTGGCCCAGCAAGTGCTTGGATTTATCCTGTCAGGTGACTTTCCAAGAGGGAAGCAGGCTTTGGATGAGACCCTGCTGAGTTTAGCGGGAGCAGTGCAGGTGGCAGGAGACATTGCAAGCACAGCCTGCAGTAGGGAAAATCCCAATGTCTCTCACGTCCAGGAGGGCTTTCTGCAGCTCCAAGCCAAGTTTTCCCATGCTCAGCTGAACACCAAAGGGTTCCTGGAGAAGGCAGTGTCCTTCAAGGAATCCTGCGGGATGGAAAAGGCCATCCTGGAGCTGCACGGTGTCCGGTGGGCCATTGGCATGCGTGTCCTGCTGGATGCCATGGACCAGTTTGTGGGCAGGGATGTCCTGTTCCTGAGGGAGCTGAGCAGAGCTGTGAGGAACAAGGCTGGCCCACGGAGCCTCCTGGCTGCCGTGGCTGAGAATTCCCTCAGGTTGCAGGAGGCTGCCCGGCTCTCCTACTTATCCTGCCCTGGAGACCACGATGCCAGAGAAATCCTGGTGCTCCGGGAGGAGATCCAGGTGCTCATGGAAGCGCTGCTGGATGTGTCCAACACCCTCCTGCTCTCCCCACTGCCTACTGCCAGCTTGGCCATCCGCTTCGAGCTCCTGCAGAGGGACGTGGCCCTCAGGGGCAAGGCGTTGTTGCTCCACATGGAAAGGGTCAACATGGAACAGCTGCAGCTCATCCAAGGCGTGGTTGGAGCAGCTCTGTCCAACCTCACCCAAGAGGAGAGGGAGAGGAGCAAAGAAGGTTTTGAGGAGAAGGCAAATCAGCTCATGGCTGATGTCCAGAGGGTCAGAAACGCCCTCCGGGGTGCTCTGGAGGCCAGTGCTCAACTTACATCGCAGCCCGACCTGCTCTCCATGGCTGACCACCTCCTGCTCCTCACGGCTGACCTGGTGGGAAGCGCCCGGCAGCACTTCCGGAGCCACCAGGACACTGGGGAGCCCTGCCAGGACACTGGGGAGCCCTGCCAGGACACTGGGGAGCCCCACCTGGATGGCATGGTGTGGTACTGGTCGGCCAAGGCACACTACCTTGTCACACAGCTCTGGGTTATCCCTGGAATCGACAGGGACATCCGGCGGTGCCTCTCAGAATGCCTGCAGCGGGAACGCTTCCCAGGATCGCCCAACAGCGCAACTGGACTCTCCCCAGCCCCAGAGCCCACTGAGGCAGCAGGAATTCATCCATGCAGGAGCAGAGGAGCGAGTGGAGCCGTGCAGGAAGTGGGTGAACTGGTACGGGAGCTCTTTTCCCTGGCAGGGTGTTGGTCAGGGCTGACCGTCATTCCTGGTGCTCCCAGCATGGAGCAGGAATGTGAGGGATGCTGACAGGGCCTCTGGAGGTCAGCAGGCTGACCCTGGGCCACTAAGGCAGCTCAGGTTGCTGGCAGCCCTGGATTCCTGGATATCCGATCAGCCAGGCTCTCCTACATCCATCCCAATCCATCATTTCAGAGGCACAGGGGCTGTAGCACTCTCCCTCACCTCCACACATTCCTTCTGGGAATACCAGCAACTCCATTCCCATAGGTGTCAGGAGATGGGAAAGGCTTTGGCACAGACCCAGGTCCCTCAGCAAAGTGCTTTAGAGGTCTAATTGTGCTGGGAATTAATTGCAAACTGTTAGCTTGCAGGACACCCCACTCCCATTTGGAAATGGCTCCAAGGGCTTTGGATTTAGGGAGAAGGGCTGGTGGGAAGGTGGAGTGGACCCAGAAGGGGGTGGGCAGCTCTCTCACCAACTTTACTCACCAAAATCTCCTTCAGAAACACCCAGGTGGAGGAGACCACTCGGCATCGCTGTGTCCACACATTCCAGGTCTGGAATCTGCTCCATTACGGTCTCGACAGCACCAGCATGGCCCTTCCTGCATCTCCCCTGCAAAGCAGGAGAGAGGAAACTGTGACAAGTGGCAAGGTGGCCCCAGCAGGGTGTCCCAGGTGACCCAGGACATGGCCACGAGGATGCTCCACATGGCTCAGTTCCTGAGGAGGAAGGGCCCCATTGCGGTAAGGCAGCGTTTCATCCCTCGAGATCTCCCTTAGGATCATGGCAACTCCATCCCAAATCCCTGTGTCACCCAGCTCTTGGGAGAGTGGCACCAGCTCTAGTTATGCAAAATACCCTAAATTCCTTCCTCCTGGTTGGATGTGAGCTTGGCATCCTGTCCTTCCCTCAGGATGTATCTGAGCTTCCTGGACCCTCCCTGTCCTGCAGGAAAAGCTTTTTTTTTCCTTCCCTCCCCAGTCCCATAGATTTTTATCCTGTTCCAGAGCAAGGAGCAGTTTGTTGCCTGTGCCAGGCAAATGGTTTCCGATGGGCAGGTGGTTGTTAAGTTTGGGAACATCCTTGCCAAGCACTGCCTGGACCAGAGATGCTCCATGGAGCTGCTCCATGCCACTGAGTTCACCCAATCCATCAGCAGCCAGCTCAGCATCGTGGCCAGGTGAGCTGCCAGCAGCTGGGGTCACCTCTCCCAAGGTCATCCAAGAGAGAGGGATCCCTTCTCCAAGGAATGTGGGTGGTGGTCCCCAGAGGTCCTAGGGGAGGTGGGTATTGTCCAAGAGGTTGAGGAACAAATTGAAGGCCTCCCTTCCCTCCATGGGTTTCCCTGCTCCAATGGTGCAGGGGACAAGCTGGGTTTGGAATGACAACGCCATTGTCAGGATGTCCAATGTCCTTCCAATAAAATCCTTTGGAATGTCTTTGAAGGGTGAAAGCAGTGACTGGGGAGAGCAAGGCCTGCTCTGAGCTGCTGCTGAGCAACGTGCAGAACCTCATTCAAGCAGTCCAGCACGTACTGAGGGCGGCCGAGGCGGCGTGCGTCAAAGTGAGTCCGTCGTGGAATCAATCCTGGAATGATTTGGGTGGGAGGGGCTGCTCCAAGCCTTAGCCAACCTGGCTTTGAGCAGTTCCAGGGATGGGGCAGCCACAGCTTCTCTGTGCCAGGGCCTCCCCAGCCTCACAGGAAAGGGTTTCTCCCTAACAGTGAAGGTTGATGGCAGCAATTTCATGCTGTGGGAGTTTCTCATCCAGGTCTTTCTGTGGGAGCTGGGATCTGGCTGCTGTGGGATCCAGCTGGAGCAAATATTCCTCCTGGAATACTTTAATTTTGTGCTTGTCTCATGTCCAAAGCCCACCCTGCATCATCCCAGGCATTAACTGTCCTTGAAGTCACCTTTACCTGGTCCATTCCCCACCTAATTTTTGGATTGTAGAGCACCTTTATTTGGAATTAGTCCATACTATCCTCTTTATTCCCAAAAGCCAAATTCTCAAGAGTTTCCCATGCAGCTGCCATCAACAGCCACCTGATCTGACTGTAAAGTCAGTGGGAGCAGATTTTTCCTGAAAACAACTGGAAAACAAGTGCAAACAGCACCAGCCTCTCCCTGAGGCAGCATTTCCACCTGAATCCCATCCTCCTCTATAATCCTACTGCTTTTCCTGAGATCAGCATCTCTTTTTGAAGGAAACACAGAATTTTTAGAATCCCATTTAATGAACAATCAGCCCCAAGGGTGACAAAGCTCCTCCTGTGCTTAATTAAACTTAGCGCTTCCTCTATTTGCCCATTTTTCACTTTGCTGGTGCTGAATTAATTAATTTTGACTATCTAGATCCCAAAGTCCTTTATGACCTGGAAATTTCCCTTTGGAAAATTCCCTGCTTATCAACAAACTGCCTTCCTTTCCTCTCCCTGTAAGAAGCTTTTGAAGCATTCTGAAGCATTAAGAGGTAGCGATGCCGTGTGGATCACGCATGCATCGGCACATCCAGACTTTTCCGTAATTTGGGAGGCACAGGGATATATTAAAGCAATTCCTTTGTCCAACAGGGTTTGGGACAACCCCCAGCAGATCCTGAAGAAGAAGAAGTTGCTGCTTTCTGCCAGCAGTGGAGGAAAAACCTGACACAGCACAGAGCCAAGGAAGCTTTAAATTCCCACCGGGATGAATTAGGGCTCCGGAAAACTCGAGGGGCAAAGGCTGAGCCCACTCTGATGTCTCTGGTGCAAGAGCAACCCGCTCAGAGCAGGAATATCCCAAAGCATCCCAATCCTAGGAAAGGACATACAGTTATGGACAGACATCTGTAAATCCAGAGAGGGGCTCCTTGTCCCACTGCTGTTGGCTGGAAGCAGAGGAGGAACACTTCGCAGTGTGAAGGATTCATACTGGAGTTTTTCACTGTGGCAGGGAAATCTTGGAACAGGCTCCATGGGGAGGCCAGGAATTTTCTGGTGAGTGTTTTACCCCCAGGTGATGAGATGGGATGGACGGGGCTCTGGAGAATCCTGATCCAGTGGGAGGTATCAGAGGTATCCCTGCCACAGCAGGGGGTGGAATGGGATGAGTTTAAGGTCCCTTCCCACCCAAACTATTCCAGGATTCTATGATCCAGAGATGCTCAGGCTTTCTGTCATCTTTCAGCCTTTCCTCCTTGACATATCCAGGGATACAGCAGTGGGGAAGTGTTTTGTCTCACCTGCTCCCCCTGAGCCTGCAGACTTCTTCCCAAAATCCCACTCAGCCCCAGGATTCTCTCCTGTCCAGAGTAAACAGTCAATCCCCAAGATCACCTACCTCACAGTTTCCAGAGTATCCTAGACTGGTGACACTGCTGCTCCTGTATCCTGGCTCTCCACATCCATCCTTCCCAGCCTCAGGATCACAAGTTGTCCGACAGAAACAATGCTCCATGCTGGAATTCTGCAGGAGAGGTGGAAGGGAGCCTCCCCTGTGGAATACACAATCCAACACCACAGCAGATCACAACTGACTCCATGGTGGCTGCAGCCCATTCCAGCCCACCTTGGCATCCCACCTGCATCCCAACCACCTTCCCCAGACCAGGAATTCCATTACGTGTGTGGTAGCGAGGAGTCTCCTCCGTGTCCTGAGAAAAAGCAGCAGCAGGCACACTGGACACTGTGGGAAGCTATCTGCAATGGATAAAGCAGGGGAGAGAGGGAGGGAGGCAGGAAATACACAGGGAGACAAGAGGCTGTGAGGACTCACAGGCCTTTGGTATCCATGTCCTATTTCCACACTGTTTTTCCTTGCTGGCTTGTTTTTTTGAGGAAAACCTTGACCAGCTACACCAGTGAGCAGATGAAGAAATAACAGACTACTAATAAAGGACTAATGAATTACTCCAAAATAACAACCCAGTTCCATGTCTAATCTCTACTTTTCCTACATAAAAAACAAAAAACCAAACCAACAAAACAAACAAACAAAGAACACAAAAAAACAAAAACAAAACAAAAAACCAACCAAACAAAAAAAAAAACCCAAAAAAACAAAAACATAAAATTAATGGAATTCATGCTCTGGCAAATCAGGAAGGCAAACTGAAACCACGAATGCCTTCAGAGATGCCTCCTCTGCTGGGCAGGAATCACAGGCTTCCCTTGGCTCATCCACGCAAGGCAAAACCTCAGAATTTGGGATAAACACTCTGCTGTCCCAGTGGAAACACCACTTGGCCAACAAACAAGAGGAAAAGTTCCATGACCATCGCTTGGCCAAGGGAAAAACAAGAGGAAAAGGTCCACCAAGGAAGAGACTTAAAGCAGAGAAACCTTCCAAAGGGGTGTGAAGCGATGACTGATTGAGCAGCCAGCACATTTTTATTGGAAGAGCAGCTGCCTAGGAATGACTGCGTTTCCTATGGAGAAAAAGACAGGACAGAAGGTCTGGAGGACAGTTGTGCTCTCCCATGCAAAACCTGGGGAATTCACGACATGCAGGATGTTCCATGATGGAAAATGGCAACTCTCTCCATGAGACCTTGGGATCGGGTACAAGGTTATGTTAAAACCCCACAAACCATCCCAAAAAGCCCAGCTTTAGTCCCCCTCCTCCCAGCTGCCACTGTATGCACACGGAGTCGTCACCAGGAATTAACTGTACCCTTTTTAATTGTTTTGTTAAAAATGTCGTCGAGACACCATGAATACAAGTACTGCAGTTACAGCCATACAAAAAAAGCAATACAAATTAAGCAGCTGAATACAAAAATACGTTGAAATACATGAACACCACAATGGAACTCGGAGCACTAAATCCCAATCGTGTAGGCGTGGAAAAAAATTAAATAAAAACCTTTTTTTTTTTTTTCCATATTAGACAATGTAGTTTTCTCCACTTCGAACAGTTACTTTTGCTAGTTATGTACTTCACAATTTCTTCTATGTACAGCATAGAATAAAATACTTTTAAAAGATATGACATTTTTCATCCTCAATATGTGATATAGTCTCTTTTACACTAATATTGACTGCAGGAATAAAAACTGTCCGTGTCTTACATCAACTCATTGGAAAAGGAGGAGCGATGCTTTCCTTTGAATTCATTTCCGTGAGGTTCTCCATCAGTTCAGGGGCTTGGCAGTCCTGGAACGGCATCTCTCCTGGGAATTCATGTACATAATATTGCTTGGATCTATACAAATGTGGCAATCGGATCTAAGTGGTGGTTGGGAAAGAGGCAGCTCACACATATACAGCTCTGGGAATTTTCCATGACTTATTTACAATGAAAGTGCTTTTCTCAGCTCTAACACGATCCGGGGGGGATTGGTTTCCTTTCTACAGGTCAATTATTAGTCTCCCTGAAATTGGAAAGAAAAAGGATTCTCTAGAAAATACCACAGCTTTGCAAACACTCGAGCGTACTGGAGAACTGCGTGTGGTTCGGAGATTAGCAGCTGAAAAGTGGTGGGAATTATAATTTAAAAATAAATAAAGCCAAAAGAGGTAACCCAGGTACAAAACAGCAGAGAACTGCAATACCCACAATGGTAAAAAGACTCCAAAGCCGTCTGCTAACAAAACGGGGAAGCAGTTGGATCGAAAGTCTTGAAAACATCTTTCAAGGATTTATCATCCGACTCCCCGTTGGGATCGCTCTCCGGGGCCTGCGTTACCTGTCCGGGCTGCCTCACCTGCCTGGGGTCGCTGTACTGTGGCCGGATCAATCCCGACAGAGCCTGGATTGGGAGATTATGGACGGCAGGGGCAGCGCTGGAGTGTTTAGCCTGAGATTTACTGGTGCTGTTTGCCTTGTCTGAAGCAGCTTCTGCCGATCCTTCCGTGGGTTTTTCCGCGTTGGAGGCGGCCTTCTGCTGGGATGCATCTTCCGTGAGACTCGGCTCATTTTTACTGGAATTTTTCAAAATACTTTTTTTCTGGTTCTCTCCATTCTCTCCCGAACTGGCCGGAGCCGTGTCCGAGGATGAGCTGTGATCCCTGGGATCGTACAAACTGATCCCGCTCAGGATGGAGCCGGGAGTTCCCAGCCGAACGCCGCTGGATGATAATTTGGGCGCGTACGGAGGCAGAGCATCGGGGTCGGATTTCGGAGTCGTGGCTTCTGAGGACTGGGATGAGCTGGCAGCAGCTCTGGCGAGCCGGGGGTCAAACTTGGGAGGGTGGGAATCCTTCCCAACTCCGTGGTGAGCATCTGCACTCGACAGTCTGTGGAGTCTGGGATCAACGTTCTTTTGCAAGCGAGGATCCCCCAGTTTGCTGGAGCTACTGGCATGGGAATCTGTGGATGGATCCAAGTAGCCACCCCGGCCCACGAGGCTGTTTTTGGCCTTGGCAGCGAGCCGGGGATCGGCTGGCATCGTGTTGGGGTGTGGATCGTTCTTATAATTCCGCAGTTTATTCAGTCTCTGGTCGGCAATGAGCGGAGGGAGAGGTAAATTGATGGAAGAGACGGGGTCGGGTTTAGGCAGAGGGATCGGGAGCAAGTCCTCGGGGGCCCACACAATGTGCTTGGCAAAGTTGGGTTTCATCAGGGTCACATCCATCTTGATGTGGCTGAACTGCCGCAGCTGGGAGCGGGGATCCCGTAACGTGACGCCCGGCAGAGGTTCCAAGGGAATGAGGAAAGCTCGTTCCCTCAGCTCCCTCTCCGAGTCCTCCTCGTCGTCATCCAGCCCTTTCTGCTTGACCTTCACTCCGGCGTGGGCGTGGTGCAAATCCAGCTTGGCCCCGGCCAGGGAGGGGCCGGGATGGCCGCCCTCGCTGACCTTGTGCATCCGCGGATCGCGGGCCAGCCGGGGATCCAGGGATGCCGACTCCGAAGGCTTCCTGGGATTGGGCCTCGGAGAGGCCCGGAGTCTGGGGTCAGCAGCCTGAGGCCCCACACCTTTGTCTTTTGCCAGCCTCGGATCCGTAGGCATCCCAAGCATGTGCTGCTCCGTGGAATGTTGTTGCCGATTCCTAAAGTTTTCACTTTGTTTCTTTAAGGTTTTGAGGATTGATTTAACACTGCTTCCCTCTTCCTCCTCACTACTGGAATACCAGTTGACATTGTCATCTAAAAATCAAAGAAATGCCACAAAATTTAGATTATTCCAGCAATTAATTCTTAGAGGATCCAACACTCCCTAAACTCCTCAGTAAAGTCAAACTGAAAAAATCTGATATTAAATCTCTCCCAGTGTCAGTGTCATAAAAATCACAACCTCAAATGACCAAAATCCATTTAATCAAAGAAATGCCAAAACACAAAAACCTGGAGGTAGTGGAGGTAGAAAGCAACACAGCCTGGGAGTGTCTCCATATCCATCAATATTAATTTGGGAAAGTAACCTGCTTTCAAACAATCCTCATCGGTACTAGTACAAAAACCATATCTAAAATCTGAGTCTTGATAGGAGAAGGAAAAGTAAAATGGCCCCTTGCAGTGGCCTTTAATCCAGGTAAATTACAAATTTGCTGCCTTATTTAATCCAAATCCCAAAGTTTGTAGGAGAGGTTGAGATTCAGAAAGAGAAGAAATTACAGTATTTTATTTTAAAGGGTATCAGAGAAGGAAAAATGCTGCTCTAGAGCAAACAGATCAAGAGGTGCAACTGAAGAAACAGGATCGAGGATGCACTTCCAGTCCTGGCAGCGAGAAACAACCCCTCTGATCCAACAAGGCATTTTCCAAAGTAACTATCAACCAAAGGACCTTTTAAAAGTGCAACTAGATCCAAAAATTATTCATTGGAGCCAGGATGGACTGAACCTACCTAAAGATCCTAGAACAAGCTGGGAAGAAGAGCTGAAAATACTGAGCTGCTGCTGCTTTCAATAACTATTCCCAGTAACTGTGAACAGTGACATGACATGAGTCAATGTCCACCGATTTGCTGGCCACGGCCATTAAGTATGATGAGAATTCCAACCAAATCCTGCTCACCTTCATCTTTGCTCATGGCCCTCTGGCCCTGGCTGCTGGCAGAGTCTCCATCCCGTTGGTGCTTCTGGCTGAGCCTCACATACAGGGCCTTCTGCATGGCCGGCAGGAAATCGGGCACGTTGATGCCCTGGTTGTGGCCCATGTGGCCACCCATGCAGTCCGACTCGCTCCCGCCCGGATGTGACTCCGGAGCCATGAGGTGAGCCTGGTGATCCGTAAATTCTCCGTGCCACGCTCCATCTGCAGGACAAAACCCCAGTTAGAGGTTATCCTAGAGAAATGGTGACAGCTATAAACATGGAATCATGGAATGAATTGGGTTGGAAAGGAGCTTAAAGGACATCCAGTTCCATGCCATGGCAGAGACACCTTCCCCTATCCCAGGCTGTTCCAAGCCACATCCAACCTGGCCTGGAACACTTCCGGGGATCCAGGGGCAGTCACAGCTTCTCTGGGAAAACTCTGCCAGGACCTCCCCATCCTTACAGGGAAGGATTTCTTCCCAATATCCCATTTCACCCTAATGCAAACATGACTTAACAACACAACTGAACAGCACCAGCTGAGAAAGCCAGAACACTGAAGAGATTCCAGGAAGTTTCTATCCAAAATTCATCCAGCAGGTGTCCTTACCTCCAGAATTATTGGCTGGCTGGAAGTTGTGTACAGCTTGGTGGGAATAATAGTTGTCGTAGAAGTCAGCCGGGTTCTGCATGGGCTCGTACTCCCCGGGCATCTGCTGGTACTGTGGCCCCGGGGGGCAGTGATTGTCCCTTGGCATGTTCACCATGTGTCCCTGCACTCCAGGGGAATTGTAGGATCCTCCCATCCCCGGCGGGGTGAGGGGTGGCCCACCCTGCTGCCCCTGCATGGGCATTCCAGTCTGGTTCTGCGGGCCCATGTATCCCGGGGGAACGCCCTGCATGGGGGGGCTCTGCGGCATTCCCGGCCCTTGGGGGCCTCCGCAGGGATGGTGCCCAGGAGAACCGGGGTGCATCGGGGGCCCGTTGTGTCCTTGGGACATGCCAGGACCTGGCCCTGGACTCGAGCCTGGGTTGTACATGTGCTGGGAATGTGGGTCATTGCCCTGGAACGGCGGCCGCGGGGGTGACGCGCTGTTGTAGAAGGTTGGCGGCCTGGAAGCGGAAGAAAATCAAGGAATCAAATTTTGGACCTACAAATACCAACAGTTGGCTCTCTTCACCCCCTCCCAGTCTTATTTGACCTGACATTGGATAAAATTCCCAAAGGAGCATTATTTTCCAACTACACCCATTTCACATTCCTTAACTTGGCCAAAATCACATTTTTTCCAATATTTGCTCATCTCCATCAGTTTTGCCCAAGAAAAAGCCAACTACAAAAAGACTGGAGCAGGGAGCAAACTGCTCCACTTGCAGATGGAGATGCAAACCAAGAGTCAACTTCTGTAAGTTCAGGATTAAGTTCCTTTCTGTGGAAAACATGAAATAATCCTGGTATCAACTATCTGGCAGATCCTCATCTTAGCCCAGAATCCTGACAGGAGCAATGATTAAAGATCAAATGATAAATATCCAGGAGAGTTCTCCCCAGAATTCCAACACCTACTTCTTCCCAATTTTGTGTGCCAAATCCACAGTGGGCTTCACAACGATTTCAAAAAGAGATGGGATTTTCTTATAATCTCCTGAAGGATCTTGGTAATTTTCCATGTCGGACTCAGAGAAGGGATATTGCTCCGGGGGGGTTGGCAGGAGTCCCACCCCCGGTGGGGGTTTGGGAAGAGGAACAATGCCCCGCTTCCGGAGTTCCTCCAGCTCCTTCTCATCTTCATTTTGGGGTTCCTCCTCATTATTCAAAACCTGGAACAAAGCCATGTGGTAAACATTTAATCAGTTTTCCAGTATTCCAGTTCAACTGAGTCTTGTGCCTTTTATTGAAATATTATTTCCATATTTAAATAAACAACTTTTCAATACTGCTGGATATTGACATCCAACTCAAAGGAATTCTTTGACCCATTTAATTCCCAAAGGAATTCTAAACCCATTTTTGGGAGTTGTTTTTCAGGACACCAAATTGCAGCCAAGAAAATACTCCTCTATTTCAGGAAGGAACAATTTCCCGCAAGTCCGCTTCCTTCAAACAGGAGTGGAAGGAGTTATTCCAAGATTCCTCAAGTTTTTAGTGTTGGATTCACACCCCTTTTCTTTTAAGGCCTGGTGGGCAACGACTAGAGAGGGAATATGCCAATAAACCAGAGCTCAGGATTTCCCAGAGCAGATGGAAAAGGCTCCTCCATCCCCTCCCCACTGTGAGTGCAGCAATCCCGATATTCGTGGTTATCTGGATGGCTCACCTTATCCAACAGCTCCTTGGTTTCCGCAGTCAGGGGTGCGTGAGAGAATTTGCATTTATCTCCTTGATAACACTTTGCTCCTGTGTGGTAGAACTTGCAGGGGAATTCATGTGAGGAAGGAATTAAGGATTTCTAAAATTTTGGGAAGATTGTAAAATCCAGCTGGCAGCTATCCCTCAATTCTTCATCAGGAATTCATCGTTATGGTAGGAATTCTGGAAGCTAACAACTAACTTACCTTCTACTTCCATTTAAAATTCTCCTAAAAATGACATTTCTGTAACCTTCAGATTTAATTTTCCAATTGTGATTAAGAAGGGAAAGGTCTCAATTCCAGAGGAAAACACCAAAACAATGACAAAGAGGAACAGATCAGGGGTTTAAAAGTGTGGATAAATGCAACTAAAATTTCAGGGATTTTATTTTCGAAAATATTACGAATCAGTCATTTTATATTTCTGTTTTCCTCTGAAGTACTTGAGAAAAAGAATCTTGTAATTAATCTACACAGTGGATGGTAGTCTCTTAAAAAACATTCACCTTTACAAATCATTTATATCAAAATAAATAGAAATAAAATAAGAGAAATTAACATTTCAGGTGAATTTAGAAATACTTGTAAAGGATATTGTGCAAATAAATGCAGTTCTCTCCTTTCGTGCAGTAACCCTGGATGTAAAACTTACAGATTTCCTTTTTCTTTTCAATCTCTGCATCATGATCAAATTTACACTGTTCTCCCTGTAAATAAATTGGGAAAAAAAAAAAAAAAACACAAGGAAAAACCATTATCCATCTGAAATGCTAAGCAATTTAATTCTATAGTAAAAAGAAGATCCTCTTCAGCTGAATTTAAATTTTTCATCTTTACCAACATTAAATTCTATTAAAAGCAACAAAAACTGTAAATAGAGGGCATCTGGACATAGAGAAAATTCCTGGATTGGAATTCAAAGGAATAGATGGAATGGTGACAGAAAACAATCCCCGTTCTCTGCCTTCACCTAGAAATTTGCAATAAAAAGGCATTGAAATAATTTTTTACTGAATTACTTTAATATATTCTGTTATTCTTTAGGATTATTTTGCTGGATGGGGGTTTGAGTACTTTTTAGGATTTATTTTCCTGAAAAAGACACCAAGTGCTCTTTCAGTCCCTTCTAAAACTGAAGGTGGCAGCAAATAGTCATCTGAGCCAAAGGTATTTAAAGGCAGCAAGAAACACAACATTTCACTTTTATTTCTACCATTTGGGTAAGAAACAGAAAACTCCACTGCTAAATCCCAAGGAGCCAAATAAAAGTGAGAAGCATTCAGTGGTTATGTTTTCTACCAATCCCACTTTTTAAAGTTTAGCACCACAAAGCAATTCCTTCAAAGTTCCCAAATCAGCAGGAAATAATTCAGTATACTCAGGAATTGTTGTCTATTTACATTCCAGACTTGTGAGAAATGATGTCATTAATACATTAACATTCTCAGGGTAAGTTTAGGATGTTTTTATTAACAAAAATATCAATTTTTATTAGAATTTATAAAAAAAATGTGTAAAAGAAGGGGATGATTTCCACAAATAATTCCATCTAGAAATCCTCAGCACATCAGAAATCAAAATATTGAGTTTCAACACCCAAATTTGCTAAAAATTTATTTTAAAAAATAATTAAATTTACCTTAATGCACCTCCCTTCGAGAAAGTATTTACAGATCTGTTTGCCCTTGTGCTCCACCGTGTGCTGGTTGATGAACTCCTGGCTCATATTAACCCATTTCTTCACTGGTTTGCCATCCTGGAAAAGAAAAAAAATCCACATTTTATCAGCTCCTCTTTAGAGCACTGGTGATGCAGATATTGGGAATAAGGACTGGAATTGCAGGTACCTCATGGAAGCCATCAGATCCTTTATTGCCGCCTCTGCCCCTCCCGCGATCTTTGCGCTTCAGTTTCTTTTGCATTCCACGCCCTCTTCCAACATTGTAGTTGTTCCCTCGTTGGGAAATGCCTGGAAAACAGGAATAACCTCTTAAAAGGATCACAGAAATTAAGGGAAAATGATTCTCTCATGGCATCAAAGAGAGACAAATGGAATAAATTAAATGGAAATGTTATTTCTCCCCAGCCAGAATATCCCAGGAAAACCATCCCTGGCAGCTTCCCTCATTCAGGTCTCCACCCCAAAAATGCCACCAAAACTCCCCTTACCTTTCTGGATCCCTTTCATGCCCTGCTTCTTCACTGGTTCCTTTGGGAATGGAGGTCCCAAATCCCCACTGGAAGTCTCTTTAGCTTGTCTGTACTGTTTGAGCTGGTCAGCAAAATCCTCATCCTTTTCCTCCTCGTTGTAATTGCCAAAGTTTTCATCACTGTAATGACTGTAGTTGTCATATTCCTTACTCTTGACATTTTTTTTATGCTGCATTTTCTGGGAACTCATGTAATTCCCTGACATGTGTCCATGCTGTAAGGAAAGGGATTGAATTAGGAAGCAATTCCATATTTCCAAAACCCACCCCTCCAAACTGCTCGAAAAATCTATTTATGGGGCTGTTTTATCATTACCAGATTTGCCCCAAAAAAGCATCAATAATACAGGGAAAATCAGTTACTCAGGAAAAATTAATAATTTTAATTCACCAGCTGAGCAAAGCCAAGAAAACTGAGCTCCCAAAAAGCAGAATCAACTTTAGATATTGAAAAGTGGCCTTTCAAGAGTTTTTTCCTTTGAGTCCAACCTAAATCCAGTGCAGGCAATAAAAAGATTCCTTAATAACAAAGATTCCTTAACTCCTGTTGCCTGATGGAGGAAAAAATTGGTATCAGGCTTATTTTCTACCACAGATCCTGCTTTACATCTGGGAATCTCCTCAGGGAGATGAGAACTGGATGTGCTTCCAGAAATCCAGGAGAACAGGCACAGGGATGGAGCCAAACTTCCAAACCCACACTGTTTATATTTGTATTTTTGGAATGTCACCTCAATAAAGATGTGAGGAGTGAGTTTGAAGCTTCCTACCTGACTGAAGGAGGAATCATAGTCCCTGTAGGAAGAGCTGCTGCTTTTTTTGTGGGGCCTTTCTGTGCGCTCCATGTCGGAGTCATGGCTGTAGTCGGAGCTGTCATCGCTGGAAGGCGAATTATGCTAGAAAACAGAATAAAAAAGATGGGAATTTTGAGGAAATCACCTTCTTTCCATAAATATAATGAGCACAAAAGTGATAAATTTACATTGTGCATCTTATCCTAAAAACTCTCAAATCCCTCTGGTTCAGCTTCCAAGACCTGGGCTTAACTTTGAACATTTAAGACCAGTTCAAGTCTTAATGGTAATAAAACCATTTTAACTCCTTCACCAGTTTCTTGGATCCTTGTCCTGGACACCCACGAATCAAATCACCACTTCCAAAATGTTGGGTTTTTTCCTAACCTTATGCTTGTCCCGTCTTCTCCTTTTGGATTTTTTCTTCTCCTTCTCTTTTTTGCGTTTTTTCCGGGATTTCCGGTGGCCTTTCTCATTTTTCTGTTTATCCTCCCCTTTTGAGCCGTGTTCCTTCACATCCTCATAGGCTGCATCATCTATTTCCCCATCTTCCAACTCTCCATCTTCCCTGGAAGAGGGATACCAGGAAGACAATAAAATTCCATGTTATTATCCAGCTCACCTGTCACTGGAAAAAAACAGTTAAAAAGTCTGAAGCAACCCCAAGCTGTGATTTTTGGGATAAATGGATATGCCAGGGAGAGGACACGACTGCTGTATGGCCTGGAATTTCTTGGAATTACATTAATGAAATAAAACTGGAACATTAATATCCCTGAAACACCTGCAGCTATCCCAAAAATCCAATTATGTTTTGATGATATCAGTTAAACTCATTCCCTCGAGGATCAATTAAAATATCCTCTTCCATATAATACCTATGGAAAATGCTCCTTGGGAACAAAGTTGTTCCCACGTCCCAGTTCCTCTGGGAATTACACTCATGAATTCCCACTTTTGGGATGCATCCAGGACTGGAATAACCTTCCAGGTAAACCAGTCTCAGTAATACAATCCCTTGGATTGCATGGCAGAGGGAAGATTACAAAAGTCCTCCAACCTCTAAATTCTTTCCACAACATTCAAGCATTTTCCAAGGACTGAACTTCAAGAATGTAAAAAAAAAAGGGGGGAAGGGGAANGGGGGGAAAAAAGAAAGGGGGAAAAAAGAAGGGGGGAAAAACCCAACAATTGGATAAATATGGATTGAAAAGATAATGGTCAAATATACCATTCCTTGGAAAGTAAGTTATTTTTCAAGGAAGTGCCAAGGCAGAAACTGTCTTTGGTTTAGCTGCTTTTATTCCCATTTAAATCCCAAACTGGAACTGTGCACCAGAAAGGGAAAGGAGAACCTCCTTTTCAGGAGCTCCCCCCTCTCCCACAACCTCCAGATATTTGGAGCTAGATGGGTATGTGAAAACAACCCCAGAAAACATTCCCACTGTCTGAGGGGATTCTGATAGCATCTCTCAAATGGATCAGAAAGGCACAGAAAACAAATGATCTTCCAGGGAAAAGCAACATGATGAAATCCTTGGGCAGTTCCACAAATATTTGGGAAGGGAGAATCAAAAAAAAACTAATTCTGGTATTTTAATTTCATTTCTAACCTTCAAACCTGGATTTTAGTTCCCCTTACCTGACCTTATTTCAGGCCATCCTTAAAAATAGAATTCCTTGTGCCCAAAGAAGATTTACTCCAGAAGCTCCTTAAGTCCAAGATCCAAACCCAGGATGCATATTCTGAAATATTCTAGGAATCTTTACCCTCAAACATTATTGAGGTTTTTAAATTTTCATTCCCCATCATTTAATTTAAAAATAATTTTACTTTAGGTTAAAATTCCCTGATGGCTAAAACTCCCCAAATTTTGATACTAAGATGCTGCTTAAGAAATTAGGAATTAATAAGGAAAATAACTCCAAATAACAGAGAATTTTCACTAGGAAAATCAAATAAAAGCAGAGGGTGGCTGGGAGCAGTAAAAAGTGAAAGTAAATTAATTTCAAGCTATTTTCTGGGAAATCTGGCATTGATTTGTGTGTAAATAAACTTGCCTCCAAATTATTCCTTACCCTGCCATGGATTAACCCACACAGAACCAAGAAATCCTCACAAAATCCTTGCAGGAAAAATTTTTCCAGAACGCCTGTGCCGGAAGGCTCAGACCCTTCATCACCAAAATATTGTCAACAACAGGAATTAACTAAAACAAATTAAAGAATATTCCTGTCTTGAGAAAACTCCATTAAAACAACCTTCCAAATTAGAATAGTCAAAGTGTGGGCAGACAGGGTTTTTCTACATTATTTTTTACCAAGTAATTTCTTTATCATTCAACAGAATTCCTGCTGCACAAATTGATTGGGAATCGTGAGGTTGCCAGTATGGGTGTTCCCTGCAGTGAACTGGTTTTACTGGTCCTACATTTGCACACCTGATGTAACACAAAAACTTCGGAGTTGGGCCTTTTTTGAAGTGAATGAACTCCTTTTACAGAGCTAAAGTTTTAGAAAAAGTACAAGTTATGATCTCCCAGGTCGTGTGTATGGTTGCTCTTCACCTCATAAATTAAAACATTATAAAGCAACACTTGTAAATTAATTAGGTTGTTAGGTGGCACTTATTGGCTCTATTTCACAATTACCAGTGTCACAACTGGTTGTACTGGTGGGAACAGCTGGTGAGAGGATGAGAACTCCAAGCTGGAAAAACTCTGCTCCCAGCACTACCTGGAGTCACTCGGGCTTGTCCTCAAGGATTTGAGAACTCCAGATATTTTCAATCCCTGAAACAGTGAAAAGTCACAGCCTGATTGCAGGAACTGCACAGCACAGCTTTGCCCCAGCTCCAGAGATCCCAGCGGATTCCTGGTGTGCACTCAGCTTGGAAAACAGAGCATGACACAACTTCCACCCTTGCCCAAGGACAAGCAGGAAGGGGCAAACAAGACCCGGCAGCTCTGGGCTCTGCCCTGAACTTGCACTAAACCCCAGGCCCATTTCAGGGATCACTTCCCGAGGACAACCAGGAAGTGGGAAACAAGCACCAGCAACTCTGGGCTCTGCCCTGACCCTTGCACTAAATCCCAGGAGCATTTCCCAAGGACAAGCAGAAAGGGGAGAACAACAACCAGCAGCTCTGGGCTTTGCCCTGACCCTTGCACTAAATCCCAGGAGCATTTCCCAAGGACAAGCAGAAAGGGGAGAACAACAACCAGCAGCTCTGGGCTTTGCCCTGACCCTTGCACTAAATCCGAGGAGCGTTTTGGGACCACTCCCCACTTTACAACACAGAACTCGGGGCTCTTTTCTCCAGCGAGGAAACAGTTTTGCATTTACCCACAAGCTTTTTTTTTTTTTT
>VZRH01004010.1:31245-48640 GCA_013397555.1 Urocynchramus pylzowi
TCCGGCGGGGCCGGGACCACCCGCGCCGGGCAGGGAAACCCTTTCCCAGCCCTGCACCCCCTCCCCAGCTCGGTACCCCGTTTTCCAGCTCCGGCATCCCATCTCAGTCACTGCATCCCTTTCCCCAGTCCCCAAATGCCTTCCCTAGCTCCTGCAACCCCCCGCCCCCAGTTCGGTACCCCCTTCTCCAACTCCTGCGCCTCCTCCCCAGCACGGTCCCCCCATTTCCAGCCCGGTCTCCCCAAAGGAGAGGCAAGAGGTGCTGGGTCCGGTTCTGGTTGCTGCCAAGCAGCCCCAGCTATGGAAGCAGCAGAATTCCCCCCAAAAGGAGAGGGAGCAGCAGAGAAGGGCCAGGCCATGTCGGGGCGGGGGGAGGCTCCAGCCTTCCCGGGACCCCCTCAGGCTCCTGTTTCCCTGGTGTTGCAGCAGGAGCGATGGTTCCTCAGCACTCGGATGGGATGGATGGAAACTCGTCAGGGAGAAGGGAATGTGGGAGATTACGCTGTTCCCATTGGGATCTCTTGCAGTATGAAATCCCCCAGCAGGCTGTAGAGCTGGAGCACTCATCATCCAGGGGGATGCCCATCCCTTAAACCTTAACATATGATGGAAAAGGGGGAAAACACCAGGCCCTGAAAGCCCAGCTGCCCCCTCAGCACCGTCCACCCCACCCTGCTCTGCTCCTTCTGGGAATAATTACAGCAAAATAATTCCACTGTTAATTCCAAACCCCTGGGACTTCAGCCCAGGAAAGGGCTCCTGGGGAGAGCCAGCCTCCACGAGGAAAACCGTGCAGGAGATAACAAATAAAAGAGACGACTGTTTATTAAAATATTCCCTCAGTGTCCTTGCCGTGGTGCCGCTCACACCATTCCCGAGTCCTCCCCGCGGCTCCCGGCGCGCGGCCGCTCCGATGCCGGTAAAGTGCTGGCCTGGCTCCATCGGCTGCCCGGCTCCAAGCCCTGGCAGGGAAGCAGTGGCACATAGGGCTCCTCCACGGGGCCACCGAGCTGCTCCTCCACAGTGTACCTGGTGTCCCACGGCTCGCTGGGATGCACATCCACGGCCACCAGCGCCGCCTCCGCGCCGGGGGAGCCGGGCTCCGACGCCTCCCCGGCGTCCAAATCCGAGTCCACTTGCGGGAAGCCGGAATCCTGCGTGGAGTCCGGGCTCTGCTCGGCGAGGCCGGTGTTGATGTAGATGATGTCCCCGCGTGCCTTGGCGCTGGGCAGGTTTTCCAGCAGCTTCTCCAGCTGGACTTTGAGCTGGGAGAAGGTGGGGCGAGTGGCGGGGTCGGCTCTCCAGCACTCGGACATTATTTCGTACCTGGAAATCGGGAGAGGAGTGTGGTTAACAGAGGGTCCCAGCATCCCAGAATGGTTTGGTTTGGAAGGGACCTTAAAGCTCATCCAGTCCCACCCTGCTGGCATGGGCAGGGGCACCTTACACCATCCCAGGTTGCTCCAAGCTGTCCTTGAACACTTCCAGGGATGGAGCAGCCACAACTTCTCTGGGCAGCCTGCACTTCTCTGGATTAGGGGAGGTATGGGGGCTAATTCCCTATTTCCCTCCAAGCTGGGCAAGCCTTGAAATTCCCATTAAATCAAAGTGAAACAAACTCCCTCTGCTCAGGCTGTTTCCCAGGGGCATGGATTTATCAGCCCAAGCTGCTGTTAGAAGTGTGAGAAGTCTCATCCAGTGCAGCCCTGGGATCTGTTCCCTGGGAACATCCCAGCTCTGTGTGTGGGATGCCCAGTCCTTCCCTTGGCAGGTGCCTGCTCCCAGGCTGGATGTCAGGGAGCCCTGGAAGCTACCAGCATGTCCCTGCCAGCCTCTCTGCCCTCCAGCAGGCTGGATTTTTAGAGGTTCCTGCACTGCTTCCTTCAGGGACAGGCAGTGGAGAGGAGCCTTTTAGGAAATGTACAACTCTGTTTATCCGGTTGGGATTCAAAGCTCTCAGCCATGGGGGATTAAACATTTTCAGCTCTAATGGCACTGGAGAAAAACTCAGGAAAGAAGCTTGGGAGAAAGGCCTTTGCTGAGCTGCTCAGAAATCCAAAGGTTTGTGTATTCTGCATTTTCCCTTTCCAGGGGGACACAGATTTACAGATTTGAGGCAAGGAAGGGACCTAGAGGGAGTGTTGTGGAACAAAGAGGAGCAGCACCAGCCAGGACCTGTTGGCCAAAACAAATCCAAAAATAAAGAAATAAAATACTAAAAAGTGCCATCACTGACTGTTCCTGGTGACCTTGCCAGCCCTACAAACCCATTGCATCCCCAAGGATATTTGTTGGGATTTTTGCCTGGAGTTCAGCAGATGCTGACACATGCTCTGCTCCAGGATCCGGCTTTCCTGAGGCACGTTGTGCAAACATTAAGGAGTTTGTTGCTAGGAAAATCCATTTTCCCAGCTGGGATCCCAGGACTCACAGCTCATCCAGGCAATCCTCGGGCTTCTTCAGGCGCTGCCCATGGAAGAGGTACTCATAGATTTCGTGGTTCTGCACCCCTGGGTACGGCGTCATCCCACGCGTGGCAATCTCCCACATGGTGACGCCAAATGCCCACTGCCGGCACAAAAGGAAAAGGCCGAGGCTGAAGGGACACTTCCAGGAGGAATGAATGGAACGAGCCTTTTCATGGGGAAAGGTCACTGCCTGGCATCCAAGGGACAACAGGCACAGCTGTGGTGCTCCCAAAATGGGGAATGACCAGGACGGAGGCGAGGGGCCCACTCAAGAACCGACTGCGCCAGGGCAGCCTCCTGCACTTCCAGGGAATGACACCAAGAGGAGCACGGCGTGGCTCAACCCAGGGGACTGTCCCTCCAGGCATGGGGACCTACCACATCACTCTTGGTGGTGTAGACACGGTCAGCCAGGGACTCGAGGGCGATCCACTTGACCGGCATCTTGGCGATGCGGCCCTGCCGGTAGTAATCCCCACTGTAGATCTTCTTGGAGAGCCCAAAGTCTGCCACGCACACCGTCATGTCATCCCGCAGCCTGGGGGCAAACGGGGGTCAGGACAGGCCCAGGGCCACGTCCTCAGCCACAAAGCCCAGGCTGAGCTCTGTGTCTCAAAAGCAAGGGAACTTTTATTGAAAGGAGCAGAGCTGGGCCGCAAATCCACAGGGTTCATCCCGTGGGATGGAGCAGAGGAAAACACTCACATGCAGTTTCGAGCTGCCAAGTCCCTGTGGAGGAAGTTCCGACTGCTCAGGTATTCCATGCCCAGGGCGATGTCCACCATGAACTTCACCAAGGTCTGCAGGGGCACAAACTGGGGAGGGAAGGTGGGACTTAAGCAGTGTTGATCCAAAAGGCTTCCCTATCCAGGGCTGCCATCCCAATGGATGAGCCCACGGCAGCTCCAGACGAGCTCCCATCCCTCAGACCCTGCCATCCATGGACACACGAGCCTGCAGGAGCTGCAGAGAGGGATTCCCTTCCCACCTCGATCCCACCCCACTCCTCTGGCCCTGGTGCTCCCTACCTGGGGGGCCATTTCCAGCCGGGAGCGGAGCAGGAAGCTGTGCAGGTCTCCATATTTCATGAACGGCAGGATCACCATGGGCTTGGGCACCTGCAGGGAGCTCAGCTCGATGCACACCCCTGGGAAACATGGACAACTCACACAGTGCCCTGGGAAAAGGGACCCAGGTCCACCCAAATCCCAGCTGGAGGGTGGGAAGGGACAGCCCATACCGAGGAGCTTGATGACATTGGGATGGTCAAAGTCCTTCATGCACGCTGCTTCGCTGAGGAACTCTTCGATCTCCCTTTGGGAAAAGTTATCCACTGGGAAGCAGAGAGAAAGAAAGAGCTTTAAAACCCCAAAATGGTGCCAGGATGCCATTCCTGAGAGAGGTACTGGGAATGTTGGTATTCAGTGGGGCAGAGGGACAACTTACACTTCATGGTCTTCACAGCCACCTTCTGTGGGGGCCCTTCGGGCTGGCTGAGCCGTCCCTCCATCACAGATCCAAACTCCCCTGCACCACAGGAAAGAAGGAATCCCTTTATCCAAAGCACCACCTTTCAGGACATCACCAGATCCCCTAAGATCTGGAATGCTCCAAGATGGAGCCAAAAGGCTTGTTCCTCATCAGTGACAGAAGGAGGACAAGCTGGGCTCATGGAAGGTTCCCTGCCCGTGGCAGGAGGTTGGGATGAGATGAGTTTTACTCACCCTCTCCCAGGACCTTTCCCAGGCTCAGGGCGTTTCTGTTCACGACAACATCCTGCAGCTTCTGCTGGAGCTCCCTGCTGACACCCAGGCTTCCCACTGCAAGAGAAGGGGACAGAAGCTCAGGCACCTCCCACCTGCTGCCATTTCCCCCTCCATTTCCTTCCAGAGGGATGAAAAGGTATCCTTACGGGTCAGTTCCACGGCTCTCCGGCAGTAGGACTTCTTGGCTGTGTAGTTCACTGCCAGCTCTGAGTCGTTCCTGCTGAAAGCATTCCTAAGGGAACACAAACACATCTGCTGTGGCTGCTTCAGCTGGATGAAGGAATTAGCACAGCAGGGGCAGGAGCCCAGGGGATGCATAGGAAAAGGGGAAATGCACGTTCCATTTCCTTGTTCCCGGACTGGCACCATCGCCTGCAACGTCCGAGCGAAACAACAGCTCCACAAACACCACTGAACCATCAAGGAGTGAGTCAGAGAGCTTTTGGGGAGGAAATAGGATACTCATTTCCTACTCAAGGAGCAGGAATGCTGCTGGAGCCCTGCAGTGTCCAGCTTTGGGAAACAAAACCAGGGCAGGATGCTCCAGAACTGGGAAAGCAGGGAAAGAGTGACAATAACCAGTTAGGAAAAGGATCCTTACTCGGTACCAGTTTCCAAACTGGGAGCACGGGGCAGTTAAGCACCACTTGGGAAGTCACGAGGATGAGTGAGGAGTGTTGGGTTATTGCAGGAGAAAACAGCCCTTTGTCCGTGCTTTTAAACAATGCCAGGCCATTGAACCCCGGCGTGGGATGAGGCAGGAGGGTTTCTCCAGGACATGGAATATTATGGAATCATAGAATCATGGAGTTGAAAGGAACCCACAAGGATCATCCAGTCCAGCTCCTGACCCTGCACAGAGACCCCAACAATCCCACCCAGTGCATCCCTGGGAGCATTGTCCAAATGCTCCTGGAGCTCTGGCAGCCTTGGAGCTGTGACCGTTCCCTGGGGAGCCTGTTCAGTTCCCTCTGGGGGAAGGATCTTTTCCTAAAATCCAGCCTAACCTCCCCTGATACAGCTCCAGTCGTTCCCTTGGGTCCAGGTCACCCTCTGGTGACCAGTGACACCCTCTGCTCTCTCATTTCCGTGCAAAAACATCTCCCCCACCGAGTTGCACAAGTTCACTTCCCTTTAAAAATAGGAATAGTGAGCAAAAGGTGAACTGCTGAGCTAAGGAAACGAGGGGAAGGAAAAACCCACTTAGTCCCTCAGCACAGGCATAAAAAAATGTCATTTGTGGTAACAACATCAGTCCTGGAGACAGAATCCTTGATCCCAAATCCAGCACGGGCTGCTGGCCCCCCACCCTTTGGGAGCTGGCCTGTTTTTCATCCCCTTACCCATATTTTGTCTCCACGCATCGTTTCTGGATGACCACGGACAAGCAGAGGAGGACTCCGACGGCAATTGTCCCGCAGATAAATCCCAGGGCTATGACAAAGGAGTCGGCATTCCCGGAGGCTGGAGTCGAAGAGGGGGCTGAGGTTATTAATCCTAAGAAAATATCCTGTTAATGGAGCCAGTGAAAGAGTCAGCCTGCAGCACCTGGGGCTTGGGGCAGGAATTCCCAGGGGTTTTCAGCAGAGCCCACAGGGTTACACAGGAATGAGGAAAAAAGGGAATGAGGAGCGAGGCTTTCCTGCTCCCAAATCAGGATCCTTGGCTGACAGGGAAAGCATCCGAAGGAGGACGGAGCGATACCAAATGGCCTCGTGGAAAGCACGCCCTGGGCTATTCCCAGCATCCAGCCCTGCACCTCCTTACCACTGGCAGGGATGAAGATCTCCACGGGAATGCTGAAAGGTCCCACTCCCCCCTTGGTGACAGCGGCCACACGGATGGAGCAGGTGGCGTTGGTGGCCACCACGGGCAGCACGGCCACGCTGCCGTTCAGCCAGACCTCGTCGGAGACAATCTGCTGGAGAGAGGAAGGGAAGAAAATCCTGGGCTGGGGAAGGCAGGGAAACCTGGGGAATTACTGAGAATTGTCCCCTTGGCAACCTTTGGAGCTGCTTTGCTCTCCCAGCCCAGAGGAAGTGCAGCACCCGGCTATTTAGAGAGAAGAATGGCCCTGTGTGCAAGGGCCGGATGGGATCGGGAACAGAGCTGAGCAGCGCTTCCCGTTCAATCCCAGCGTTCCCGGCCCCCTCTGCTTCACAACAGCAGCAGACAGAGCCAGAAAAGAGGCAGGGAAGGATCTGGCAAGGAAGGGAAAGGCTCTGGTGACATGGATTGTGACCCTCTGCTGTCGCTGTGGCCACTTTGGCCCATGGAGCCCTGTGAGCCTCAGCACCCACGAATCCGTGTGCTCCTGGTAGGATTGTCCAAGTGCTCTGGAAGTAGATCCTAAGCTCAAAAACCACTCCTTCTGTGGCTTTTGTGTCCAGCTAATTATAGTCCCACTTCTTATATATTTCCTTGGCTGGTACCATGGCAGGAGGCAGCGTGGCTTGGTAAAAACATAGGAGCCTTTCCCTGCAAATTCCATCCTTTCCTGGTGGTTTCCAGTTGAGAAAGTGCTGCTGCCGCTCCCTGCCGATTTCCAACTGCAAAACAGCTGCCCAGCTGCAGCCAAAACATCTGGCAGGCTGCTGTGCCCAGCAGTGCCTGGCTCCTTCCTGAACATCCCACAAAAAAAGCAGGAGCTGAGGGGGATCAGTGGGTGAGGAAAGGGAATGGAGCTGAGGGGGATCAGTGGGTGAGGAAATGGAGCTGGGGGGGATCAATGGGCGAGGTGAGAGATGAGGAGAGGGAATCAGAGCTTCTCAGAGGGAACCAGTTTCTGTTCCCTGTCCCAAAAAAGCCACGGAAACAGATGTGAAACACCCAGGCCCTGGGAATGTGTGGGCACCTACTGGCAGCGACAGGAGCTGGGACCTGTTGTCACCTCTGCTCCCACATTCCTGCCTTCCTCCTCCTTGTATCCACATGGGATCCTTTCCCTACCACCAGCCTGAACCTGGGATCTTTCCCTGTCCTAAAGGGCTCTGCTGTATCATCTGAGGACAGACCAAGACCGTGCCAAATTTAATGGAATTTTATGAGTTTTGTGGTAATTGAGGAATTTCTTCCCGTCCCAACTGAGTCAGCCTTGGCTCCAACAAGGACTGCTGGTTAAGGAGGAAAATAAACCAACTTTTGGGAATTTTTCTGGTTGTTGAGAGGCCTGCAGGTGGCCCTGTGACACCAAAATCCAGCTTCTTCCTGACTTTATCCTGCAAAAACTGGTGGTTATTTTGGGGCAGTCCAGATTTAGCCTGTGCAGGGCCACAACTCAGGGACTTTATTTCATGGAATCATTCACACAGAATCATTTAGGTTGGAAAAGACCTCTGAGATTATCGAGTCCAACCTTAGAAGGAGCTTTTTTAGGAGTCAGAACTCCAGTCTCGTGTCTCAGACTCATGGAAAAATTGAGAACTGGAAAAAATTTCACTCCATAAGCTGGAAAAATGGACAAAAATTAACAAACAACAACAGCAACAATAAATCTCTCAGGGCTTAAAGGGCAAGGCCTGGATTTGGCCTTTTGCTGGAGAGAGACAGCTCCTGTCAGCACTTTTTTTCCGAGTCACAAGACCATGATTTTGTTTCCCTGGCTTCATTCAGGCTGGATCTATACGGGGGAGCAAAAGGAGAACAGAAAGTGCAGCATCCAACAAAAAAATGGGGATGAGTCACTGTTTCCAGCCAGGGTCACTCTTGCCAGCCTGGCACAGAGGAACCCAAACCACAGCTGGATCCATTCCTGCTGTTATCCACAGGCTCTGGATGGGATCTTTTGCCCAGAGCCCAGGCCAACCTTGCGCTAGCAAATTCCTGCAGCTGCTTCCCAAATCCTAGAAAAGGCAAGCAGGGTGTGCCAGGTGATTTCATGCACTCACAGAGAGGCCTTTGGGCCAAAGAGTTCCTCGAGCTCTGAAATTCTGTGCTGTGGGTTAAGGAAGGGATAAATCCCATCTGAGTAAGGAACAGCTCAAAATCCAGGGAATGCAAGGCCAGGAGTGGTTCGAAGCCCACGTGAAAGCCCAAGACAGCAAAGAAATGAGCTCCAAAAGAATCTGTGGAAGCACCAAAACCCATCTGGGCATCCCTGCTGGGAATTTTTCCAGGATTTTAGCCATTCTTTCCCATTTCCTGGTGACTCACCATGCCCTCGGAGTTGTGCCACCTGTACCAGATGTGGTAGCCCTGGAGGTCCCCATGGATCCTCTCCAGGGATGGCTTCACCCAGTGGATCTCCAGCGAGGAGCTGGATTCATTGAAGGACACCGTGACGTTCAGCGGCGGCGTGGTCGGAGCTGTGGGAATCAATGGGAAAGGAGCTGAGGGAAGCTGGGAGAATGGGTGCAGAGATGTGGGAATCTGATGGAAAACGAGCTGGAGCTCAACCAGAAAGCCCACGAAAAAGGGGGAAGTTTCCTTTCCCACCCTGGGAACAACCAGGCCTCCGCAGCTGCCTCTCATCCAGAGGGACTGAGGCAGGGAAACCCTTCTGAGTCCTCACTCCCCATTTCCTACCTCCCTCCGTGGTGCTGGCTGTTATCCAGGGGCTGAATGCCGACCAGCCGACCTCATTCCCGCAGGAAACGCGGATGTTGTACTCTTCCATGGGCTCCAGCTGCTGGATGTGATACACGTGGGGAGGCACTGAGGTGTGCAAGGGCTGAAGGGAGACGTTGCCTCTTGGAACAACTTCCTTGACCTTTAATTGGAAAATCAGGCCACAAACAGGGATTAGTCAGCAACAACCTGCTGACTGGGAGAGATGTTGGAAAACAGGATCCAGAGCCCTGCCTCCCATTTGAGCTCTGCAGGGAAAAGCTCCTGCAGGGAAAGCTCATGGCAGGACATTCACGGGGCACAGGGAGAGGGCTCCAGCACGTGTGGAGCTGGGAACATTCCAGGGATGTTGGGAAGGAGGGAGGGATGATTTGCTGCTTCTTGTGGCATGGAGCAAAAGGAGCCCCAAATACCAGGGGCACATCCCAAATAAACAAATAAATCTCTTTTTTTTTGTGTGTGGCACATCATTGGAAAAGAGGATTTATCTCCACGGGATGTAACTGGACTAATCCCAATCCTTGACACATTTAGCAGCATGGGTGAATTCAACATCCCCAAAACAAGTCCTGCTTTTCACAGGAAGACAAATTTACAGATGTGGAGCCCCCGTGGAGCTGCCCACAGAGCCACTGCAGCTTTCCAGGAAACATCTCATTTTGAGGGAAGCACTACCTGGATTGGGACAGAGAGGGAAAAGAAGGAAGAGCAAGAACAAGGACAACCCAACCCATGTGCCCAGGGCTGTGCACTCCTCTGCAAAACCTCCATCCATGATTTTGGGATGGCAGGGCTTGTGCTATCCTTGTGCTCAATCAGAAGAGCCCCCCCACCACGTTATCCCAGGATGGTCTCAGCATCTATTTTACAGCCAAAATATAAAGGAACAGCCTTCATCCTCAGGTTTTCATGGAGAAATTCCCAGAAATGCTCCAAGTAGCTCTCTGGAAGACTCTGCAAGCCTAGGGTTGCTGCAGCCACACACTTCTCCAGGTCACACACTTCCCAGCCAAGCAGCATTCCCAAAGTCAGGATTTGGAGGGGCAGGTTTCCCTCAGCTCCCCATTACAAATAATGGGAAGGAGCTGAGGGGCTGCCTGTCTCCTGAAAAACTCAGGGGATGCCACCTCCATCCCCAAGCTGTCACAAGATGCTCTGAGGGAGGCGAGCAGTGACCAGAGGAACACACACGATGCTTCCGGGACCAGACGTCCTGAGCACCCAGCCCGGTCCTCAATTGTCCTCTGAGAATAACCCATCAAATCCATGGATTTTTGGAAGGAAATCAGGATGTTTGCAAACTGCAGCAGTTGGAACTGGCCGGTGGGCCAGCTGCAGCCCTCGGGAATGAGTCACTGGCTCGGTGGGCCCGGGGATTATCCAAGGGGACAGCAGCAAAAGGGCTGAGTCACAGCTGTGTTTTTGCCAGAAATGCTCTCCTGTTTTCCACTTTCAAAGGCTATTTCCTACAGACAGACCATGGATGTTAAGTCATAGGAAATTCCTTGGCTCTCCACCCTGCTTCCCAAGCTCCAGCTGGAAGGCAGCAGCAGGACATGGTGCTAATATTAGCCCTGGTACCTTTCTTCCCTGAAATTCCTTTCACTTTTACCTGGCTTCAAAGGTCTCCTCTGTCCACGTGTTATCCCAGCTGGAGTGGAGATTTTCCAGGATAAAAATCATATGTGTGAGACAGCAAGATGGGCTTGGACTGGCCAAGCCAGCCACGTGCAGCAGGTGGCAAATGCCTGCAGGCTCAGCCCATGGAGGTGGCATTCCCTGAGTTCTCCAGGACACAGGCAATCCCTCAGCTCCTTCCCAGGAGTGGGAAGCTGAGGGAAACCTGCCCCTCCAAATCCTGACTTTGGGAATGCTGCTTGGTTGGGATGGGTTTGACCAGGTCCATAAAACACATGACAACATGACTATGTTGCCCAATGGAAAGGGGTTCCAAGAGAGCTGGAGAAGGACTGGGGACAAGGGCATGGAGTGACAGGGCAAGGGTTGAATGACTTCCCACTGGCAGAGGGCAGGGATAGATGGGATATTGGGAAGAAAATGTTCCCTGTGAGGCTGTGGCACAAGCTGCCCAGAGAGGCTGTGGCTGCCCCATCCCTGGAAGTGCCCAAGGCCAGGTTGGAGCAACCTGGGATAGTGGAAAGTGTTGGAAGGGAGTTGGAACTGGATGATCTTTAAGGTCTTTCCAACCCAAACCATTCCAGGATTCCGTGAAATCTGTGCAGCTCATGCCAAACACCACCAAGTTCCACCTGCCTCGGAGCATCCGTGTGGGGGGGGTCACAGGGATATGGGAATTCTGGATGCTTACCTGGACACTGCAGCTGTTCAAGGCAGAGAAGGCATCAAATCCTGGCACCCAGGATATCCTGATTCCATGGGCTGTCCTGTTGAGGACCTGCACACTGACGGGAGCCGATGGAATTCCTGCAGGCAGAAGCCAAGGGCAGTCAGCTGGAAGCCTAAACACAAACCTGGCACGGTGGCTTTTCCCTGGAGCTCCCAGGGCTCAGTGTGTGACCCCACATCCGAATTCTGCGGATGTGCCGGACCACCGGATAGGGAAGCACAAAAATGTCACTTTCAGGACTATTTTGGCCATTTCTATATTTGTGACTACTCTGGGCAGCTTAAAGACCGTGACTTATTTTGGGGAACATCTTCCTTACGTTGCTGGAGCAGCTCCCATCAGGAATGTCAGCAATTTCCACTGTTTCCTATGGAAAATTCCTATGGAGCACCGCCCTGGTTATGAAGGAAGGAAAGGAGCGATGCAGCCCTTCCGAATCCTGCTTCAAAGCTGACAGTTTTGCTTTCAAATTTAGGTTTTGGTGCTCCCTCCCCCATCCCGATGCTGGGATGACCAAACCGGGATGACCACGTTACAACCAGATCCCGCTGGATTTTAATTACAGGATTGAAACCAGGATCTCCCTCAGCTTGTGAAGAATGAGTGCTGGGATGTGTTGGACACAGGGGTTTAACAGGGAATGGGAGCTGACCTTTGATGTTGACCTGGCCCGGGCTGGATGCAGTCAGGCCTTTGCTGTTGTGGGCCTCGCAGCTGAACAGCGCCGGCTTGTTGAGTCCTGCCGGGAAAACACAGCCCCGTTCCCTGGATATCCAAAAACCATCCCAATCCCACCAGCTCCCCACCAGCAAACACTCAAGGTTTCCTTTCTTAGCCCGTTTTCACTTCCCCCCGTGACACTTCTGCTGCCAGTGCCCTGGGTGACCCCAGGCTCCAGCTGCCCCACTCCCACCCCGGGGGCACACATGTGCCATCCCTGCCGGACCCGGCACGGCGGGCACGGGATGTCCCTACGGAGCCCTTGCACAAGCTCCTGAGGAAGGGGTTGTTTTCCCTCCAAAAGGGGAAAGGCAGAAAGCAGAAGAGCCCCTGTCACAGCCTGGTCAGATGGTTTAGTGCTGGTCAAGGATTGCTCAAATCCCCCAGCTGATGGCAGAGAAGGAGCACTGGAAATACCCAAGGGCGGATTCTCCCCGCCTGGGTGAGGTGACCCCGGGCTTGGGATGGCTGTCCCATGCCAGGGTGGATGTGGGGAGTGTTGGCTCATCCCAGCAGTGCCTCAGGGTGCCAGGGCTGCTGGGGCAGGAGAAGCTCTGCTCCAATGACCCAACCTAGCGGGTGCCAGGCGGATGCGAGGACATCCAAGAGGAATGAGTCACTTCTTCCGGCTTTCACTGCCTTTTAAAGGCCGCCTGCCACTGGATGCCAAGACTGGGCAATTATAGCCCAGCTCTTAATTAACCACCAGCCTCCTCCTCCTCGCCAGCAAAGCAAGAAATACCCCATCTTTTGCCTCTGCAGCAAAGCCAGAGTGGGCGTTTATGGGACACCAAGGATTTTTCTCCCTGTCATGGACACACAGCATAGGGGGCATCCCAAACTCTTCCAGAGACACAAAGTGGGGACCAACATCCCAGCAGCCCAGGAGAGCAGCCAGGTTCCTGTTGGCACAGCCAGAGGCTGGTGGAAAAATCTGCTCCTTGCTCAGGAATGAGTCGGTTGAGTATCCTGCCTCTTCCAAGGAAGGGATTTCTGGCAGCAGCCAGAGGGGGTCGGATGGGGCTTCCTGCCCCAGGACTGTGCATGGCACGGGAACAGCCCCTCCTGGCAGGGGCCAGCTCTGGGACGGCACAAGGCACATTCCCAGCTGAGGTGTCCCAGGGCAGGGACACTCCATGGCAGGGACACTCCATGGCAGGGACACTCCCAGCTCACCTGGCACGGTCAGGACCGACGGGGAGATGTGGGGTTTCTGGTTGACCTGGATGTTGTTCTGGAACCAGTAGATCTCCACAGGCTCTGGAGGTCCCACGGCCTGGCACGTCAGGTTGAAGGGGCTGTTCCTGGTGACATTCAGCTGCTCGGGCTGACGGATGAAGTGCGGGAGACCTGCACGGACACAGGGAAGCAAAGGATTCCCCATTTCTGGCTCCCAGCTCCTGGCCACTCAGCCAGGACACAACTCCACAGCTGCTCCAGCTCACCTTCCAGCTGCACCAGGATGGGATCGGACACCACCTCCACGCCGGAGACGTTGAGTTTGCAGACGTAGGAGCCGTTATCCGAGCGCTGGGCGCCGAGGATGCTGCCGGACAGAACGGACACCACCTCAGGGCTTGTGGCTTCCCATCTTCCCTGGGAGCCATCCCTCAGGGCACCCCTCATCCCCACCCGCTCCGGAAAGCCGGCAGCACTCACCTGAAGGTGGAGGTCATGGCCACCTCCTCCTCATCGGGGATCTCAAAGTGGCTGCTGGCGATGCGATCCAGCACGTGCAGCTCCCTCCCGTCCTTCCAGAGGGAAATTCCCGGGGCATCGGGCCGGAGCAGCTCCTGAGGCACTCGGATGGAGCAGTTGAAGGTGACGTCCTTGTGCTCATTGACGACCACGTGTGGCACCGTGGGGTTGAATCTGAGCTGTCCAGAGGAGCTGCCTGGGGGCTCCTCCCTGGTGCTCCGGTGGGGCCAGAGGCCGAGCAGGCTCCGCTGGGAACGCCGGGGATGCGCCGACAGGTAGGGCCTCACGCCTCCTTCTCCGTCAGCATCCTCTGCAAGGGAACACCTGTGGTTTGTCACCACCACCAGCAAGTCTGGGAGACCTCGCAGCAAAACAACCCCGCCGCTTCCGAGAATAATTAGAGGCGGCTCATTTCTATTTCCCAAAATGTTGTCCCGGGATTCTGTACGGGCAGCACCTCTAAAAAAGTCCTTTTTAAAACAAACAGGAGCAGCCCAAGCTAAAGAAAACACTCATCCACGTTTCTTTGGGAAGGGGAGAGGCAGGAGCTATTCCTGCTGCATCACGCCCCCGGGACTGGAATATAAAAGGATCCCTGGGCAGCAGGAATTTGGGACTTTACTCCAGCAAACCCCTTGCGGGGCCTCATCTGAAGCATTTTCAGCTGGGGCAGAGGAAGAGCTCCCGGCTGGAATTTTGCTGATTTTAGGCTCTGCCAGGAGCCTGTCCCTTCCCAGGACAGGGAGAGCGCGACGTTCTCTGAGTCAACTTTTGCTAAGTGCCTCCACTCACTGCCTCTCCCAAGAAAAGAGCTGCAGACAGATGAAGAAATGCCTTTGGACAGTATATAGGAGCCAGCTGCTGGTCAGTGTTGCTCTCCCAGGGTCTTCTCCCACATTTTTTTCCCCAAGGGAAAGCTCTTTTTGAGGACTTCATACCCCCACCTCCAAATCACCACATGGCATTTTCCCCCTCCCTCCCAGCACTTCCCACCCAGCCACGGCTGAGATGAAGAACAGCTCCACTTAAAGCAATTCTCTTCCAAAAATATGTGTATTTTTGAGATCAGATCTAGGGGATCCACCACGTGGAGGTTGGTTTTCCTGGACCATTTCTGAGCTTCCTGAGGCTTTCCCAGCCATCAGCAATCCCGAGCCGAGTGGTAAATCTCCCTTTCAGCAAACAAAGGCATCGTGCCAGACAGGAATTTCAACGAAATTAATTCCCTTTTCCAAGAAAGAAAAGCCAAACAACCACTCACTGTTTAAAAGATAAAGAAAGCATAGTTTTTATTGAACCTGAGCTCAGCTGAGTTTGTTTTTGGGCAGGTTTTAGGCCTCAAACATCAAACAACAAGTTTTTAAAGCTACGTCATCACTGTTGTGAGTAATGGGGCACGAGCCTGGTGTGTTTTTCTCAGAGCCAAGAAACACAGCCCAATTTTGAGGTTGGATATATCCCCTTGCTAAATCTCTCCCTATTTTTAACCCTCAAGAAATGCTGCTTCAGGACAGAATGCCAGCAGGGTTTTTCAGTCCTGAGGGAAGGGGGAGGCTCTCCCTGCCTCTCCCGCAGCACAATGGGTTTCCCTTTCAGAAAAAAAAAAAAAAAACACAACAAAAAGAGCTGCAGCTTTTCCAACCTGTGTCCCTGAGCCTCCCAAAGCAGCACAAACAGAGCCCATGTGACGGCTGCAAAGCTGCAGGGACAGCCATGGATGTGCAGCCACGTCTCCACAGCTCCCAAAGGATCTGCCAAATGCAAACAAGCAGCGACCCCAAATTCCCCTCCCTCCCCTGCTCCTCCCAGAGGTCACTCAGGCTGGAGCCGCTCCCTGCCTGGCACAATCCAGGCTCCAACTGCTGTTTTCATGCTCCATTTGAAGGGTTCTGGCTCGGGCCGGAGCAGCTCCCCCGGCACGGACCCCTGGCTGGGGAGGACATGGATTTCTGCTGTGTCCTGGGATGGTTTCTGCTTCCCTGGGCTGCTTCAAGCTTCAAGGCAAAGAGCAAGGAGGATCTCAGCCTTGTTTTCACACTAATTAAGTGGGAAGAGGTGTTTGCTGGCCCGGGAATGAAATACTTTCCTCTCTGACTCATGTGAGTACAGGAATTCCTCATCTCCAACGCTGCCTTTGGGTACCCCAGAAGTTTGGGATGGGGATATCCTCACAGCAGTTTGGAAGGGACTCGCCCTGTGTGGCAGGACAGCTCTTGCTTGAGTCCAGAGCAGTCAGGCTGGCTCTAAAATCCCAGGCTAAAGCCAGGGAGCTGCAAGTCTGGCGTGCCTGTGTGGGTGCCGGAGCAGCTCCCGTCCTAACCACAGCCAGGCCTGAGGCAAAATCTGGAGTGGAAATCAAACCACTTGCAAGGGCACTGCTGCTCTCCTGGAACACCTGGAACTGCAGCAAAACTCCAGGGCCAGCAGAGGCAGATCTTGCTGCACAGGTCCTGTGTGCCTTTCTCCCTGAAGAGGGGAATTTTAGCAGGAAGATCAGGTGGAATACTTCATTAGGAATGAAGAACAATAAACACACCCCACGACTGAAACAAGGTCTTTACTGCAGTCATGATGCATCCAGGTCTGCCACAACTCTGGCTGCATCCCTAGCCCTGGAATTCCCACTGCTGGGAGTAATTCACCTGCTGACAACAGCTTCTGCTCAGGCCCTGTTGAGCAGGAGGAATGAGGAGCCCCTGCCTGTGGGGCTTCCACTCTCCCCATCTCCTGGGAGCTGTGGTAGACCTGGAAGTGTCGGGTTAACGTTGGACTCAATGATCTTTTCCAAGCCAAACAATTCTATGCTTGCAAGAAATTAATTTTCCCCAGGGCCACACCTGAATCCAAAGAAATCTTTCTTATTCAAACACCATTTGTACAAACTAGCCCAGGATTCCTTGTTACATCCACAGAGAGTTTCCCTCACTGCAGGCTCCTGCTGTGACAGTCAGGACTTTAACTCCTCCCTGCCCAAAGCAAACACTCACATTCCTGCTGTCCCTGCTAAATTCCATCTGCACAGCGACTCCAAGACCCCCCAGCACCCCTCAGGTCCCCCAGCAGCTCCCAAAGGTCAGGCAGCCCTGATCACAGGATTTTTGAAAGTCTAAAAATTACTTCAACTCCTCATTTCTTTCTGCAGATGGAGTTGAAAACCATCAAACTGCCTGCACTACAAAGCACCACAAACCGTGGTGATTCCCGAGGATTTTTCTCAGCATCACTACGTAGCTGGCTCATGACTAATGGGATAAATCCCAGACTCATCTGCCACAATTTGTGGTCCCTGCCTGTCGCGGTGTCCCCGGCAAGCAGAGGCACACCAGGCAGTGAAGTACTGGGGCAGGACCACGCTGCGGAGGCAGAGCTTTGTCCTGGGACAGCCACACTGTGTCCCAGGACGTCCAAACCACGTCCCAGAAGAGCCAGACCCTGTGTTCCAGGACAACAAAATCCTGTGTCGCAGGACAGCCAGACCGTGGGTCCGAGGACAGCCAAACCATGTGTCCCGGGACAGCCAGACCCTGTGTCCTGGCACAGCCAAACCGCGTGTCCCGGGACAGCCCAACCCCGTGTACCAGAGCCGCCAGACCCGCTCCGGGTTGCGATGCGGCCAGGAGCCCCTCGGGAGATCCCTGCGCAGCTTTTCCTCGGGACCCACCGGGCGCTCGGCGGGAGCGCAGTGCCCGCGGTGCCCCCGCCACCGCCCGGCCCGGAGCAGCACCCGCGGGGAAAGCGCTGCCCGGACAAGCTCCGCTCGCCTCCCCCGTCCCGGGGCCGTCCCCGGTTCCCTCCGTGCCCCTTGCGGA
>VZRH01004010.1:54320-81335 GCA_013397555.1 Urocynchramus pylzowi
TGAGGGGCTGCCGGTGCCGCTCCCCGCGCGTCCCGGTGCCCGCGGGAGCCGCCGGAGCGTCCCGGAAATAATGTGGATATCGGGGCCCCATGTCGGACCACTGTGACGAGAGGGCGACGATGATTGCGGCCGGCGACCTGCAGGAGTTCGCGCCGCGGGGCCGCGAGCAGAGCCGGCGGCACCCGAGCGCCCTGAGCCTGCAGCTGCGGCAGCTCCAGCCCGCGCCGGAGCTCTGCTCCTCCGACGGCGCTGCAGGGCTCGTGGGCTCCCTCCGAGAGGTCACCATCCACGACCGGCACCGGGTACGAGCCTGCCTGAGCTGGGGGTTGGGAGGGAAGGGAACTTCGAGCCCATGCGGTTCCCGCCCGCCGCCGTGCGCTGGGACGCGTTCCGCCGGACCAGGTTGCTCCAAGCCTCCTCCAGCCTGGCCTTGACTTCCAGGGATGGGGCAGCCTGTGCCAGGGCCTCGCCACCCTCCCAGGGAAGAATTCCTTCCCAGTATCCCATCTAACCCTGCCCTCTGGCAGTAGGAAGCCATTTCCCCTTGTCCTGTCAATCCAGACTCGTGTCCAAGTCCCACTCCAGCTCTCTTGGACCCCTTTAGGCACTCGAAGGGGTTTTAAGGTCTCCTCGGAGGCTTCTCTTCTCCAGGTGAACACCCCCAGCTCTGATGGAGATCGAGCCTAAGATTGGATCCATCCATATCCTTGCTCCTCTCTGAGAAGGAGTTTAGGGAGCAGGGAGCAAGGGGGTTCACTCTAAATCTGAGAACTCATCAAAGGAATGATGAACTTGAAGGGCAGTCTCCCTTTACCCATTCCTTCCTGGCTTCTGCCAAAATAAATCCAAATGGATCCTGATTGTCCTTTACCATGGAATGCCAAGGGTTTTGGGTTGGAGGGGATCTTATGGATCATCTCATTTCACCCCCTGCCATGATCAGGAACACCTTCCACTATCCCAGGGTGCTCCAAGCCCCTTCCAGCTTGGTCTGGGACACTTCCAGGGATGGCGCAGCCACAACTTCTCTGTGCCAGCACCTTGTAACTGGCCAAACTCGTCACACCCATGACTCTTGTGGCTTTTCCCTGACAAACCTCTGTTTTCCAGGAAAGCTGGCAACTGAGGAAAGGCATCAGTGATGTTGGGGAGGAGGTGGACTACGACGAGGAGCTGTACGTGGCCAGCAACGTGGTCATCTGGAGCAAGGGCAGCAGAAGCCAAGCGTCCACTGTGTACAAGGCATTCACCGTCGACAGCCCCGTCCTGCAGGTACAGAAATGTGGGAAAGGGGCCCTGAGGGAATCCACAGACCCTTTCCAGACAGGGAACACGGGAAGGTGACGTTGTGTGGGAGCAGCTCGTTCTGGAGAGTTAATGATGCTGTGTTGGGTTTCAGGCCTTGTGGTGTGACTTCACTATCCCCCAGGAAAAATCGGAAAAAGCTGATGGTGAGTGTCCTGCTTCTTGTGCTGCTGGCAGAATGCTCAGAGCTCAGCTCTCTTGGCTTGGAATAATGGAATTGTTTATGTTGGGAAAGCCCTCGGAGGCCACTGAGTCCAGCTGTTGCCAAGGCCACCTCAAAACCACATCCCCAAGTGCCACATCCACATGGTTTTTATAGCCCTGTGCCTGTGTCAGGGCTGGACACTCTTTTGGGGAAGAAATTTTCCCAATATCCTCCCTGAATCTCCTCTGTGCAACTTGGGACTATTTCCTCTCATCCTGTCCCTTGTTCCCTGGAAGCAGAGCCTGACCCCCGCCTGGCTGCACCCTCCTGCCAGGGAGTTGTGCAGAGCCAGAAGGTCTCCCCTGAGCCTTCTTTTCCTCTAGGCTGAGCTTTCTCAGTGAGTCCTTGTTTTCCAGCCCCTTCCCAGCTCCATTTCCCTCTCTGAACACACTCCAGGAGCTCATTGGCCACGACTTGAAAAGTCAGAATTTACTTTTTGTCTGTAAGGGATGTCTGAAACAGAGTGAAACTTCGCTGTGTAATTGTTTTGTTCCTTCCTTTCCAGTGTCAGGCAGTGAGGAAATAGTGGAGAAATGTATCTGCATTTTGCAGAATTCCTGCATAAACGTGCACAGCATGGAGGGGAAGGATTACATCGCTGCTCTGCCTTTCCAGGTAACTTCTGCCTTGCTTTTTGTCCACAATTGGAACATTTTTGTCCACATTTATGTTTCCCTGCTTTGCATAAAAAGCCTGGAACATCTTATTTTTCATATAAGACCTTCAAACATCATCAAGACAGCACATGGTTGATTTTTTATCCCACCATAAATCCATACTTTTTTTATAGGTTGCAAATGTCTGGCCAACCAAATATGGGTTGTTATTTGAGCGCAGCACTTCTTCCCATGAGGTGCCTCCAAGTCCACCCAGGTATGGGATGAGGAATTTGGGTGGTTTCCTGTTGGATAATGTAATAAGGAATGGAGGAGTTGGAGGGCAGTGGTGAAAGATCCATGTGTTTCTGATAGGAAAAGGTAAAATCAGGTGGAAAAGGAGGAAGTTGTGTTTGGCCCCTCCCTGGAGGCGTTCAAGGACAGCTTGGATGGGGCTTGGAGCAGGGATAGGTTGTGGAAGTGTCCCTGCCCATGGCAGGGGGTGGAATGGGATCATTTTAAGATCCCTTCCTACCCAAACCATTCTGGGATTTTATTGATGTGCTTCTTCCAGTCTTTTTATCCCATCCCAGTGACTCTGAGTGAGCACACTCAAAGCTGATTTTTGATGGAATGGACCATCTGAAATCCTTTTGAAATCTCATCTACTGTTAAAAATTATTTGGGAGTGCTGGTCCCAGGAATAGGGAGCACCAGCCTGATCCCATTCAGGTTTGTCCTAGGAGTTGATTCCAGGCTGTCATGGACAGCTGGGAGAGTCACTGAGGGATTGTCATCGAGACCTTAGAAAATGTCTCAGCTGCAGGATCCCATTTCCTCTTTGGTGAAGATCCCATTCCCTGCTGGGTGGGGATCCCATTCCCTGCTGAGTGGGGATCCCATTCCCTGCTGGCTGAGGCTCCCAGCCTCTGTGGAAGCCCTCTGTGGATCCCAAAGGAAGCAGTTGGACAATGCACTGATGAGCGGCTTTAATCCACTCTTTTGGGTTTTCCCTTGGGATTCTCTAGTCCTCAGAAGAGCTGGGATTAGGAATAGAGATTCTGAAAAGTTGGGTCTACTCACTCAATCCAACAAGCTTTTTGAGATGGAATCTGTGTTCCTGCTGTCACATTCCAGGCTCTGATTTGTCTGGCTTTTCCCTAGGGAGCCTTTGCCAACGATGTTCAGCATGCTGCACCCCTTGGATGAGATCACCCCTCTGGTTTGGAAGTCTGGAGGTACATTGGTTGTCACTGGAGTCCCTCAGGGTGGCAGCAAATCCCAGTGTGTCCCTAGAGCGTGCCCTGTATCAAAAAATTTGGGAAGAGTCACTTCCAAGGATGCAGTTAGAGTGGCTGCATGAACGGGGAAGCTCAGGGGAGAAACCCAGGGGAGTTTTGCTCAGGAGAGAAACCCAGACTGTGGAAGGAAGAAAGTGTGGGAAATGCTCATAGTATTGTTATGGAGCTGATCCTTTGGAATGCATCCCTGTTTTCCAGGAGTGTTTGGATCGTCCCGGGTGCAGTACGTGGCTGACCACACGCTGAGGATCGTGTTCCTCAGCGCTGACCCCTCCATTGTGATGACCTATGACACTGTGCAGAGCTTACACACAGTCTGGGCCCTCAGGAGAGTCAAGCCAGAGGTACACATTCCCTGGGGAATAAAGATCCCTGGAAAATAGCTGTGTGCATTTCCGTCCCCTTGTGTCTGTTAGGAATGCCTGGAATTTGGGATTTGTTTCATTTATAGGAGTAAGATGTTTGGTGGGGCTGGTTCTTTTGGTTTTTAAGAAATTTTTTTTTTTCCATGGATTTCCCTGGAGCAGAGAGATCATGGGGTGGTGATGGTCATGGATTATGTTATTAACATAATATTCCATACATTGGACCAGAAGGCTTAAGAAAAGTGGAAAGTAACTTAGTGCCATGAAAACTTTGACAGTGAGGGTTGTGAGGCCCTGGCAGAGTTTCCCAGAGAATCTGTGGCTGCTCCATTCCTGGAAATGTTCCAGGTTAGACAGTGCTTGGAGCAACCTGGGATAGGGGAGGGTGTTCCCATGGCAGAGGGTGGAATTGGCTGGGCATTAAGGTCTTTTCCAGCCAAATCCTATGATTTTGTGAAAACCATTGGAGCAGTTTCTGTGGGCCTGGAAGAGCAGGGTTGATGGGATTAACTCAGTAGGCCGAGCATGAATTTGTAACACGTAACTGATGGGAAAAGCTGTTGGAAAAGCCTCTCCCTGGCTGTCCTTGCCCACATGCCATTGGTTTTCCTCCCAGGAGCAGAGCCTGGTGCTGAAATTCCCAGAGCAGGGGGGCACCCCCCAGCACATGGCCACCAGCAGCTCCCTGACCGCTCATCTCCGGAGCCTCTCCAAAGGAGACTCCCCTGGGGGCTCCCCTTTCCAGAACTACTCGTCCATCCACAGCCAGAGCAGATCCGGCTCCTCTCCCAACCTGCAGTCCCGCTCTCCCACCATCTCCAACATGGCTGCTTTGAGGTGGGCACCCACAGCAAATCCCAAAGGATGGGACCCATGGAATAGCATGGACGCATTTTGCTCTCTGTCTTTCCATCCAAGGATCGGGTTCCTCTTGTGTTGCAGCACCTGAAATGTCCCTTGGAATGCCCTTCCTGTGCCATTATCCCAATAGTACAGGATAGTGCCTGTGCCAGAGCCAAGGAGGCTGCTCTGTCATGAATCAAGGAATGTCTGCAGGATGTTTGAGTCCCAGGAGTGTTGTGGGCTGGCTTCTCTAAAGAAATTAGAGGGAAAAGGTTGGGAGGGATTTTTGATGGACTGGACCATCTGAAATCCTTTTGAAATCTCATCTACTGGATTTGGACAGAGATGCCTGGAAAATAATTAGAGAATTGTTTTCCTGGGCTAGAAAAGGAATTCCTAATTTCCTAGATTAAAGGAAATCAACAGTGAGCTAGTTCCTGGTTTAGGGTTTGGTTGGGTTTTAAAGTCAGTGGATGAGCTCCCTGGGATTCTCCCTGATTTTGAGGATCCCCTTTTTGGCTGCATCATTATCTGATTTTTCCGTGATTTTGAAGATCCCCTTCTCATCCATATCCTGTCTCCGCCTGCAGCCGTTCCCATTCCCCAGCCCTGGGAGTCCATTCCTTCTCTGGAGTGCAGAGGTTCAACTTTTCCAGCAGTGCCCAGTCCCCAAGGAGACCCAGTGTTACCCATTCCCCAAATTCCATTTCCAACGACTCCTTCCTCGTGCCGGAGACGGAGCCGATCGTTCCTGAGCTCTGCATCGACCACCTGTGGACAGAAACAGTCCCAAGCATGAGGTCAGGTGGTTTTCTTGGGATGGGAGTTGGGAAACAGGAATTAAAGTGAAATCACAGCTTATTTGAGTGTTTTTTCTGCAATTGGAGCCATCTTGGAGTCTTCATGGACTTGCACTCCCTGATTTTTTTGGGAAATGATGCTCCCTAAGTGCCTGGCTCCCTTGCAGAGAACTGAGCACTCAGACCAGTTTTCCCTGGTGTGTTCTTCCAGGCTTTCTGAAGGGTTTCATGGAGTCTCCAAAGCAAAGCAGGTTCTAACCTGGTCCTTGTGTTTCTTTTCCAGAGAGAAGAATTCCCAAGCATCCAAAGTGTTCATTTCCACTGACCTTTGTGGGCAGAAATTCCTGTGCTTTTTAGTGGAATCCCAGCTCCAGCTGAGGTGAGCATTCCCTAGGGACAGTTGAACCAGGAGAAGCACTCCAGAAATTCCCAGCTTTAATCCGTGCATCAGGGGTTTTAATTAACTAGAAAATTAAAAATAAGTTGATCTATTTTGGGCAAAGCAGGGAAAAGGATGGAGGAACCACAAAACCCACAAAAAACTCCCTGCACTGTTGGAAGTCTGTGTTTTCTTTCTGTAATGACACCCAGGACAAACCTTTTATGTTTCTTGTTCTCTCTAATCCCTAGGTGTGTAAAATTCCAAGAGAGCAACGATAAATCACAGCTGATCTTTGGATCTGTAACCAATATTCCAGCAAAGGATGCGGCTCCTGTGGAGGTATTGTTACCTGTGGAGTGTCCTTGTCATGCAGCTGGTGCTTCCTTGATTAATCACAAGTAGCTGAATTTGCTTCTTGCTTATTCCAGGGAATTGACACACTGCTGGTTCTGGAAGGCAGTGGGAATCTGGTGCTTTATTCCGGAGTGGTTCGGGTAAGCGACACCTTTTCCACCCCTAGTTTATGTGCAGTGCTGGAAATGGGACAATTACATAATTTTTGTGGGGGTTATATTTAGAGAAAAATGTAACTTTTTGTTTCCCTTTTCCACCAAAAAGGTGGGAAAGGTTTTTATTCCCGGGCTTCCTGCTCCATCCCTGACAATGTCCAACCCAATGCCTCGACCAAGCACTCCCTTGGATAGTGTCAGTACTCCATCCAAGCCTTTGAACAAGCACCTGGGGCCCCTGGAAGAGGTAACAAATCAGGAAATAGTCATTTTGTTGTAATGATTGGTGGTTTTTCATCTTCCAAGGTGTCGTGTCTTTTGGAGTTGAATCTTTCCTTCTTGTTTTGTAAATCCTCTGAATAAACTGTATTTAAAGAAGATTTCTGTGGTGCTGCCTTGTTTATTTATTTCTGTTTGCCATAAAACTTCCAAGGCAGGGATTGGAAAGATTTATAGTAGTTTCCAAGATTCTTGTTAGTACTTCAAACCCAACAATTATAGCTATAACAATTACAGATCTACTTCAATTTGAACTCTAAAATGGGCTCATTTTTCCCACTTTGCAGAGCGTGCTTTTGTCACCAGTTCCGGAATTAAGGGATTCTTCCAAGCTCCACGACTCCCCCTACGTTGAGGACTGCACTTTCCAGCAGCTTGGGACTTTCATCCAAGCTCTGAGGGATCCTGTCCACAACAGAGTAACTTTAGTAGGTATTTCCCTGTCATCTGGGGCAACACTTTTGGTAACAAAGATTATTTCAAGATTATTCCGAGATTTCCAGTGTTTCACAGAGCTGGCAGAGCCAGAATTACACATCTTAATGTAGCAAAAGACAGAATTTGGGAATATCTTCATCCACTAAGGAGTTCTGAGTTGATAGAAAATGGCTCTGCTTGCACTTGATGCATTTCCTGATTTATTTCCACTTTTGTTGGATTTTCCAGGAGCTCAGCAATAACACCATGGTTCGGATCAGTATTCCTGAAATCGCCACCTCGGAATTAGGTAGGATTCCAAAGCTTTAGGTGGCTTTTGCTTTGCTTGGGGAAGGGCTGAGACGCCAGTTCAGACATGGCTGGTTTCAGTAATGAGCAAAAAAAGGGATATTTTTCCTTATTTTTGTTCCAAATCGGAGGATTTGTGCTCAACTCAAGGAAGAGCTTTTGGAGTTTTGTGGCTTTATTTAGAGTTAAAAGCAGGTCCAACAAGAGGAACCTCTGGAGATTTCCACCACTGATGAAGCAAATCCCAGGAAACCAGAGCTGATGGATGATTTCCTTCTTTTCCAACAGTGAAAAGATGCCTGCAGGGGGTGAAAGCCATCCTGCCCAAGGAAACAGCTGTGCAGATGTTGGTGAAGTGGTACAACGCCTACAACGCGCCGGGAGGGCCCAGCTACCACTCAGAGTGGAACTTATTTGTCACCTGTCTCATGAACATGATGGGTTACAACACTGAGAGGCTCTGCTGGACACGGAATGTGAGCAAATCCATTCTTCACTTCTAATTTTCAGGCCTGTTTTACTCTGGCTTTATCATGAGATGCATTTCCAAGGCGCTTATTACAAAAATCAACAATGAAGATTTGATTCCAGCTCAACACTGCTATATTAAATTTGGTTATTCTCATCCATATTATATCAATTCTGATTTTAAACACAGGTCACAACTCAGACTGTTGTTCCCTAAAGAGGATTTTGTACTTCTGAGGTTTGTTCAGCAAATCCAGAAGCACCTCAAGCCACATCATGTCCTACTTGGCTTGAGTTCAGATGTTGTGATTCACCTAGGAAACCTTGGGAATTTCAGTCCTCAGCTGCTTTTATTTAATTTTTCTTTTCCTATTTATTTATTTTATTTTTGTTTATTTTTCTTGTGTTTGTTGCAGCTCGATTTTGAAGGATCACTCTCCCCAGTCATTGCTCCAAAGAAGGCAAGGCCATCAGAAACTGGGTCAGATGAGGTAAGAAGTGATTCCCTCAGTTATATTTGGATTGGTTTTTGGGGAAAAAATTCCTCTGTACCAGTGCTTTGGAATTACCTTTCTGGAAATGATGTTCACCATAGATCCTCTGTCTTTCTTTCCTGTGTCTTTGCTCTAGGACTGGGAATATCTCCTGAGCTCTGACTACCACAGGAATTTCGAGTCTCATCCCATTGCCAAAGCTCTGCGCCTGGACCCTCTGGAAGTTTCGACTTCCAAGGATGACTTTTCCCAGAGCCTCAGTTTGGATTCCTCCACCCTCCTTTTCTCCCACATTCCTGCCATTTTCTTTGTTCTCCACCTCATCTACGAGGAGCTCAAGCTGAACAGTCTGATGGGAGAAGGACTCCGCTCCCTCGTGGTTCTCCTGGTTCAGCTGGCCAGGTATTCCCACTGGAAAATCGTTTCTTTTGATGGGATTGCCCAAACTGGAGCAAACCTGCCCTGTATTTGAAGGAGAGGAATATTTAAAACCTTTCCTATTTGTTCCATGGCTCCAAATTCTTCCCCAGTAGAGGCAGCTGCCCAAAGGTGGCATCCAGGAGGTTGGAATGGTTTTTTCCCAGTCTGTGACTCCCCTGTCTCTCATTCCAGGGATTTGAAACTGGAAGCTTACATGGATTATTACTACAGGGACTACCCAGCCCTTGTCAAAACCTCCAGGCAGACCTGCATAATTGACCAGGGTGAGTTTAAGCCTTTGACTATTCCGTGATACTTGGATATTCCCTATGTTTTTAACATTCCCCTCATTCTGGAGGATTATCCCCTGCTTATTCCTTTGTGATAATTTTTCTTCCTTAAACAGATGCCTTGAGTTTTCATTTCTGTCATAAAATGAAATCTGACAGGAGGGATCTGAAACATTTTGTGGGGAAATGCTGGATTTTTGTTGTTGAAGGAAATACTGGAGGAATTGGGAATGGTGAGGAATTCTTGGGTCTTTTCCCTGAGCTCATGGCCTTTGCTGTTCATCTTAAGTCCAAACAGGTTTCATGCTCCATCCCTCCTTTTTTTCTGCTGAGCCTCCAAGTATCTTCCAGTGGCTGAGTTCCTGCCTGAAGGGAGAGGGAGTGCAGCCTTATCCCTACTTACCAGGGATCTGTGAAAGGAGCAAACTGGTGGTACTGGTGAGTACTGGGGGACAGGGAATACAGGGAATGTGCCTTGTTCTGTCAGCACTGCCCTGTGGGCAGGGTTTGCTCCAGCTGCTGAATTTCCTGGGAGTGAAACATCCCTAAAGGAAGGTGAAATAACAGAGGGATTCATTTACTGGAGGAATTTTCCAGCTGGGAAGGATGCATTGGAGCTGAGCAGCTTCACTGCTTCTGTGTTTTTCTGTGGTTTGTGCAAAGTAATGGTGGAACTTGGAATTATCTGTATTTTGGGAATGAGAATTCCCCAGTTTTCTCCTTGGGCATACCCCAACATCAATATTTTAGTCCTGTGAGTGCTGATGGTATCTCCTCGTCAGAAGCACTTCCTTGCTCATTGGTAGGAAAACCCTTCCAGCTGGGAGCAGAGGTGTCAAGCCTGAGGAGAAAAACTGGGAGAAAAAGCCAGGATCTATTTTCCTCCTCTCTCTGCCTGATCTGCCCTTGCAGAGCTCAGGGTTGAAAGATCTTCATAAAGCCCACAAAATCATTTTACCTGGATGAGATTTTTCCCAGAGTTGTCAAAATATAGTGACTGATCCTTTGGATTTTGCTGGCTGGACTAACAGCTTTTCACTTGGAACCTTTTCAAAATATCCAGGATGTGGAGGAGACCAAGTGGAAAAGGGTGTCTACAAACAATGTGTGTGTCTTGCAGGAGAAATGGAATGTGAGAAACACAAGAAGGGTAACTGGGAACTGGAATGTTTTTCTGTTGGGAAGATATTTATCTTTTGTCTCTGGAGCAATGAGGGAAAATTCAGTGCATTGTTTCAGGGTGGATTTTTTTCCCCCAAAATTTAAAGCTTCAGAGTTTGTTGTTGTTCAGTTGTTTCAGTCTCCTTGTCCCCACAATACACCTGCCCCACTTCTGAGGTTGTATTCCAGTTACTTCCTGCCTGTTTTTCTGGGAAGCAAAGGAATATCAGCCCCAAGATGGCTTTTATTGGTGTCTGTCCTCCCCAGAGTGTGGCTCTGTATATCCTTGGGGACGAGAGCGCTGTGCTGAACGAAGCCTCCCATTATTTGTACAAGATCACATCAGGTGAGGATGCTTTGACTCCATCCTGGGAGTGCCTCAAGCTTGGAAAACATGGAATTAACACAGCCTTGTCTTTCCTAGGCCAACGGAAGCAGCAGATGGGGCAGGATGACAATCGGTATGGAAACTTTTGGTGTTGTTTTATTGAGTTTGTGACTTCTGCTGACTGCTGGATGAGCTTTTATTGGCTTCTCCTTAATTTTCCAGGTGCAGTTTCAAATCCAGCACTTCTGTTTCCAGCCTGGCTGAAAAATTGGTCCTTTGGATGACCAGTGTTGGTAAGAGCGGAACAACAACATTCCCGAATAACCATGTGCTTGGATAACAAGCAACACTCTTTGTCTGGGATTGATAACTCTTATTTAGGGTTTTTTTCCCTCCTTAATTTTAAGGTTTCACCTTGAGGGATCTGGAATCTCTTCCCTTTGGCGTGGCCCTTCCCATCCGAGATGCCATCTACCAGTGCCGGGAGCAGCCGGCCTCGGACTGGCCAGAAGCTGTTTGCCTTCTCATCGGCCGCCAGGATCTGTCCAAACAGGCCTGGGAAGGGAGCCTGCAGAAGGGAAAATCCGTGAGTGTGGCCACAAAAGGATTTCCCAACCCCAGGGTTTGGACAGAGCACCCAGCTCAGGAATTTCCAGCTTAATTCCCAATTTGAGGGTGGCGAAATGGAGGCTTGACATGTACAAGGGTTTTGGTGTGAAAACCAACATCCAGCAGGGATGGATAATCATGGATAGCTGGGAAAACTCAAGATAAATCACACTTTAAAATTTTTGCCTCCAGAGCTGTTGGATTCCTCCTCTTCCCATTCTTTGGTGCTTTCTCCAGAGGCTCTGCCATCAAACCATGGCAGAAGGAGAAGGAAGTGGGTATTTGTCAGAGGCTCGTTGTGTTGGCAAAGCTGGCATATTCCTCCCCACTAGAAGAGCTGGAGTTGGAAATACACTTGCCATATTTATCTTTTTTTTTCACAAAAAAAGGTTTTAGTTATTTGTATCCTGAGGTAAAATGATTTAAAAAACAGGGTGGTGTTTTTCTTCTGATGGTGGCTATCACCAGCATCCCAAGGAATTGTATCACACTGAAATGTCCTTTGCTGAAAGGCAAAAATCTTCATAAGGCTGACATAACACCCCTTCATGGCAGAAGACTGGAGCCTTTTCCAAAGTCAGGAATTGGAATTGAAATCTCAATTCCATCTTGGTCAAGATCCTTTTTTGCTGTCTCAGCTTTGGAAGGGATATTAAAGTTATTCCAGTTTTCCACAACAAAGGCTTTATGACTAATTGCCTATCAAAACTGTAATTAATTTGGCAGAAAGGTTAATTAACTCCAGGTCAAACCCCACCTGCCACCACACGAAAGATCCTTTTTGTTTGCTGCTGGTGGAAGCTGTGCCCAACCGAAACCCTCACGAATCGTCAAAAATGATGATAAATTTGATTTTATCACTGACTTTATAACAATGCCTCGAATTGATGTGACCTTAAAAGGCCAAAGTGAGCTTCAAACCCCAAATTGTTTGTCATTTCTCAGGAGGGCAGGGTGGAGTTTCCTGTTTCAGAACGGACGCTGCTGCTCTGGGTGGTGCAGTTGTGTGTTGAGATTCAGTGTGGATTTACCAGAAGAAATTGGGTTTCATTCATCAGCTCTTCATTTACTCACCCTCCTGGGGCCACATGTTTCCAGAGAACCACAGGAAGATCTGTTCCCTTTGGGTCCTCTCATCACTTGTGTGATATGAGCAAACAGGAGAGCCGAGTTTTAGAAAAGCATTTCTTAAATCTTGCATGGAAAAAGGGTTTTCCAAGAGTGCTCCTGAGCTTTGGTGCTTTTCTGGTCATGTGTGGAAGTTCCAAAACCATTCTGGTGCTCTGATCAATCCCAAGTTTTCTGATAATGAGGGATTTTGGGATTTTCTGCCGTGCAGGCTCTTTGTTTTGATGGGTAATTTGCTTTTCCAAGGGGGTTGTGGGGGGAAACCAAATTGATGTGTGAAAACATTGACGCTTTGAAAAATAACACAGGGTTTGGAGCAGAATCTGCAGAACAGCAGTTCTGGGTGGGCTGATCACAAACTGGGATATTCACAAACTGGACTGATGGAGTAGGCAGGGAAAGGAAAACCCTTTCCTACAAAACAAGGAAGTATTTTGAAAGGACAAGAACTTTGTCACACATCATCTCCTCAATGTATTTGAGGTGTCATACCCTCTTGTCTTTAGTTATTTATCCCACTTGGTTGTGCAAAAGTGCTTGATTTCCATCTTTGGAAATCCTCCAGGCCTTTAAATTCCAGTAAGGAGCATTGGAATGCTGTGACCCTCCATCAGTGTGTCCGTCCCTTCTATGTACAGACCCAGCATTGTGCTGGGTGAGTTCAGGTTGTGGTGCCTTCCTGACAGTTCCCCCCAGCTCTGGAATTGTCTTTTCCCTTTCCCTTGCAGTCCGTGGGCACGGTGCTGTCCTCGGATATTCCGTCGGCGGCCGAGTCGGAGGAGGATGAGGATGGCATGAACGACATGAACGAGGAGGTGATGTCCCTGATCTGGAGCGAGGACCTGAGGGTGCAGGAGGTGCGGAGGCTCCTCCAGAGCGCCCGGCCCGTCCGGGTCAACGTGGTGCAGATGCCTGAAGCCAGTGACCATGAGTACATAGAGGAGAAGGAAAACAGGTAAGGAGCCCTGGAAGCATGGAATGGCTTGGCTTGGGTCGGGTTTGGAAGGACCTTAAAGCTCATCTCATTCCAACCTCTGCCATGGCCATGGACACCTTCCACTATGCCAGGTTGCTCCAAGCCCCATCCAGTGTGGCCTTGGAAATGTCTCCATTTCCAGCTGTTTCTATTTCCCAGTATTTCGTTCAGCTGAAAGGTTGTGGGGATATTTTTGGAGGCTCAGAATCTAATAAAAGAAAAAATCATAATCCAAGTCTTTGGAGTTCCGTGGATATCAAAGCTCTGCTGTGTTGGAGTTGGGGGCACTTGGGAAGGACAAACAGCACATTGAGGTCAGTTGGGGTTGAAAGGTTTTTGTTGCACTTTTCTTCTGCCCAAAAAATGTGAAATATAAGCAGGACCTACTCTGTAGAGACTAAATCATCCATGCCCTGCCTAAAGGTGGAGAACCCCTTGTGGTAGGCTGATCCTGAGACGGAACCTTGGAATTCCACAGAAAGCACATTCACTGTCCCATCCCCTTCCTTTGAAACCTGTGTCCAGTGACCTCGATTATCCCTGTCCTGCTTTATTCACTTTTTGTGGGGGGTTAAAAACCTCTTTTTTAAAAACGAAATTAAAAAGCAAACCTGAGAACACCATTACCATGCAACATGTTCTGAGTCTGACCTAGGGAGCTGAGTAATCTAGCGAGTTTAGAAAGTGTTTCCAGACTAAATCATAGAGAATTGTGGTCAGCATTCTTGGAAGCACCTTATCACTTTTGTACGTGGGTTATTTCTTGGTGTTATCACCACTCATAGCAGGATCCCGCAGGGCAACCACCTTTGCTTGGCTTTCTCCTCTCACCTCGCTTCCAGCACGCCTGGGAAGTGTCCACGGAATGGATTTATTGAACCAGCTTTAAGGGAAAAATAGTGCCAGATTCCAACAGCTGAAAGGTGTCTTGGAGATGAACCCTGAAGGGACCAAAGATTGGGTTCACAAGAGAAGGAAGGAGTCACAGTGAGGGAAAAATGGTTCTGTCCAGTGCCTGTTGTTTGTAGGTTGTTTATATTTGGGAAAATTTTCCGTATGGTTTTGGATTCACCTCTCCACCAGGTTGCTGCAGCTGTGCCAGCGAACCATGGCGCTCCCAGTTGGACGAGGAATGTTCACCCTGTTCTCCTACCATCCTGTGCCAACGGAGCAGCTGCCCATCCCTAAGCTGAACCTTACCGGTACGTTGGTCAGGGCTTCCTTCCCAGTCCATCCCAGAGCAGGATGGGCTTTCTTCCAGCTGTTATCCCACTACAGTAATTTTTATAGCATCTTCTTCACCAAGAATTTCACGGCTCAAGTGTGGGTTTTGTGAGGAAGCAGCTCCTTTGGGCTTTGAGTCTGCCACTTAGAATGGTGGAAGATTCTTCTGGAGTGGTCAGGGCCAGTGTTGCCAAACACCGAAACCTTTTATTAGGTACAGAAGGAGAGAGAAGTGGAAAAATGGCCTAAACAGTGCTGGGGGTCATACAGGATGGAGATCCTGCAAAGGGCTGTCCTGACATTCCTGAACATTCTTGGATCAGAGCTGTTCCCCTCACTTGGCACTGGAAAAGACAAAATAAACTTGTCTTTTCCTGACTGCTGTTACCCCCTCTCCCGTGGCAGGCCGTGCTCCTCCAAGGAACACCACCGTGGATCTGAACAGTGGGAACATCGATGTCCCCCCCAACATGGCCTGCTGGGCCAGCTTCCACAACGGGGTGGCCGCCGGCCTGAAGATCGCTCCCGCTTCCCAGATCGACTCCGCCTGGATCGTCTACAACAAGCCCAAAATCGCCGAGCTGGCCAATGAGTACGCAGGGTTCCTCATGGCCCTGGGCCTCAACGGGCACCTCACCAAGCTGGCCACCCTCAACATCCACGACTACCTAACAAAGGTGAGGCCTTCTGGCACATCCAAGAGCCAGATCCCGGTGGGATTGGCTTCTTGAGACAAAACAAGGAAGGAAGGTTTCTTTGATCTGCTGCGTTGGAAGTTTCCTGGTGTGGGAGAGTGTCTGAGTTGCTTCATTATGGTCGTGGTGCATGGTTTGGGTAGGAAGGATCCTTTATCATGTGAGGAAGGACTTCTTTCCAAGGAAGTGGTGGAGAACTGGCTGTCCAAGGAGGGCATGGAGCCTCTGAATAAATTCTATTCCAAACCCACCTGGATGGACGGGGTGATCTCCAGAGGTCCCTTCCAATCCTGAATATGCCAGGGTTCCTCAGAATGAGGAACCTCCCTTTCTGTTCAAAGATTTCCAGCAGCGTTACCGCCAGATCTTTCCACCCTGCGCACGGCTCATTGGGATAGGCCACTGGGACACTGGGACAGGTGTTTTCCCATTCCTGGACGTGCCTCACTGCTCCTTGTCCCCTTACCCAGGGCCACGAGATGACAAGTATCGGGCTCCTGCTGGGCGTCTCCGCTGCCAAGCTGGGCACCATGGACATGGCCATCACCCGCCTGCTGAGCATCCACATCCCCGCCCTGCTGCCGCCCACCTCCACCGAGCTGGATGTCCCCCACAACGTCCAGGTGGCTGCTGTGGTCGGGATAGGCCTGGTCTACCAGGGCACTGCCCACAGGCACACTGCCGAGGTGCTGCTGGCTGAGATAGGTGGGTGCCAGCTCTGGGAGAACATGATGAGGGCTAGGATAGCTGCCGTGGGCACCAGGGAGCTGGGGGTTGTAAAGTTGGCAGCTTCCCACCACAGTGTTTTCTTCCCATTTTTCCAAACCTCACGGTCCCTCTTGGGAGCTTGTGCAGCATGAAAAGGAAAATCACTGGATTTAGGAAAAGAAACATGGCAGCATCGTTACGGTTCCCACTTCTTCCACCTGGAAATTTGGTGTCCTAAATTCCCCTGTTTGGAATTTTAAGGGTTTTTAACCATTAGGCCTTAAGAGCTGATGTGAACAGCAGATTTATGATCTCACTTGTGCTCTCATTCTGAATTAATTTGTAACAGCTTTTCTCCATGTTTACATGGGACTATACTTGGAGACTGTGTAGTTTGTTAAACAGGGATTGGGATAAATTTTAAGGGTGAAATTGTTGTGTTTCTGGAAATTGGATATGTGCAATCTTTTTTTAGCAAGAGCATTTGGGTTGGTTCAGGATCTTAAAGTATCCTCAGTTGAACTTGGCGTTTTCACCATGGCTCTAAACTCCAACCATAACATTTAGGAGGGAGTTGCTATTTGGGAGTGGATGGATGAGCTGCCAGCTCCTTGTCATTCCACTGAGGTCTTCCCTAAGGAGGGACAGAATTTTTTTTTTTCCTCCTTTCAGTAGGAATTAAGCAATAAGCTGGAATTTTCAAAGGTGAATTTCGCTGGTTTGGTTCTTCCAGGACGTCCCCCCGGCCCAGAAATGGAGTATTGCACAGACAGAGAGTCCTATTCCCTGGCATCAGGGCTGGCCTTGGGAATGGTGTGCCTTGGGGTAAGTCAGCTGCAATTAGGAGACTCATTATCCATTGGGATGGCATTCCAAGAGCTGTTCCATCCTTGGCTCCCAGCTGCCTGTGGGTTTTTCTCCTAGAGGAAGGCACTTCCATGTTTTCCTTCTTTCCATTCCTTAGCATGGCAGTAACCTGATTGGGATGTCAGACCTCAATGTTCCCGAGCAGCTCTACCAGTACATGGTGGGGGGACACAGGAGATTCCAGGCAGGAATGCACAGGGAGAAACACAAATCTCCCAGTTACCAAATCAAGGTACGTGGTGCCAGTGCTGGCTCATGTAAGTTGGAACTCTGGGAGGTGTCTCCATGACTTTGGGAGCATCATTTCTTTCCAAGTGAACCTTTGGGAAGTGTTCCCTGTGTTTTCCCAGGAAGGAGACACCATCAACGTGGATGTGACATGTCCAGGTGCCACCCTCGCACTTGCCATGATCTACCTGAAGACCAACAACAGGTATTGACCTGGGAATTCCTGCAGGGTTAAACTGCCCTAAATTGCTGGAATGTGACCTGGAAATCCTTTTCTTTTTGCCATGCCCTGCAGATCCATTGCTGACTGGCTCAAAGCACCGGACACCATGTATCTGCTGGACTTTGTCAAACCAGAATTCCTTTTGTTGAGGGTAAGATTTTCCTTGGGTTCATTCCTCAGTCTGTTTAAATGATGTTTAGGAATTCCAGCCCAACATGCCCATCATCCAGAATCCTTTGCTTCCCATCCAAACTCACCCCTTCCAACAATTCCTCCTTGTAGTGTGGCAGCTTGTCATGGAGACAGAATTTAGGCAGAAATAGATGAAAGACACAATTTATGGGGAATGTTGCATTAATTTTTTGGGTGTATTTTTATAGCTTTTCCCAATTCCATAGATAAATTTTCTCCCTCACGATTTGGTTTTCTCCCTTTTTCCAGACCCTGGCTCGATGCCTGATTTTGTGGGATGACATCCTGCCCAATTCCAAGTGGGTCAACAGCAACGTGCCTCACGTAGGTGTTTGTTTATGTGTGGTGTGTTTGCTTCTCAATTTTATACCTCCCTGGATTGTTTTCCATGTGGGTATTTCCATAGTCACGTCAGGAGCACAAGGAAATGAGCATTAACATGACAGAGGTAAATGTTCCCTGGGATTCCCTGGATTTTAGGAGCACTAGGGACTGGAAAGGAGATGATTGAGGAGAGGTGGGATTGTTCCAGACACAAAATGATGCCAGGGAAAGGGAGGGATTCAACTTTTCCCTGCATTGCCAGGTCCAAAACTGCTGCGTGGAGTTGAGCATTAGGAATAACTTCCCAACGGTGGAATCAGTGATATTCCAAGATATTGTATGGAATTTTTAAGATCAAATGAGCTCAATGCCTATGAGAACTACAGGTTGCTGATGGTCTCTGTTGGGGAAAAAACAGCTTTTCCCTCCCTTAGACCTGTTTGGTATCACTTACGAACTGTTGATGGCCAGAGTTTCAATTGGTCATCAGTTTTCCCTTGGATTTATTTTCCTTTCCTGCTTTTTACAGATCATAAGAGAGAACATTATCTCTCTTCATGCAACAGAGCTGCCTTCCTCTGAAGACCTGAGTTTGGAAACGCTGGCGTGAGTAACATCCCAAAAATCTCCTAGGGAATTTTACTGTCCTGTAAAGGAGAGTTTTGTTATGTGGGATATCCTATAAAGGATGAGTCTTCCCTTTTATTTTTAAGGGATGAAGGAATTTGTGCTGTGTATTCAGATGTGGAGAGGAGGAACATTTAGTCATTTCATGTTTATGTTGTTCCTTAGGCAAGCTCACGTCTACATCATCGCCGGAGCATGTTTATCCCTGGGATTTCGTTTTGCCGGGTCGGAAAATCTGGCAGCATTTCAGTGCCTGGTAAGAGGAGGGTTATTTGATTCCATTCACTTCCCAGGGAGCTGTCACTCACCTTTTGGATCCATATTCACTGGACATTCCTTTTCTTTCTAGTACAAATATGCCACGGATTTCCTGAAGTGCTTGTCGTCTCCGACAGCATCCATAGTAAGTTTTTCCAAGCAAAAAGATGGCTTTGTGTGACCCTCAGTGGGAACAAACCTAGCCCTTTTAACTTCATGGACTACACATGATTTGCAGGATGTGGCAGAGCTGTGAGTCATTGAAGGACTTTGCTGGCTCTCCCTCCTTGTGGGGAATGTGGTTTTCAAGCTCCGGGGTAGAAAGTGGTGGATCATCCCACCCAGAATCTGCTGTTGGCCATGGAATTGTGATGAAACCTCTCTTGTTGTGCTTGAAGACAGGTCACTATAACCTGGAAACGTGCCTGAGTGTCCTGCTCCTGGCCCTGGCCATGGTGATGGCCGGCTCTGGGAACCTCAAGGTGCTCCAGCTTTGCCGTTTCATGCACAAGAAGACGGGGGGAGAGATGAACTACGGCTTCCACCTGGCTCACCACATGGCTTTGGGGCTCCTCTTCCTGGGAGGAGGAAGGTAATGGGCCTTTTCCAATGGCAGATCTCAGTCCTTATTTCCATTTCCTCCATTTCCCTTTTTTTAATATATGGATGCATAAAGGCATGTTCTGTTGGAAGAGAAAATCTTGTTGTCTTCATGCCCTTTTGGAAATTCCTTTCCTCATCCCACCAAAATATTTTGGCCTCCTGTGTTTTTTAGAAGGAAAACTAAAGGAAAATGTTGGGTTTTTCCTACAGGTATTCCCTGAGCACTTCCAACTCCTCCATTGCTGCTCTTCTCTGTGCTCTGTACCCTCACTTCCCTGTTCACAGCACGGACAATCGGTAAGGCTTTCATGGGGATCCCATTTCCTTCGGCTGAACCATCTTCTTACAAAAGCCAAATGATGGATTTTTACCAAAAATCAATTTTTGGAGGTTCTTCATTAAAAAAAAAATAAAAAAAAATGGGGAAATGGAAGAAGTAAGTCCCAGTGGTAGGGATCTTTGGTCAGTGAGGAAACACCAGCTCTGCTGTGCTCCTGTGATGTGGCTGCTCCAGTTTCCTCAGCTGGAAAGATTTTCATGGAAGATCTGTCCATTTATACCCTTAATTACTTTTGGTTCTGCTCCATTAAGCCCTGTTCTGTTAATTAACCAATACCATGGCTCCACATGGGTGTGGAGCTGGAATTGGGTGTCTGAGATCATTCCTAGCCCATGCTGAGCTCCTGGTTCCCACCCCAGGTACCACCTGCAGGCTCTGCGTCACCTGTACGTGCTGGCGGCCGAGCCCAGGCTCCTCACTCCCGTGGACGTGGATACCAACACCCCCTGCTATGCCCTCATAGAGGTCACCTACAAGGTAACGTGGCTGGGAGGCCCTGAGGAGCTGTGGGATGACCAAACACTCGGATTTATCCCAGTTTCTGTTGAAGTGGCCTCCAGCCTTGGGTTTGGTTTCAAGCTGCGGTGGAGACGAGGTGAATTCTGCACAAATAAGTGAAGGGCTGGGCTCGACCCACTCACACCTCAGGTGTGCTTTGTTGGCACCTGGAGAGCAGAAGGGAGGACAGGGAGAGTCACCAGCCTTCAAACAGGCAAAGAAGGGTGTCCTGAGTAATCCAGGTTCTTCTCCCTCTTCAGAAGGATTTCCAAAGTCTCAGAGGTGGCTGGAACCATTTGTGGCTTTCCAAGCCTTCTCCTAATTCTGAGATGAGCAACTTGGTGTTTCTCCTTGGTGCTTCCATCAAGTGTCCTTCAGGGAGGAGTCCTTTCTGTGGGATTTATTTTATATGGGAGAAGGGAGACGCTCAGAATTGAGTTATTGGAATTTTTGGGGGGAAGAGGTGCATCTCTGTGGTTCTGGCAAAGAGTTCTCCATGTTCCTATTACAGCTTGCTTCCCAAACCTTCACGTTTCGGCCTTGCCTAGCATTAGCTGTTGATCCATCCATTCATGGAAAATACAACTTGGGAAGTCCATGTTTCCTGACATGAGTCCTGTGTTTACTTAGGAACAGAAGCCCCTGCCTGCTGTCAGGGCAGTTGTTCCCCACGAGGTGCCCTTTTCCTAACTTTTCCCATGGAAATGAGCTTTTCTAACCTGTGGCTCCTGTGACATTTTGCAGGGCACACAGTGGTACGGGGAGGCCACCGAGGAGCTGATGGCACCCACGCTTCTCCCAGAGCTCCACTTACTGAAGCAGGTAGAGGAAATCTCCATTTTAATGGAAAATTACCTGGATTTTGTGTCACAAATCTCAAGAGCTGAGATCTGATGGTTTGTGATTCCTTATCCTGACTCTGGATGACGTTGTTCCATTATGATTCCAAAGAGAGTTCTCTGTCTTCTGTCTTGATCAAGATCTTCCAAGATCTGATGCGGCAGGGGAATTCCCTGTAGGAGACACAAACCTCCTCCTGAATTTTCTGTGTGGGCAACACCATAAAACAGCCCAGAAAAAAAACCCAAAAAAAACCAATAGAAACCTCTTAATTCAATGATTCTGGTAATATTTAGTAATAAAATGTTTCTATTGACAGATCAGAGTGAAGGGCCCCCGGTACTGGGAATTATTGATAGATTTAAGCAAGGGAACGACTCATCTCCAGTAAGTGTTTTTTAATGCTCAACTGAATCATGACCTCGTAGTAATCGTATTTCATGGTTTTTTTTAAACCCTCCCACAGCTCTGGGTTGAAACCTGGGTTTCATCAAGTCACTGTTGTGCATCTGACAGCACTTTAGGGGGGAAGAAAGAAACTGCAGAGTTGGGTTTCACCCATTGAGGTGAATAATTCATGCAAAAAAACAGGGTAGGGGAAAACCTGATAGTAAAACCCACAGAGACTGGCAGTGGGATGGAGGCACCAGAGAGCAGCTACAACTCATGGTTTTGGTTTGGTTTTGAGTGGTGGTGATAGCACGTTTCCCAGACTGTTGGGGACTGTTACTGCCCTGTGAAATGCTTTTTCTCATGTCACCCCATGTCACAAAGTGCCACCCGCCCTCGTGACGTGCTCAAAACGTGGGGGGCAGCTGTGGGAACCAGAGATTTTACCGGAACACAGGAGCTGGGGGTGGGGGGGGGAATCATTCTCATCTTTGCACTCCCCAGTGAGGGGTGGGAGAAGCCACCCTTCGATCTTTGCTCAGCAATGTGGTGCTTTCAGGTCATTTACTTGCCATTAATCAATCCCAGAGTCATTTAGGTTGGAAAAGACCTCCAAAATGATGAGTCCAATCATTGCTCGCCCTCTTGTCAACTGGAAGGATTGAATTAAGCTCAGTCCATTAGTACAGCATGCTTTGGGTTGGAAGAGATTTGAGGATCACCCAGTGCCACCCCTGCCATGGGCAGGGACACCTTCTACTACCCCAGGTTGCTCCAAGCCCCGTCCAACCTGGCCTTGGACACTTCCAGGGATGGGGCAGCCACAGCTTCTCTGGCAAACCTGTGCTAGGGCCTCCCCACCCTCACAGGGAAGAATTCCTTCCCAATATCCATCCTGAATTTCCTCTCTTTGAACCGAGTCCGTAAATCAGCCCCACTGTGCCGTTCCAGGTCGATCCTTTCCAAGGGTGGCATCCTGTACGTGAAGCTCCGAGCTGGGCAGCTCTCCTACAAGGAGGATCCCATGGGCTGGCGCAGCCTCCTGGCACAGACCGTCACCCACCGCAACTCGGAAGCGCGGGCTTTCAAGGTACTGCTCCCAGGGTGATTCCTGCCAGGAGCGCTGCTGAGGGAGGGAATTCTGGTGGCTTTCACAGGGCAGCCACGTGTAGGTGCATCTGCCGTGGGCGTTGACGAGTGTTGGACACGTCCTGCCCATGAAGTGCTTGATCATGCAATCATTTAGGGTGGAAAAGTTCTCCAGGGTCATGGAGTCGAACCTTTACATCATTGAATCCAAATTTTAGATCATGGGGTCCAGCCTTCGGATCAGGGAGTCCAACCTTCAGATCATGGAATCCAACTTTTAGATTGAATCCAGCCTTTAGATCATGGAGTCCAACCTTTAGGTCATGGAATCAAAGTTTCAGATCACTGAGTCCAACCTTTAGATCGTCTAGTCTAGCCTCCAACTTCTAGATCGTTGAGCCCAACCTTTAGACATGGATTCCAACCTTTGGTGTGGGTTCCAGTTTTCTCCCTTGTGTTCTGGATGCTTTGGAAATCAGTTGTTGCTGCTTTTGTGCACAAATTCAAAAAGTTCATTTTAGGAATGTGGTTTAATTCCTTTTTTTTTTCCAGCCAGAAGCAATTTCCGCTTTCACTTCCGATCCCGCTCTCTTTTCCTTTGCCGATTACTTCTGCAAACCGACTGTGAACATGGGCCAGGTAGGAAGTGTTGGTGTGGGCCAACACTTATTCCATGGATAAAAAGTAGGGAAAACCTGCCTTGAACTCTAGAGCAGAATTTAGCCTTGCAAGCAACAGGAGCAGGGAATATCCTGCAGGATGTTGTGTAATGCAAGGGTGATCCTCTGATTCCTGTTGGTTTGATATTGGGATTTTTTGTCCCATTCCATTTAACAAATCCAGAGAGCCATGTAGCATTTAGGGGAAGTCACAGAAGGTGTTTTATATGGAATTTCTTTAGAAATTATTTAAGGGAAGGCATGAAACCCAGTTTAATTATCCCAAGGAAGAAGTCAAGTGGTATCATTAATTATCCCAAATTCCTGCGATGCCACTGCAAGGATTAACTTAATGGAGGCAGGAACCTGGAATAAATGGTGCCTGACACCCGTCTTTCCTCAGAAACAGGAAATCCTGGATCTTTTCTCCTCCATCCTGTATGAGTGTGTGACTCAGGAGAATCCGGAGATGCTGCCCACCTACATCGCCATCGACCAGGTAGGAAACTCCTATTCCTGTTGGAAACAGCACTTTTCCCCGCTTTTTGGGGGGCAATAGTGGCCATTCCATGTGCTTTTCCAGAGGAGTGAGGGCAGGGTTTGAGTATCATCTGCTTCCTGTTTCATTCCTGCTCCAATTCCCGCTGCCAGGCCGTGAGGAGGCTGGAAAGGCGGGAAATGTCCGAGACCTTTGAGCTGTGGCAGATGAAGCTGGTGCTGGAATTCTTCAGCTCCCGGAGCCACCAGGAGAGGATGAGCAGGAATCCAACCCGAGGGCTCTTCATGAACTCGGAATTCCTGCCGGTGATGAAGTGCACCATAGATAACACCTTGGATCAGTGGCTTCAGGGTAAGGAGGAATTTCAATCCAACCAGTGTTGGAATCCTGAAATGGTTTGGGTTGGAAGGGACCTTAAAGACCATCTCATTCCATCCCCTGTTGTTCACCTGGTTCTTGTCTTGCTGATCCAGGTTTTTTGCCTCAAAAGTATGGAAAACTGATGAGGGAAGGGAGAGCGCTTTCAGTTTGGTCTGGAACGTTCCCTGGAGAATTGTGTTTGCCTGGAGTGGTGGGGGGGGTTTAGCAGGGAAGGTGATGTTTCCCAGAGAAAATTCCTTCTCTGAAGGAGAAAAGGAATTTCCTTTTCTCTTGTAAAAGGAGATGGTGACCACAGCAGGGTGGCCATGGCAGAAGGAAGGAGGTCAAAAAACAACCTCCCAGCCCACCTTCTGTAGGGAATGGAGACTTCAGTGGGATCTGTCTGTGGAAATCCTGCTTCCCAAATGTCACCAAAGGTATTCCTTGTGCCTTGCAGCCGGAGGGGACGTGTCCCTGCACTCCTACCTGAGCGGGCAGGCTCCAGAGGAATCCCAGCTGAGCATGCTGGCGTGCTTCCTGATTTACCACTCTGTGCCCACGCCAGGGCAGCTGGCAGCTGGGGGCCTGGAAGGTGAGTCTGGAACTGGGATTTGGAGAAATCCTGGATCCTTTCACTGGGCAGCTTTTCCTTGCCCTCCAGCAGCCTGGGAGTACACCAGTCCTGAGGTTACTGAGGGAAAAGAAAGGCATCTGGACCTTAATTTTGGGAGCTCTGTTCCTTGCTTAGGGCTGGGGCAGAAATATCACCACATCCACGAGGGATCGGGGGCCTATCCCAGGAATCCTGTGCCAGCCACAAATTCCTGTGTCTGGGCACGGAAGATTCCAGTTACCTGTTGCACACCTCTCTTCTGGGTGTTCTTTTCCTCTGTGTTCTCCTTCTTCCTGGATTTGGGATCTCTTTTCGAAGAGATCTCTTGTAGAACTTCACTTTCCAACCAGCACACAACAAATGGATCTATGGGATGACGCTTCCAGAGCTCTCTGGAGCTTCTCCCTCCAATTTTGGGCAAATCTTTGCTCGTTTTCACACCCTTTTCCTTTGCTTTGGATGTTTTTAGGGAGCAGGAACTTCTCGGAGCTGCTGCTGAAGCTGAGGAGGCTGCACGTGCCCGTGCGGGCGCTCCTGCGCCTGGCTCCGCTGCTCCTCGGGAATCCCCAGGCCATGGTGCTGTAGTCCCACCAGGCTTCCCAAAATCTCCTTCTTTTTGTACCTTCCCAAACACCAGACTCGCCCCCAGCTGTGGCAACCACGACCAGGAGTTATTTATAAATTGTTATGAGGAATTTAAGAAAAGAGCTATAAAAGTGAGGTCATAATAAATTTACTTTTGTAACGAAGGTTTGTTTGCAAATGTGTGGTTTCTGTGGGGAATTTGGGAAAGACCTTGGCTGGGAATGGTGTTTTTCCTTGGCTTTATAACTCCTTTGCTTGTGAGTTATAAATGGAAATCTTATTTCCAGACAAGGGAAATGATTCCTGTTTTAAGCACTTTGTGTTCCCTTCCTCCTTGTGTATCCCCCTGGATGAACTTGGAGCAAGGCTCATTCCTTTTTGGTTCCGGGCAGAGCAGATCCTTAATTTGTCACCAAACACATGGAAGTTCTCCATAAAAAGCAGCCAGAGGTTGAGGGATTACTCAGCCAGAGCCAAAGGCCTGGATTCTGATTATTGTGGTTCCAAATTTAATCCTGTTCTGTGGGATTTGTGCCGATTTCTCCCTGTATTTTCCCAAATCCTCAAGGATGTTGCAAAGGGTCGAATGGAGGGAGGAGGACAACCAGGAGTGATTAAAAAGAGAGCAAAAGCAGGAAAATTACAAAAAAGAAAAAAGAAACAACCCCAAATTTATTGTGTATTAACCAAGGTTTTCCGATTGCTTGAGGTGTCCTGAAGGAGGCAGAGCCCGTGCCTAATTCCAACCCTCATCCCTTTCTTTTCAAGCTGTTCAGAAACTGCTCTAATCTAATAAAAACAGTGTAATTAATTTAATTTATCACACCTACTCCACAAGCACCTTCTTTACGTGAATTCAATGAACGTAGGAACAGATGGGAAATCAGAGGAGCCAGGAGGTCTCATGGGGCAATCCTGGATGTTCCTTCCCCTAGGAGGTGGGCACAGCTCAGGGAAGTTCCTTCTAAGCTGAGGAAATGGGAAGCATGAAGTGCTAATTCTCCAGAGGGAATGACACTGGGCTTTCGTGGCATCCTGGAAATACTTTGTGTTCCCTTCCTCCTTGTGTGTCCCCCTGGATGAACTTGGAGCAGGGCTCATTCCTTTTTGGTTCCGGGCAGAGCAGATCCTTAATTTGTCACCAAGCAGGGACAGGGAAGTTCCTTCTAAGCTGAGGAAATGGGAAGCATGAAGTGCTAATTTTCCAGAGGGAATGACACTGGGCTTTCATGGCGTCCTGGAATGGTTTGGGTTGGAAAGGACCTCAAAGACCACGGCCAGGGACACCTCCCTTAAAGCCCCATCCAACAGTGGCCTTAAACACTTCTGGGGATGGGGAATTAAATTCCCCATGACTTTTCCAAGGACAAATACTTTTTTTGCCTCCTCAAGCCTCTACCCCAGCCCCAGAACGAGCCTCCGGGTTTATCTCAGTTGGACAAAGAGCCGAAAATCCAAATGCTGGATTTGGGGTGGAAAGCTGAGAAACCTGGAGGTGTCCTAAATCCTCTTGCTGTCCCGATGGATCCACGGGGTTTATCCCTCATTCCGAGGCTGATGCTGCCTTCTGGCCGGGCGAGCTGGAAGGCGAGGATTCATTTCACCACAAGATGAAAAATGACGAGTAACCCGAAACCAAGCATCTCTAGCAGCTCCCTGCCAGGACCTCGGCGTCGGGATGCTCCCGGTTTCCGCCGGATGCGGGAAAAGCACCATTCCCGGCGTTTGGCCAGGGAGGCGACTTGGTGGGCGGGGGTGGGCGCGGGAGGCTCTGGCGAGGAGCTCTGGGGCTTCCTGTTTCCTTCCGCAGCTCGAGCAGAATTTGAAAGCAGCGGCTGCCGTGAGCTGGACCAATGATCGGGGCACAGCGCGCCCGGGCCGCCCGCGCCCGTTACGGGGCTGCGCTTCCCGGCTCCACGCGGGAACACCGGGAACCCCCGGCCCCACCGCCCACGGTAAGGCGCTGCTCCCTTCGGCTGCTGCCAGGAATTGCGGGGAAAAAAAAAAA
>VZRH01004010.1:81367-94769 GCA_013397555.1 Urocynchramus pylzowi
AAAACACAAAAAAAAAAACCCAACAAAGAAAACATGGAACCAGTTTGGGATTTCGCGCGGGCTGCTGCTCGGGGTGTGCGCTTCGCCTCGTCCCGGAGGGATCTGCTGGAGGAGCCCTGGAGGCGGCGTGGAGCTGGGAGGGATTTAGGGATGCTCCGGGAGCCGCAGGGAGGGAAGTGGCGCTGCTCATGCACGGAGAAGGGGGAGGTGGGATGTGGAGGTTCTCCCTGGTCCTGCGCCCGGATAGCTCCATTCTCCATCCCTGGAAGTGTCCCGGGCCGAGCTGGACGGGGCTTGGAGCTACCTCGGCGAGGGGAAGGTGGCCCTGCCCGTGGCAAGGGGTGGAACGGGATGGGCTTTGTGGAACATTCCCACCCCGGTCATTCCCGGATACCGTGATAATGGCACAGCTGGGAACAGAGCTACATGCCTACCCGCACACTGCTTGGTCACCTTTTTGGGGTATTTTGTGCCGCCCTCTCCAGCTCGTTCTGTGCTCTCCTTTGGGATTTGAGCCGGGAAAGGTAGCAGCGAGTTCCCCTCCTGCCTCTCCCGCTCTCCCACCACCTGCCGTCCAATGCATCCCAAACTGCGGTTCCCTGGGGGCTGCCTGTGTGTCCCGCGGGCTGAGTGGCTCTGCCAGGGGCTCAGCAGCCCCGGGCTCCCTCCTTTTCCTGCTCCGGCTCAGCTTTCGCCCTCGGGATCATCCGGAGGCAGCACATTTCCCTCTCCAGGGGGGAATTATCCTCACGATCCTTCTTTAGTCCCGGCGGGCGGCCCCTGGGGTGTCCCGGGCAGAGCGCGGCTTCTCCAGCTCATCCCACCCCATGGATCACGGCGCCGGCTGCGCTCCCCGGTGCATCATTCCCGGGCAGGTCCCGGAGCTGGGACGCTGTGCCTGTTCCAGCCCGGCCCCATCGCCGCCTTCCCCACCGAGTTCCCTTCGGTTTTTTCGGCTGGGGCTCGCAACTTTTCGGCAACAGTGACCTCTGTCGGCATCGCCACCGGGGTCAGCGGCGTGGCCCCGCTGTCACCCGGCTGCACCCCACGCCTCCATCGCAATTCCCACCTCAGGCACAAACGGGACGCGGTTCTTTGGGGCCGATCCCGCCGTTCCAGCTGCTGCGGGCTCCCACGGCAAAGCAGCGGTGCCGGGAGGCGGCCCCAGCGCTGCTCAGAACCCGGCCCCAGTTACCGAAAGGTGTCCCCAGGACAACCCCAGAGCCGGGAAGCCGAAAATCCCGGGTTTACTGGGCAGCCAAACCTCCGTGACTCATGTCAGCAGTGCTGCTGCCACCAGTGACTAATTCCGGGAGCGCTGTCTGCCCGGGGCTCGGCTCCATCCCCATCCTCACGAGAGTCTGGCACCGCTCAGTGAAAAATCCAGGTGAGGTCACGGGAAAGAAGGGGTGAGGGGGGGCTGCCAGGTCGCTTTGGGCGTCACCTCAGCTCCTCCATCCACACCTCAGAGAGCCTTTCCCTGCTGGAAAGCGCTTCCCAGCACCTCTGGAGCAGCCCTTGGGAGGAGCACGGATCAGCAGCTGCAGGTGGTGGCGAATTTTGGGAGGGCTGTGGGGCCGTGGCGGCGGCCGGGGAGTGACTCAGAGGCGCTTTGGGGCTCTGTGGTTTTGCTTTCATGGTTTTGCTGTGACTTAGCAGCTTGTTTGCTCGCTCTGCGGGAGGGCAGGTGCCGGCATGCCTGGCAAAGCAGCCAGATCCCGCCGGATTCCAGCTGTCCCGAGGGATCCCTTGGGGTGGATGCGTTGTCCAGGTGGATGTGGCTGAACCCCACAGGTGGTGCAGGCAGTGGTGTGACGTGATTCTTTGGGAGCTGCACCCAGCAGCAGCTCCGTCCCACTGGGAACGTCCAGCAGGAGCAGTTTCCACCCCTTTCTTTCTTAGAAGGAAAATGGGATTTTTTTGACGATGATTCTGGCGTTCCCTAAAGCTCACAGCCACTCCAGGGGTTTCTGGAGAGTTGGAGCTGGAAGCTGGGTTGGCAACCTGGCATTTTCCAGGGAGATGCTAATGACTGCCAGCACAGTCTTTCCTGTTTTGTTGCAATATTGGGGGGGAAAAAGGTGGAAAGGGAGCAAGCTGAGTGTTTTCCCACCACAGTGGAAAATCCTCCCAATGTTCCTCCTTCCCACAGGATGCTCGTGTGATTTCTTCCAGGAAGGGCATTTCCCACTGGCTTGTGCTGTGCAGGGGGGAGCTCCAGGGATGTTGGTGGGAAGCACTGGACAAAGGGGACCATCCATCTCCCAGTTTTTTGGGGGGAATAGCCAAGCATTTGGAGCCACTGTAGCCAGTGTGGTGCGCCAACACCTCCAAAATTCCACACAGTTCCTGAGTTCATTTGGAGGTTTGTGATCCCTGGAGTCTCAGCCAAGGGAGCTGGGTGGGAAATGGGTGAAAGCCACAGATGAGGACAAAAAAAAGGGGTGGTTTTGGGTGGTTTTCCTCCTTCAGCTGAGCCGGGCCATTGCTCATGGCATGTCAGCTCCCTCAGGCACTGCTGGGTTTTTCCTTGCTCTGCAGTGATGGTGCTGGAAGGGTTAAAGCCACCAGCAGGTCCCAAAGGCAGGAATTGAGGTTGGAATGCTCAGCTGGACCATGGAGGACTCAGTGCCAAACCCCTCTGCATCCGAGCTGCCTCTCCGGTGTCACAAATCCAAGCTTGATTAGCATGGATTTGGAAAAGGCTGATTAAAGGTTCCCGGAGCTGCCCCTTCCCCTCCATGTCACCATCCCCCTGGCCTCCCCCTCCCTGCTGTGTCACCACTCCTGGTGCCCCTGAGTCATCTCCAGACTCCAGCTGGATCCAGGAGCACGGCCCTGCCCTAAGCCGACAGCAGGGAACGTTGTTTTCCCGAAATGCGGCGGCTCCAAAGCGCATGGAGCAGAAATGCAGTGGGAAAAACCCCAAGTGGGGACACCAGCAGGGTGACAGCCACCCCTGTGCTGCAGGAGAGATGGAGAAGGTGCCTCAGCTGGGAGGGAAAGGGCTTGGAGTGGGGTGAGCATCTCCGGAGCTGTTCCCTGGGGAATGGGGATGGTTTCCATCCCTCACGTGCAGCCAGAGCCTTTCCTGGGGGATTTGCTGGGAGGCCACAGCTTCTTTTAGATGGGAATGGGGGTTAAAGGGAGCTTTCCAGGCTGGAAGAATATCCAGATGCCTGAGAGCTTAGGGATGCATTCCCTGGGTGAAAGAGCCTCCCGCTCCCATTCTGGGATATCTCATCCCCTTCCCAAGCTTCTCAGCCATCAGTCCCCATGGATTTGGCTCCAGGCCCTGGGAAACGAGACCTTTCCCAGCAGAAGCTCTTTCTGATGAGAAAAAACTCCCTGATCCTTTCCCGATGGGGGAAGTGGGAGAGCCCCTGGGCCATGGGAAAATCTCCTTCCCCACATCCTGGTGGGAGGGACGGAGCCATATAAACCCTCCTCACATTCCGGGCTGGGAGCTGCAGCGAGGAGAGGCCAGGTAGGATGTGGGATGGATTTGGTCTGGTCTGGGATCCCATGGCAGGGGATCCACGGGTGGCTTTGGGAATTGGTGTGTGGGGAATTTGCTCCAGGGGGATGCTCCTGTGGCTGGGAAGTAGAGGGCTCTGAGCAGAGGGAAAGTGAGACTGAAATTCATGGAATTCTTACCGTTTTCCCTGACTGATGGATTTTTATCTGTCCTTTGCTCTGCCTGGACGATTCCTGCAGCCCAGGGAAGGATGCTGGAGCCAAGGTTTCTGCTGTCATCCCAACATCCCCCCGTCATTCCCATTAATGCCCAATATCAAAGTGTCCATGATGTTCCCGCAGCAGCTGTGCTGGATGGGGCTGGGGTTTCCCAGGGAAGCTGATCCTGATCCCTTGCCATCAAATGACTGTGGAAGGAGAAGTGTGGGAAGCACAGGGATGAATTCCTGTGGTGGAGCATCATCCTACCTGTGCTCCGAGGGGCACAAAGCCATGGATCATTCCCACCCTGCGGCCCAAAACCCTCTGGCATAAACCTGGGAGCAAAGGGGCAGAAATCCCACTCTTCTCCTGCTTCCAGCATTCCCAGTGCTGCTTCCTGCATAGGTGATTGATTCCCTGTTTCCGAAACAGAAGAAGCAGAAGAGGTTTTTGAAGCAGCATAAACTAAAAAAAGCCTTTTCCCCCCTATTTTTCCCCAGGGAATCAGCAGAAGCATGGCTGACTTGGTGGGATTAGGACTGGAAAGGGGGATCTTGTCCCCTTCCCAATTATTAAGTTCCCACTTAATGGTGAGAAACAAGTGCAGTCAACACTTGGGGATTCTTCTACCCATTCCCATGAAAACATACCCAGTCCTGGATGTTCCCTCTCCCCGTCTCGGGCACTCTGGAGGAAGTGGGGAAGGAGCCGTGGATCCGGTGAGTGCCACCACGGGATGGAAAAATGCCTGGGGGGTGGGAAGGGCGGGGAGTGGCTTCGGGATGAGCTGCTTGGTGGGTGCAAACTGCCGAGCTGAGGGGGCCAGCCTGGGATCCTGGGTGCCTGATCCGCGTCCTGCTGCCGGAGAGAGGCTGTGCCTCCAGCACTGGATCCAGTGTGGCTCCTGGGCTGGAAACTGGGGTCTGGGGAGCTGAGCGTTCCTGGAACTGCAGCCCCGCGTCATGGAGGGGGTTGGGTAATTTGGTGGCAGAGGAGGAAGGGAAAACCCCACGGAGCAGCGCCGGGAGGCTCCGGCCAAAAATGAGTCAGCAGTGACTGGGTGGCTGCTGGGGCTGGTGCTGCTGGTTCTGGTTGTACTGGTGGTGCTGGTTCTGGTTGTACTGGGTTTGCTGGTAGTGCTGTTCTGGTTGTACTGGTGCTGCTGGTTCTGGTGGTGCTGGTGCTGCTGGTTCTGGTTGTACTGGGTTTGCTGGTTCTGGTTGTACTGGGTTTGCTGGTAGTGCTGTTCTGGTTGTACTGGGTTTGCTGGTAGTGCTGTTCTGGTTGTACTGGGTTTGCTGGTTCTGGTTGTACTGGGTTTGCTGGTTCTGGTTGTACTGGGTTTGCTGGTGCTGATTGTACTGGGTTTGCTGGTGCTGGTTCTGGTGGTGCTGCTGTTCTGGTTGTACTGGGTGTGCTGGTTCTGGCTGTACTGGCTGTACTGGGTTTGCTGGTTCTGGTGCTGCTGGTGCTGCCACTGCTATCTCTGGTGCTGCCTTGCTCTCCCAGAGCCCCTCCCTGCACCTTTGGGCAGCTGCTCTTCTCCCCTGCCGGGAATTCCCGGGAATCCCATGCAGGGATTTTGCCATGTCCATCCCAGCAGCCAGGACCAATCCAGGTCCCTCTGGAGCCCATTCCTGTGGTGTCGTGATTCCAAGGGCACCCAGGCTATGTTTTAGGCATTTGGGGCTTTCCAGATGTTTGGGATTTTTTTTTTTTTATTTGCCAAATATTTGGGACCAAATCCTGGCATGAAGGTGCCCCTTCCAAGGCTATCAGAGCTCTTCCACACTTTTCCATGGCATTAAAATCAGGGAGGGGAATTTAAGTCAGGAAAGGCAATTAAAATCCAGCAGGGCAATTAATTAAAATCTATCAGGGCAATCAATTAAAATCCAGCCACTCCCAACATTCCCCTGCTTTTTATATTTAAATAAACCCTGTATTTGTATATTCATATAAAATTAAATTTATGTAAATATATTTATATGTAAATGCATTTTATATATTTGTTTATTACATACAAAGACATTTATTTCTGTTCAAATAAAATTATTAAATATATTCTCACATGTAAACTGTTTGTGTGTTTATTGAATAATATGGTGATTAATACATCAGAATATTTGTTTATTAAATGAAGTTGAATAATATAAATAAATATTTATTAAACTAAATTTAATAACAGAGTGTGATAGAATAGATAGAATTAATGTAATGTGATAAATATAATGAAAATAATATAATTCGTATAAAAGCAATGTTGTCCTTAATGGTATAAATTAAGCCCAGTGGGGGGTTAATTAAAAAAAAAAAAAAAAGGTGATAAAAGGATTATTTTTACATTGGGAAAAGATTGGGAATAAATGGAAGCATTGGGAGTAAATGCAAGGATTGGGAATAAATGCGAGGATTGGGAATCAGTGGAAGCACCCACAGATTTAATGGCTGCTGCTGAGAGAATCATGGCAGGTGGGTTTCTTGGTATTGAATTTTCCAGATTAATTCCAGTTTCTGGCAAATTCCAGTTTCTGGGAAAGGCCTGTGTGATATTCCACCCGGGTTTCTTGATACTGAATTTTTCAGCTTAATTCTCAGAGGCAAATTCCCAACCCCTGAGGAAATCCTGTATGATTTTCCAGGTGGGACATTTTAAAGCCAGCTGTTACTGTTTTCCTGGGATAAAACCCATTCCCCCTCAGGTCAGAGTGATCCCCCTCAGGCATCCACTGAAAAATTACGATGGAGCAAAATCAGTTCAGCCACAAATTCCCTTCCCCCCCCCCGCCCATTTTTCCATTCAGCTGCCCAAGGGATGCTCAGGGAGCGGTGTTGGCAGGAGGGCAGCCCAGAAGTGCTGGAAACTTGACTGATGGAATATCCCTAGTTGAAATGGACACACAAGGATTATCAAAGCCCCATTCCTGGTGCCGAACCTCCCAGAATTCTGGTTCCTTCACCCGTGGTGAATGGAGTGGGAGAAGCCTGAGGATTTTAGGGACTCCCAGTGTTTCCATTCTCCCCACACGAGTCACAGCAAACGGATTTGTCTCCGTTTTCCTTCTCTGCAAATATTCCCTGTCTGTTTGACCCCGGCACAGGGAAGAGGATGAGCCAGACCCCAGATTTGTCCCCTGTCCCCTCCTTTTGCCACCTTTGGCTCAGGTTTGACACCAGTGACGTGGGGAAGGAGGGGGGGCGGGCGGGGAGTGTCTGACTCGAGCAGCAGCGAGACGAAAATAGCCAGGTGGAAATTCAGCCCAGCTGGAGATTTGAAATGAAATCGTTTGAAGTGAAGGATTTCGTGCCCTGCTGAGGCTGCTCCAGCCCCGCTCCGTCCTCTGCCCGGGGTGTGGACGGCTCGGGAAAGGCAGCAGCATCCCGGGAGGGTTTAGAGGGTGCTTTTGGTCATCGTTTCTCGGCACTAAATAGAGGAAGAATAAAGTTTCAAACGAAGCGTGTTTTGTTTTGTCACAGGAAGTGGAGAGAGCTTTGGGAGAGCCCTCAGACATTGACTCGAAATTCTGTATTTTAGCCTTTTCCCGGCCAAGCCGACGGCGTGGATCTTTCCCTGGGGGAATCCGAGGGGGATCGGGGCGGGAGCAGCAGGGCAGTGGGACCCCCGGCTTTCCCAGTTTCCCGAGGGGAGGAGGCTCGGGGCTGGAGTGCTTTGCGGGGTGAAGGCAGCCCTTCCTGAGGGAGCTGCTGCCTGCCGTTCCCAGCTCGGGGGAGCCTGAAATTGTGGTGTCCGAGGGGTGCGGGGTGGGCGGCCCGGGGGTGCCCCGGCTCCGGGAAACCGTTGGAGCGGCTTCCCGGCCGCCCTCGGGATCGGGCGCCGCCGGCAGCGGCAGCCCCGGGAAAAGGAGCCGGGTTTCACAATGGCTCGGTCCTCCCCCGGCCGGGCACCCCGAGCCGAGCCGCCTCTTGCCCTGGGAAAGCCCAAAATTGGTTGTCTCCTGGCCCAGGGGGCACCGGCACCGCTTCCCCGGCCGGGAGAGCCTCGGCGGCTGCGGTGTCACCGAGCCCAGCCCGGCGGGGTGACAGCGGGGTGACAGCTCCGAGCGCTGCCGTGCAGCCCAAACCCCCCGAGGAGCCCTCGGCTTGACCCCTCTGCCCCTCCGGAGCTGCTGCTGCTGCTGGCCAGAATCGCCTCCCACACCGAGAGTGGCCAGAATCGCTCCCACCCCGGGGTGACGCTGCTTGAATTACAGCCAAATTGCCAAATTCCCGCTTGCTCCCGTGGCATTAATTTGCTTTTTGGTTTCGCTATTAATGTTGAAGGGCTGCGAGGTCGGCGGCGTTGGCTTTCGGTGGTAATTCACAGCCCCACTGATTTAATCCCTGCTCTGCTGCCAAAGCCAGGGCTCACCCGGGGGTATTTGGAGTGTTTGGGGGTGTTGGGGATGGGGTTGTGCCCACCGGTGGGAAAATGCTGGGAAATGCCGTGCTTGGGATCAGGAAAACCCCAGTGGGTCGCACGGGGCTGAGTTTGGCTTCTCCTGCGAGGGGGAAGATGGAATTAATTCCTATTAAACCGAGGGGGTGGGCAGGGGCTGGCTTGGTGTCACCCAGCAGTGCCCTGGGGCTCGCCCCTGCCCTGGGGACACAGGTGTGGGCAAAGGCTGATTTTGGGGCTCAATCTGCCCTTTTTCTCGTTGTGCTTGTGGTTCTGCTGTGCCTGTCCTCGCCGCTGTGCCCTCGCGAAAGGTTGCAAGCAGTTTTGGGAACACGTTGTCTGCCTGAAACATGTCAGAATCGGCCACAAATTGCAGATGAGACTGATAACAAAAGCCAACAACAGAAAATAGGTAGAAAAACAACACGGTGGAGGCTGAGAGACCACTGAAGGGCTTTTTTTGTGTTTTTTTTAACCAGCTCTCTCACGATGGAAGTGAAAACACATGAAAAGAGAAATGTCTTTTGTTCTCCCACTCGAATTAAGATGCTCCAGCACCAAGACAGGGTTGAACCCCGTGGCTGGAGCTGCTGCCCAGCCCAGGGACTCGCAAGTCAGAATTTTGGCACCGATGGGGGTGGTTGGATGAGTGTGTGAGGGGGTGGGGGGGGGTATGGTTATTTTTTTAACCTTAAAAAATGTGCCCTGCAGCACATGGGTAACTCAGCTCATTCTCTCAACCCAGCCTGCTCTACCTGAACGTCTCTGCTCAAATAAATCAGGCTCCAGCTCAAAAATTAGGATGAGGTTTTTGTTTTCGTTCTACTTATTTCGTCTTTGTTTTTATAAATAAATACAAATCACTCAAACTGAAACTCGATAGCTTTGGTGATAATCAAAGAGCGGCCCTGGGGAAATTTTTCTTCATTACTGTGTTCTTTCACAGCCCACACTTGGGGTTTCGGGAGGAAAACTTCTTAACCTTTGCAGCAGCAGCACCCGACACTTTTTGAAGTCCCGGCGTGCTCAGACTCGGGGTTCACATCGCGGAGCTGCCTTGGCATCACCTTTATTTCAGGGCCATGTGGAGAGGAGAAATTCTCTCAGCCCCCAGCCCTTTTCTCCCCTCAGTTCACCCGTTTTCCCTCCTTCAAAAACCATCTAAAAAAACCCCTGAGAAAATGTTGGACTCCCCCCTTGCAGGGCTCGGGTTTTGTTGTTGTTTTTTCGGTTCTGTGGGGCAGTTCTCTACCACCTTTGTACAACATGTTTTAGTATTTGCAGCTCACTTCCTGTATGAGGTTACTTTGTTTATCATAAAACCCCTATTTTTAAACCCATTTCTGCCAATAAGTCATTTGAATGGTAATAGCAGGCGCGTGTGACTGTCACCTCTGCCCCTGACTGACAGGGGGACTCTGGTGGCTCCAGGAGGGATAGGTGTCAGAATGTGGCCTGAGGGCATCCCGTGGCTCTTCCCTCAAATCTCAGGGAGATTGTTTATCTGAAAATCACCAGGATTCCTGAAAATCCGGACTTTTTTTTTAGCGTGGGGTCACACGCGGTGTGAGGATGTGGAGAGGCAGAGCTGCAGCGCTCACCATCCTTTCCATCCTTAGGGAATGGCCACCGTGCCATCTCCCAACTTTATTTTCATTAATTACCAGCCAGGAGAACTGTGGGATTGTCAAAAAAATGGTTGGCTCGGCCTACTCTGCCCATAATTGCAGCGAGATGAGGCAGGGGGTAATGAGCGGCCCGCGAGGCCGGGAAGCAGCGGCTACCTGTGTGTCCTCCTGGGAAAAGGGATGGAGGAGCCTGTCACAAACCCAGCCAGGAGAAATCCATCAAATCCAGGAAGAACAGGCCCTGTGTCCCCACAAGGGCCGTGTGAGGCCCCCTGAGCTCCACAGGACCAGCTTTTGTCGGAACAGCAGTGTCTCTCCATCAGGGGTAACCTCATTGTCTGCCTTTCCTTGGGTTGCAGGACTTCATTTTTCAAAATTCCACAGAAAAGAGGTTTGGGATGCTCAGGAAGGGCGGCAGGAAGGTCCCCTTGGTCCAGCCATTCCTGAGCTTGTCTTACACCCTATAAAAACCCTGCTAGAGGCACTTTAACATCCCTTTACTGCTTTTAGGGACCTCCCTGGTGTCTAACGCTTCCCATCTCCGTTTGCACCGGCTGTGACCCCAGGAGAGGTCGAGCATCCAAGGAGCTGCCAGAAAGGCAGAAAAGCCGCTGGAAAGAGTGAGCTTTGTTGCAATATGAAAATCAAATGCAAAGCTTGGGGGATATTTTTAGCTGGTTTAGGCTGCACAGGTGTTTGAAAGGTCAGTGGCGAGTCATTGGAAAAAAAAATCTATTTGTTTCTGTGTGTGAGGAGAGCCCGGTGTCGCGCCCGTGGCTCTGGATGACTGGAATCTCATCATCAGCTGGGGTTCCTCGGCATTCCTGAGGCTGGCAGGGGTGTGGGAGTGTAGGAATGTCCCAGTTTTGTGTGTCCCCAACAGCATGAGCACATGGCAGCCATGAGTGTCCAGCTCTGACGGACGCAGGGAGCTGTGGCTTTTTCCATGAATAAAATCTGGGAGTTTGCTCCTTTTCAAGGAGTAAAGGCCGTTTGTCATCCTTAAAACAGAATTGCATGGGGGTTTTTATGAGCTCCTAGAATTTAAGAGCATGGAAAGGGCCTGGCTGGTGATGTGGCTTTGGTGGGCCTGGGCCATGGCCAGAGTGGGCTGAGGCCAACCTGAGTTTGGTGGACCCTGACCACTTAGGGCTTGGCCATGACCAACAGGCCACAACCACCTTTGTCTTGGCCAGGAACACCTTGGCCTTGGCCAACCTAAACCATGACCACCTTGGATTTGCCATGGCCAACATGGGCTGAGGCCAACCTGAGTTTGGTGGACCCTGACCACTTAGGGCTTGGCCATGACCAACAGGCCACAACCACCTTTGTCTTGGCCAGGAACACCTTGGCCTTGGCCAACCTAAACCATGACCACCTTGGATTTGGCCATGGCCAGAGTGGGCTGTGGCCAACCTGAGCCTGGCCATGGCCAAGCTGGGCCAGGAACACCTTCAAGGTGGCCATGAGCCCCTTGGAGCTGGCCATGGCCAACCGGGCCGTGGCACGTGCCGAGGGCAATCCCGACAGAGGGGCGGCGCTTCCCCTCCCGTTGTGTCACCAAGGTCACTGGGTTCAAGCAGGGCACGAGCTCCTCCCAACCTGAGTCACAGCAGGCTCATGTCCCAGGTGTGACAAGTCACCTGGACACATCCATGAGCTCCCAAATTCCAACAGGACCGCAGAGCCACCAGGAGAGCAGAGCCAGCAGCTGCCACAGGCTCGGCTGGGCAATTAAACCTTTTTTTTGTGAGTTAAAGAAGCCCCCAAAATAGCACCTGAAACCAATAAACTTCCCTTTCAGGAACTTCTGTAATTTGAAACACACTCAAGAACAAAACAAAAAAAAAAATCCAGAATTTTTTTAGGTTGTTTATCAAGTAGGACTTGGTGGGGTTTTTTTATTAAATCCCTTTCACGTGGTGACTGCTGAGGAATAAGTGGAGGGACAGGAAAGGCTGGAGGGACAAATGGGATGGAGAGTCCAGGCAGAAGGAAGGTGGGATGGGAATTTTTAGGAGCAGATTTTAAACTGTCATGTGAAATAATAAAAGGGAAAAAATTAGTGTTGCTCCATTACAAAAAATAATGTTAACAAATGCATTAAGCAATAAAATAAAAATAAAACAAGGCACAAAGCATAAAATAAGACCCAAAACTTCTTTGATGCCAGTGAAAATACCAGCAGGGGACAAGAAGTGCATGGAAGGTGCCCATCAGCTGGGCTTGAGCCTGTGACCACAGAAATGTGAGGAAAAGCAAAAAAATTCCAAGGAATCCCCAAATAACTCCCAGCTGGAACAGCTTCTGGAGTTGGGAACACTCAAGGCAGCACCTGACAAAGCAAATTCGTTCAAGAGCTGCATCCTGGGTGGCCTGAAGCATCTTGGAGCTCCAGGACACCAAAATGGAGAGGGGAACACCAAAATGGAGAGGGGAACAGCAGGTCTGGAGGGAGAACAGGTGAAAAATGGGGAAAATCGGTGATAAAGCAACAGATACCCTCCTCTCAGGAGATCCTCAATCCCCACAAAGAACCAGCACTCGGGACAAATAGTTGAAAGTTTTTATTCATATAAAACTCATATTAAGAACATAAAAGATTCTTAAAAACAAAACCAAAAAACAACCCCCAAAAAACAAGGCTCTTGCAATTATTTACAGCAGTATTGCACAAGTAAAGTGGCAATTACCCTGTCCAAAATTCATCAGTGCAAAACACAAGGAAGGCAGGGAAATTGCAGTCAAAAATGCTACATTAGCTGGGTCCTGCGACACGATTTAGTGATTCACGCAATCCCATGGGATGGCTGCTCCAGGAAAACCTGTCTGGAGCAATCCCGGGGGGTGGAGGAACCAAATTCCAAATTCCCACTGAATTTCACTAATGCTGAAGTCTTTGATGTGCCTAAATCACTCCTGGGAAGTGGAGACTTAGGCACTTGCAGAAAAATAAGATTAAAATCTTGTTATCCACACCACGATGGCTTTGGAAGGGGATCCAACACTTCTGGCAGGGAGGAAACCGAATCTTCACAGGAACTTAAATAAGCAGGAAATAAATATACAACATTTCTACAAGTTACAGCATTAAACAGTAGAGTGCATTAATTACACAGGGAAAAAAAAAAAGAGAAAAACAAAAAAAAAAAAAAAAAAAAAAGGACCTACAATATGTATTTACCAATTCCACTCTAAAAAAGTGTAGGAAAAAAACAGGAACTTTTTTTAAAAAATTTTTTTAGGTTTTTTTAGAAGTATTTCTAAGCTGTACAAAACTTACAGGAGAGAAAGGAGAGGGAGTACATTGCACACAGATATTTGGCTCAGATGATGAAAATAATATGGTACTCTACCCTAATAAATATTTGAGTATTTACAGTTTGGTGCAAAAGAGGAGAAGCAAGAACAGGATCAATCTGGTTTCCAAGGAAAACTCTTCATCCTTTTGGTGCAACACAGAGCACAGGCTATGCTTAAACACGACCCAGAGCAGGCAGCCAACATGGCTGAAAGGAGCATAAATCCCTATTTTATATCATTCTTCTGTTTTGAGGCTTTTTGGGGGGCTTTTTCTCACTAGACCTCACAATGCCACAGGAATCCTGCTTTTTGAGGGTTCCTTTTCCTATGATTTTTGGCTGGGAACTCCTCCTGTGGAGAAGGCCCTGGGAGATTTTGCCAATATCTTGATTTT
>VZRH01004010.1:105441-133272 GCA_013397555.1 Urocynchramus pylzowi
CACGGCAGGGCCTTACACACGCACACGTGCACTGCCAGCCTTACACACACACACCCCTCACACAAACACAGCCCAGAGCCCGACACCCTTCCCCTTCCCACCCTGCACCACGCACTCACACCTTGCACACACAATACACACCCCACGGGCTTCACCCCTACACGCACCCCGTGTACTGTGGGTGCTCCCCTTACCTGCACACCCCTTCCACGCCTTGTTGCACCCCCATTTTCACACACACCTCACAGCCGGCTGCTTGCTGTTCAAACGCACCTTGCACACACACACACACACACACACACACTCTCACACCCTGCTGCAGGGCATCTCCCGCACCCCCCAGCCCCTCCTGCTGCACCCCTTGCACACGCGTGTGCACACACACCCAGCACTGGTGCTGGTGCAGCCCTCGAGCAGCAGCTGCAGCTCCAGCCTGTGGAGAAACACAGCTGTGGAGAAGAGGTGTCATGGAAAGCAGGGAAGACTGTGGAGAGGAAGAAGGATGATGGAGAGCTAGGAAGGACCATGGGGTGGAGGAAGCCTTATGGAGAGGAAGGACCCAGCCCATCTGCCACAGGGGCTGAGCGCTGCTGCTGGAGCAGATTCCGGGGTGGTCACGGGTCCCCCATCCCACCCCAGTGTCCCTCAGCTCAGCCAGGGATGGTTCCACACACTGCTGGAGCTTCCTTGGCTGCTCCGGCTCTGTTCCCACCCCCTTCACGCCACTCCAATGGGAGGGGAAGGAAAAGTGTCTGCGGGTGTTTGAGTGGGCAAAAATAATTAGGGAAATTTGTTAGGAAGACACATTAGGGAAAAATTTAAAGACAGAGACCAGCAGCAGAAGGGAAGGGCTCAAAAGGTCTGGCCATCACCTTTCCACACCAGAAAAGTGAGGGAGAGGCAGTGCTGATAATCAGGCTTGTTCCTCATCTCCCAGCCCTCCAGCAGTGGTACCCACAGCACAGTGCTGGTGGCGCTCCACAAGGCCCCGCTTCCCTCACACTTCCCTTGGATCCAGGAGCCACCCAAGGCTTTTCCCCTTGGCTGGGGGCTGCAGAGCATCCTGTGACGGTGGGGCAGAGCGAGGGGGACACTCTGGAGGCACCTGGGCCGCCGGGACACGGGGCCAGCCAGCAGATGTCAAGTCTGTTTTCTCCTCCTGGGTCGTTTTGGTTTCTGCGTGGGTGGCTCACGCTAGCAGAAAGGGGATGGGGAACAGGCTGGCCTTTCCAACAGCCAGCCTTGAGCTGGCCCTTCTCCTCCTGCCCTCAGGATTTTGGAGAGGCAGGACAGGCACCAAGTGCATTTTCCCACCGTGAATCATGGCTCCAGCCTCACGGAAGAAATCCGTTTCGACGTTATCCTCGTTCCTCTTGTCGTGAGCCATCTCGGAGGAATTTGCACTGAAGCCGATCCCAAAGATCCTTCACTTTCGTCACTGGGGGCACAGATTGAGGGAGGGGGCATTGAAACCTGCCCCTCAACACTGCCTCAGGCCCTGTAGCATCCATACCCAGCTCACCAGAAATGCTGTTTGGGAATGCTTCATCCCAGCCCTCCTATGCACCCACCAGCATCCAAGTGCAGGGGGCTTTCCCATGTGCCCCACGGAAATGAGGAGGGGGAAAGGAGAGGGATGGAGGGGATCCCATGCTGCTGCAGCACTCCAGTTGTGGCATCTCCCACCCAGCCTTCCCTCTGTGCCATCACAGAATCACTTGGGTTGGAAATGACCTCCCAGATCATGGAGCCCAGTCCAATCCCAGCAGGTTGTCCCTGCCACTGGGAGGGGGGCAGGGAGGAGGTTGGAGCAAAGAAGATGGGGCCTGGCTGGAGGGGAATAGACTCCTCACAGTGCCATGGAAACCCCCAGGGAAAACCACCCCCAACCCCTCCCTCCCCACCCAGCAGGTGCTCACCAAACCCATTCTGACCTGAACAAAGCAGCAACGGAAAAAAATGACACCTTGTTCTCCTTCTCCTCCAACCATCATGATAAATGTTACTTCACTCGTGCTGCCAGATAAAATCAGGTTTGAGCCTCAAGCACGAGGCTTTGTCTGAGCCAGGCTTGGAGCCTGACCTTTACAGAGCTCCCAATTTCAAACACCAACCCAAAATCAAACCCTTTGTCATCAGCGTGGGGGTGCTTGAACAGCAAAGGTTGGATAGAGATAAGAACAGGTGGGTTTTGTTAAAAAAAATGTGTATTTTAGTTAAAGAAACCCCCAAACCCTCTCTGGGGGATCTCCACACAGCCACAGCGGTGACAGTGACGTGGTGAATCAAGTGACAGGAGTGGTCCCATTGTGACCTGAGTGGTCCCTGGGCTGGGCAGGGGGTGGCACTTGGATTCCCCACTGCCACCAGTGAATTTGGGACCTGTTAATGTATATTTAGAGTTATTTATTGTTCCTAATGGGACAAGTGATGTTGCTGTGGGTGACCCCAAGGATGGGGACCAGGACTGCTGCTTCATTTGCGTGCACCTGACTAATTACTGAGGTGGCTGCAGCTTTCAACAACCTCACACTTTATCCTTGTTAATGCCTTCAAAGCCAAATTTAAGAATTTTGGCCAGGAATTGCAGGGAGGTGGCAGCAGAAAGGGCTTGGCTGTGGCTGAGTGGTGATGGCCCACCACCAGCAAGGGATGGAGGAGCTGGGAGAGAGCCTCAGACCCCAGGGGGGGCCCCGGCTCAATGGGAGAGGGTGAAAGATGAGTAAACCTGGGTTTTCTGCAGAAGAAAAGGCAGAGCCACCCACCCACGCGCCAGGAAATCTCTCCTCTCCCCTGTGGGTGGTGGAGGCCCCGAGATGAGTTATCTCTAAAGGGCGACTCTGGGGATACCTCGAGATCTTCAGCGCTGTGGAGCCGGCGAGGAAATATCACCCTGCCAGCTGGGCCCTGGGCTTCACTCTTGGGCTTTTTAACAGCTTGGTTTAAATCAAGTACAACAGCAGAACCTCCACCCCACCTCATCTCTCCACTGATCCATTTTTACCCCTCATGGGATGGTTTTAACCTTTTCTCCTCCCTGCTTCTCATGGGAGGATGGTGGGATGGGGGCAGGAGCAGGTGGCTGTTTTTCAGGGTGTTTAATGTAAAATAACAGCATTTATTAAGGGCAAAGCTGCAGCTAAAAGCTCCATCGTGCTCATAATGCTCTGGAAAGTGCTCCTCCACATATCCCTCTGCATTATATGAGGAACTAAAAATACATAATTTACAATATACATCTAAAAACTTAAGCCTGGCAGAGATTTTGGCCTGGCCAGAGAACAGCTGGCTCTGGCTCAGCTCGTAAAAAAAATGCAACTAAGGAGAGAAAAGGAAGAAAAAAAGCCACCCCAGCATCCAATGTTTATGTTTCCACCAGCTCCGAGGTTGCTGCAGCTCCTCCTGGTGCAAGTCGCTCCAGCTGAGTCAGGAACCAGCTGCTTCGGATCAAAGCCCAAGGCTTCTCCACGTGCCATGGGGAGCAGGCTGCTTCCAAGGGGACTCCAAGAGGTTCTGCCATCAGGGCAGGGAGAGGAGCCCCAGCTGTAGGGAGAACAGCAACCCCTAGGAGAACCAACACATCCCAGCATCCCAGCTCTTCCTGACTATCCCAGTCTGTACCAAGTGCCCAGGCTCACCATGGTTTTCCAGCTGAACAATTTAAGCAGAGGAAGAACACCCCCAAAACAGAAGCAGAAGGAGGGAGAATAGGAAAGGCTGTTGTCTCCCTCCTGTGGGGAGATGCAAAAATCAAATTAATGCCCTCTCCTTCCTCACGGGGGTTGTGCTGCTAAAATATTCCTTTTAAAGGAACTCTTTTTTTCCCCAAAATTCTACCATTACAGGCAAACAAGAGACTTTTGTCTTCTGAGTTTCCCCTGAGCTTGAATAATGATGTGGGGGGAGGTCAGAACTGGAGGTGCCAGGGGTGGGTTCACTCTTGTCCAATTTACATCTGACCTGCAAACCTCCATTTCCTCCATCTTAGGAATTCCTAAGGACAGGTAGAGCAGGAAGAGCCCAGTCCAAGTACACCCACTGCCTCCCAAACCAATTAACAACTCAATTTAGCATATCTTTTCCCCCAAAAAAGCACAGAAAGACGCAAGCCATCATGACTGAATCCAACCCCAAACCCATTTATTATTTGAAACCAAGTTATTACAAAAATATTCCACATCCATAAAACTCAGAGTCCTTGGAAACTGTGCAAACTCAGCCCTTATTTCCGTGAGCGTTTGTGCTCGATGAGCAACACAACAAGTCTGTTCCGAAGGAACTTGATTTCCTTAGCGTAGGACCTGCAAAATAAATCCTTGAGCTTCTGGCGCAGGACTCTGAGGGAAGGCAGGTTGTGGCAGCTGGGAATGTTCAGCAAGCTCTCAAAGAACTCTTTCCACAGCTCAGCGTTGGCAAGCCTGCAAAAAGGGACAAAAAAGCATCAAAAAAAGTACTAAATTCAGCTGTTAAATACTCGTTTTCACTCTGCTCCCAGTTAGAAAAGCTGTGACAGAACCTAACCTCAGAGCAATGTGGTGCTAACGTGGGTTTCTAGGAAACCTAGATTTGGGGAATATTTTGGACACCCACCTCCTGAAGGTTCCCTCAGGCTTCCAGACCCCGTTGTCATCCTTGAGGCGCATGTAGGTCCCGAAGAGCAGGCAGTACACGGTGGCTGCGATCCCAAAGTAGTCTGTCTAAACCAAAACCACGCCAGTTTTGTGTCAAAAACGCACCCAGAGCGCTAAAAATGAGCTGAAAACACCCCGTGGAGGGGGAGAGGCTCTGCAAGAGGCTACAGCCCTGGCAGCAGAGTCCAATTGTTCGGTGTGCAGTAAGCCCTGAGATTCCAGGCTGTCCCTTACCTGGTAGTTCCACGGTTTGTTTGTCAGCATTTCCACACACTGGAATCCAGAAGTTTCACACCTGGCAGTGAAGGCTGTTCCCTCAGGGAAGAGCTTCATGTCGATGCTCTGGCCCAGGTCAATGAGGGTCAGGCCGTGGCAGAGCCCATCAATGTCACACGCGTTGTTGTCCAGGAACCTTCAAGCAGGACAAGAAACACCTCCCCCTCAGTGTCTCCAGGCTCCCATATGGTGACACCTGGTGACAAGAGGAGACACTTGCCTTTCTCCCAGGATGAAATTGTCAGGTTTGATGTCCCCGTGGATGATTTTGCAGCTGTGCAACTCCTCCACCATGTGAAGGATTTTGACAGCAAAGTAGATGACGAGGGCTTGGGGCATCACCTTCTCCGGGAGCTTCTTGTAAATGTTGACGGCATTCTGGAAGCCACAGACAACACAGCATGGACTGAGGAACAACACATTCCCAAAGAAGGCAAATCAAGTGGAGGAAAGGGCTCCATGAGAGCAGAGGTGCTCCAGAACAGAAGCTGGTGGCACTCACGAGCAGCGTTCCGTAGTTGTGGAGCTCCCCCACCAAAATGCTGCCGTTGGGGAAGAAATGGGCGGAATAGAAGTGGATGTAGAGGTGGCGCACGCTGGGGCTCAGCCTCTCCACCAGCTGGGTTGCAACGTAGAACTCCCAGGGGTTGGCAGGTTTCTGGACCTGGAAGAAAGAAGGGGATTTCCTGGGAAAATCTGGGAGCAGTAGAAGCTGGAGTTCCTCTCAGGTTGGGTGTTTTGGTTGGTTTTTAATGGCCGATCAGGCATCTTCCCTCTTGAACTTATCCCAGAATGGTTGGGTTTGGGAGGGAACTGAAAGATGATCCAAGTCCCATCTTCCATTCCCTGCCACAGGACACTTTCCACTGTCCCAGGGTGCTCCAAGCCCCGTCCACCCTGGCCTTGGACACTTCCAGGGATCCAGGGGCAGCCACAGCTTCTCTGGGCACCCTGTGCCAGGGCCTCCCCACCCTCACAGTAATTAGCCTCAGTTGATAAACTCCATGATTAATCCTCTCAAATCAAGACTTCAATCCTATGCCACAGTTCCACACACTCCTTGTGAATCCCTGATGCTCCAAAGAAAGCATGAACCACCTTTCTGTCCCGAAAAAGTTTCACTTCAGGGGTTAAAGAGGGGCTTTAGTTTTTCCTGAAGGACTAAATGTTGGAGGGGAGATCCACAAAAAGGTCCCGAGGCACATCTGACATGGAAAGGCCAAGGATATGTGTGAATCCACCCAGGGGGAGGGCCAGACCCCAGAATTATTTCAGGAGAGCTGCTGTGGCCCAACACCACTGACCTTGAATATCACTTTCTGATTATTCTGAGGATTACTGGCATCCAGGATGGAAGCTTGATAGACTTGGGCAAAAGCTCCTTCTCCAGCCAAGCAGTCCACATGGAATGAGCTGGAACCTTTAAAAGATAAACACTAAATCCTGCTTGCCAACTCCACAGAGGAAAAACAGGAGAAAAAAAGAGAAAAGCACCCGCCCATATGAATTCTTTAATCCTAGATCAAATCTTTCCCTACAAATCTCTTCCTGCTAGGAACAGGAGAGAGCAGGAGTGCTGGACGTGCCACACGCTCGACCCCAGTGTTTCTATTTTTGCCTGACCCCCTGGAAGCAGTCAAATTCCAAAGGGCATGCCCTGAAAAGTAAACACTAATGTTTAAGTCCCACAGGGATGTTGCAATCCCTGTCCTACAGCTTTTGTTGACATGGGCCCGCTGCTGTTCCACACAAAGCTGGAGAGCTGTGGCCCAGTTTACAGGGAAAACTGGGAAAAATGCCTCATCCAAAAGGCTCATGCTACAAAAGGCAAACAAACAAACCAACCCCAGGCTTAATTCCCAACCTGAGGCTGAGATAATCTGGAGATACACACACACACACAAGGAAGCTGAATTCCCACATATTTCTGAGGAGCTCTCCCAGAAAAAAAGCTTCAAGAAATGCTTGGCAGTGATAAGTTTGAAGGAGCTCTTACCCAGTGAGAGTTCAGCCTTCACTTTGATGAATGGAAGGGGAGATTTCCACTCAAAGTAGTTGGCGTAGGTGTGGAGCGGCTTCGGAAGCTCCGACAAGAATTTGCCAATCAATTCCTTGTCCCAGGGGTTCTCAACAAGGACTTCATGGGAAAAAGGGAAGTGTTTAAGCTCTGGGTGCCATTCCAAGGAGGTAACACAAGCTTGGGCTTGAAAGAGCATTACTGATTTAAAGAAAATAATAAACCACAAACCCCAGGAGGGATAAGGATATGTGAAGTATTCCTTGATTTTGACACTCCAGCTTTTGCACCTGCCCAGAAATCCAGAATTTCCCAAAGTGCACGCTGGAGTATCCGTGGCAATGTGCAATCCAGGTCAATCCACACTCATCCCTCCTTACATCCGTTGGAGGAATCATGGAATTGCTCCCTCCAGTGCACAAAGCACAGCCCTTGGAATCCAGGGAAGAGAACCAGGGAATGCTGTGTACCTGCAGGTTTCCCACTCCAGGCTGTCCTGTCCTGCCCAGCTCCACAGAGCATCTCCTGGGAAGTTCTATCCACCCCAAGGCAGAAGGAATGTCCAGTTCTGCTTTGAGCTGTCTGCTCGTGCAGTGGTTGTGAAGCAGCTGCAGCAATTCCCTGGATTCCAGTCCCTTGTTTCAGGACTTTACCATGAAGCCCTCTCTGTTCTGGGACGTGTTCGAGAGCAGGGCTGCAGATTTAAACAAAATATTAGTGATTATTAATAATGTTATAATAGTATTGTATTATTAACCTTCTGCCTTGGGGGTTTGGCATCCTTAGGGGACAAAAATGTGTCAAATGCCACCATGGTCAACATGGAGGTGAATAAAATGGAATTTTCTTAAGAAAATTAGATTTGGTCAAGTCATTTTACCCATTCCCTAATAATTCTCAAGTTTACCAAGAGAAGAAAACTGTGGATTTTTGGCCAGTTAATATTTAATTTCCATGGGGCAGAACTTAAATCCTGGAAGGATTTTTGGGGCATGGTCACCAAACCCAGGTCCATTCACCCCCAGAGTGCTGGGATGAGCGCTGGGCAGAGCCAGGCTGATACAGTGGAAAACCTTGGGAAACTTGCACTGGAGCAACATACCTTAACTTCTTGGGCTTTGGCTGCCTGTGCAGTTCTCCAGAGAATTTCAAATTCATTGGGGGCAAGTTTTCCTTACAGGCTGAACAAAGGGAGCAAGAACAAGAGCAAATCAATGTTTATTTCCCCAAAAGCAGGAATATTTGGAGTATTCTCACCCAGCAGCTCTGAAAGCTGCTGCCACGAAAACCAGAACTCAACAAAGCCTCATTTCAAATATCCAAGTTAAAATAACAGCCGTATTTCTCCAGGGAGTAGATTCCAAGACTTAAAAGGGGCAGAGCAGCATAAAGGTGCTCCCAGATGGGATTCAGCCAATGTTTGGATATTCCCAACCCTTTGGAATGGTTCACAGCAGCAGCTGGACACACAAAGCCTCTCTTGTCCCTCACCACCTCCTCTTATCCCAATTAAAGATCCTTGGAGAGCTTATGAGCTGCTGTTCCACAGGGAATGTGGACTTGGGAGTGGCAGCAGTGGGAGCCACACCTGGGTGGGATTTGTGCAGAAATGGAATCATGAGGCACCAAGTTCAATGTTTTCCACACCAAATATTCCATATTTTACCTCTGTCCTCCAAAGGGGGTTGGGAAGGAGCTGCCAGGTAATTAAAGGGTGTGGACATGAGCTGGGCAGCTCGGGCAAAATCCCTGGTGTTGTCTGGACTGGGAGCCAGGGCTTTGTTGCTGCAGGGGCCATTCCACACCGTGTAATCATCCCGCAGGAATTCCGTGGTCCCTGTTTCTTCCTAGGCAGGAAAAAACCCTCAGGATTTAAAATGAAACCATCAAAATTATCCTGAAATATAAACAAAACCCCATGTTTCCGTTGTTTTAGACTAGGTCTGAATGTTGGTAATAGTCAAAGCCACAGCAAAATGCCAGACCACCAGAAATTGCTGTGAGAGCCTGGAAAAGCCAATCCCATGGGAAGGGATCTCTCCTATCCAAGTTTTATCCATCTCCATGGCTGTGGCAGCTGCAAGGTGGCTGCTGGAAGATGAAATGTCTCTTCTTCCCCCAAACTGATGCCAACTACACACATTTGAGAGGTGGAGTTCTCCATCAATTTTATGTCAAGCAACAATCAAAAACACTCATCCCGTTGGCAAGAAATGGGAAAAGGTATCCAGCCTTCAGCAGGCATCATTCCTAGGAATATTATGGGATTGGGATAGAGCAGAAGTGAATCCACCCACTCTGGTAACCCTCCTAAATGCATAACCCACTTCCAAGGCTAATCCCTGCAGGATCACCACTCACTTCTGCTGCACAGTCAGTTAAGGGATGTTCTCCAAAAGTTCTGGGCTCTTCTGGTTTGTTCTTGTGCTGTGCGATCCTGAAAAATGATCCAAAAAGTTTAGAACAGCTTTTCCCCAGGAGCTTTCCCAGGCACACTGGTCACAACAAAGGTTGGTTTAACTTGAATTTTTAATTTTATTTTAAGAGCCCCATTTGCAGCAACCTGGAGAAGCTGCAGCAGCTCAGGGTTATATACCCAAATTCTGCAGGGAATGAAGCCTCCCAAGCACTGTCCAAACAGGGAAGTTGTGCAATCCCAGAGCAGCAACTCCTGCTTTTCTTGTGCCACTGCAGGCAGCTGCCACCAGTTGTATCTGAGCCAGTCCTGGCACAGCCACAGCCAAGCCCCATGGAATGGGATCAATTTTTCCCCTGATTTTTAAGGAGCTGAGCTCAGCTGCTCCTTTTTCCCTCCTTACCCGCCATTCTCCTTCTCCTCCTCATCCTCAAAGATGGCAAATGCAGGAGTGGCAGGGACAACAATGCTAGTTTTCAAACATCCACCAGGCTCTGAAAATAAAAGATAACCCCTGTTATCTGCACCCAATAAAGATTATTTACACAGCCACATTCTCCCCCTTCTCCAGGCACGTGATGCTCAGGGCTCCATCCAGCTGCACCTGCAGAATTCCCACTCCAATCACCTTTCCCACAAACTCTTGGAAAGAAGATTTTTCCAGCACAACCCCAGATGTGAGATCTCTCTCTGCTCACTCTTGTAAAACCCCTGGGTTTCAGACTGGCTCAACTCTTACAGCAAGGACTGGTGGGAGGTGTCAATGGGAAATAAAGGATGGAATTCCATGGACTGGGAAAATAAAGAGCACACACCACTTTTTCTGCAAAAGACTTCAAATTGTTCCTCACTGTCTTCCAGGGGAGATGGCTCAGGCAAGAAAGGTGTTTGGAACATATCCATAAGAACACCTAGGAAAGAAAGAAACGATAAAGGAATAAATAATAAAGGAATAACACTCCCAGAAAAAGAAATTTTCAGAGGTTCTTCCATTGTGTAGTAGCCAAATCAAAGGCCAACTAACTCTAACAGCCTTAAATGTCAGTTAATGATATTCTTATAATTTAGCAGCAGTCAATAACCAATTATCCCTCCCTCTTGCATTTAAACACCTCAGACAACCAATCAGACACAGGAAGGGCCAGTTTGGCCAACACACACTTAGTCATGGCCCCTTTTATTCCCTACCCAAGGGGAGATTCCAAGTTTCCTAAGAGGGCAAATTCTCCTTTCATTTCTCAGGTTTTTGGAAAACTTAAGATATTTGTAGGACTAATGAAGGCTTTTTGGGCTTATATTTTTTTCATTTTTATTCAGCTCAGCATCAAGCAGAGCTGACTGTGAACTTCCAAATTAGAGTGGTTTAGGGCTTCACCTCCTAAACAGGATTCCCTGAAAAAGCAGCTCGGACAACACACTCACAAAGAAGCCTGGCAGTGATTTTTCCAGGAATTGATGGGATGTGGCTGCTGGGATGTTGTTAAAACATCAACTTCTGGTCAGAAGTTTTGGGTCACCCAGATAATCCCAACAGACAATTCATGGTTTAATGTTATTTTCCTCTTTGAATGGTGCACATGCCCATCCCCAAACAGCTCCCTTTGGCTAGAAAAGGCTCCACTAACATTTCCAGGGAAGATCCCACAGACTCCAGGGGAGGGAGAACTTTATTCCAGACCTTACCCAAGGCTTCCTTCGTGTGGACCGTGGGTGACGGCTGCACCTTGAAGGGCGTTGTCGTCCCCGTTGCTCCTCCCAGCGAGGTGTTGGGGGTGGCTTGGGAAGCATTGCCATAGGCAAAGGAGGAATTCCCAACTCTGGAGGCTGGAAAACACAACGGCAAGATCATTCCTGGAGGAGCCTGGGATTGTTTATGAGCATTCCAGCAAAATATTAGTGAGGGAAGTAAACAAAAGGAGCAGCAGGGACACAGAATTTGGGGAGAGATTTTGGCTTGTTCAGAGATTTGCGTGGCAGACTCCCAAGGGAGGCTGCCCTGGAGGGCAAGAGGGACCTGGGACAGCTGGGTGGCTTCCAAGGAATCTGTCTGCCATTCCCAGGAATGCTCTACCCTGACACAGAAAGTGAAGCAGGAAGCCAGCGAGGACAAACAGTGACTCCCAACCATGCTCCGAAAGGAACTGCTCAGAACATGGGAACAGGGACTGGATCCATGTTCCATGGAAGGGATAGAGAGACCCTGCACAGACATGCAGGGATGGAGGCTGGGAAGTCAAGAAGCTTTGCCAGGGCTGGAACTGGTAAGTTCCAATTATTAACTGGTCCACACGCAGTCAATAATTCCCATCTGGGAACAGCCACACCAATGGCATCAGTCTCCATCCAAAGGTTCCTTACCTTCCTTCACATCCACAGCAGGAGTTAATCCAGTGGATCCCTTGTTAGGGGACCTTCAGAAGAAAGGGTCACAACATTACCTTGGAATAAAAGCTATTTAAATCTCATTTTAATGTCTATTTCAATGAAGTGAGAGATCCTTTAACAAAGATCACCCTGTAAAGTTTCTCCTACAGCTGTCAATAACCTGGGAGGCAGCAGAGTCCTTTAAAAAGGTTAAAATACATTAAAAGCTCTCCTTGGACACAGTTTGCCTCCAAGGAATTCCAGAAAATGACTGAACAACTGTTCCCACCTTGGCCAAGTCCACTGAGCCACCCTTGCTTTGCCAGCCTGGGTTTCTCCCTCAGCTCCCCCATTTTGTGGCCAAGTCCCACAGCAAAAGTGCAGGAGAGAGATACCAGCACTTTTTATCTTTCTCTGGAGACCTTGAAGTGAGCTCTGCAGGAGCAAAGCACTGCCTGGGGTTTATTCCAGGCATTACACACCAAATTTCCTCTTACTGCAATTAAACCACAGGGTAAAAGGAATTAAACGTGGCCATGAGGACCAAGCTTGATCTAAGTTTAATAATCAGAGACTTCAGGTCAGGTATTTTTTCCCAGAAGGGGAAGAAAGGCTTCTTTTTAGCTAATTCCCACAACTGGGAGGAGGAGCCTGAGGACACAAGGGCAGAGGGGGAGCCTGTGCACACTCACCGTTCTCCCGCGCTCTGAGGCAGAGCTGGGTGGGGACGAGCCCGTTCCTGAGCTGGAGCAGCACTGAAGGCAGGGTGCAGCAAACTCTTCTGGAGGTCCCCAAGCTCTGCCCGAGCTCCAGCTGGGTCCTTCTCCTCCGGTGCTTCCCAGGGGGAGGTGGCTGGGATGTGGCTGCCGAGGGGCTTTGCTAGCTGCAGGGTGGGAGCGGTCGCTGGTGGCGCCTGGAATTGGGGCTGCTCAGGCACCAGAGCTTGGCCCTTTGGCACATCCAGCCCTGGAGCAGATGCCATCCACTTCCCTGGGATGTGAGATGTGCCAGGCCTCACAGGTGGGGGCACCTTTAGGGATAAGAAGTGTTCTGTGATGCCCGAATTTTCCCCCAGATGCAGCCGTTCCCATTTTCTCTACCAGATGCACGTGACCAGAATGTGACAGAACCTTTAGGTTCCCCCCCCAGGTACAGCCATTCCCATTTTTCCTGTTAATTCCACGTGCCCAGAACCCGAGAGGACTTCTAGCTGCATCTCAAACTAAACTGTGGAGAAGCAAAGCCACAGCTCAGGGCAAAGCCTGTAAAATCTGGGTGTTGCAAGTTCTGCCAGGTTTCCACACTGGTATTGCAGCCTCAGCTTCCAGACTGGGTTAACAACCAACCCTGGTTCCTACAGCATGGCTGGATTTTGTGGGATAAGCCCAGGCAGAGCGTTCCTGTCCATCCCAGAACCCACTCACCACCCTCTGGTTTGGCTCAGCTGCTGGCTCCAGCCTCGTTTCCTCCAGGCTTCTGGAGAGCTGGGTGAGCTGGTCCAGCTTCTGCTGCAGGGCTTGGAGTTCCAGGACTGCCGACTCCTTTTTCCTCATGGAGTCTTTCTTCTCCTCCTCTAAGGATTAAACAATGAGATGAAATGAGTACATGTGGTCTGCATGACGTGCTGGTGGCTCACTGTGCCTCCTGTCTCCTCAGCAGAGACGCCACTAACGTGGCATCGAACACAGAAGCCCAGGGGATGAGCTTAACCAGCAAACAGCCATTTGGAGAGCTGGAAAAAGGAGGATACCCAGTGCCTGCTGCCTCCTGAGGAGCTCATATTTCCTGAAGTATCTCTTGGCCCTCAGCTCCTCGAAGCAGAGCTCGGAGCCCTGGCACAGGAGCAGGTTCTTGTCGTACATGGGGACCTGCTCCCAGCCGGCGGCGCCCGACGGCGGCTTCGGCGCAACCTCGGACTTGGAGATGTAGGTGACGTAGTTCCTGGGGGGGAAAGGGAGCAAAAGGGCCAGGGCTGGGGGATTTATCCCAGGAGAGAGGTTGTTTTTTCACAGGGGGACTTGAAAAGGACCACCCAACCACTTACACTTCTTTTCCAGCAGCGTAGGGTTGAGAATCAGCAGCATCTGGACTCTAAAGCAGCGAAATAAAACACAAAAAAAAAAAGAAAATTGAGTTCAAGCAGCACAACTTGCATGGAACCCACTGCTAATATTATTCCTGGGATTCTGGGAATGTGTCAGGCCACTGAATGTGTCCCAGTGCTCCCCAGATGAGACATTCCTAGGGAGATATGATGCTTGCAGCAGGAAAACAGCAGCAATATCATCTCCATATCAGTTTTGAGATACACCAGATAAAGTCAGTCTACCCTATTCAGCTAAGCTCACCAGCCTAAACTCTACATGAAACCTCTTTCCCAAAATAATTCATAATTTACCTGAGTTTTGCAGGGATTAGGACTTGAAACACCTTTTGGAGGAGCCATTTGATTTGCAGCATGGGAAGTCTGAAGTGGTTTTACAACAGCAGCATCTGGGACAGAAAATATAATGTAAGTATTTTCTACTCATTAATGAGTAAAAACTGTTTGCTCCTTTGTGAATTTTGATTAGCTTGAAGCACTAGAAAATTAATAACTTGTTTTGATTAATTTTCAAATCAAAATGAAAATTGATTTTTCAAAATGCCCTTAAAAATTTTTCACATAAAAAAAGAAAATAAAGTGATTTCTATGGGGAATTTGTTTTCTTCAGTCACAAAACTCACTCATTGAGGTAAAAAATTCATTTAGAGGTGCTACAGATCAAACAGGACTCTTCATCCTCACCTTGCAGAGGAGGATTCCGAGGATCATAACTCTGCAGGGAGCTAAATTGCAAAAAAACCCTCAGTTATTACCACGAAATCACCTGTCCCTCATCCTTCCCCACCTCCCAGCAGTCTTGGATTTCCTTGTACAATCATGCCATGAAATGCAGCACTGAAAAGCATGATTTTTACTGCATATGGACATCTCCACAGCTGCAAAACTAAAAAAAGCCTTCAAGAGGCAGCAGGAGAACAGAACTGGGTATTTGTTTTAAGTTCTATATTACGTTTTACTTTTGTTTTTTTGCATTTAGTTGCCCAGAATTAAATGCTTAACTCCAAGACTCAGCTCAAGGATCTGCTTCACTCTGGGATTCTTTTTTTAATATACATTCCAAATCACCCAATAGATATTCAACAGCAAAGAAACGTTGTTAAATTTAAACCTCCCTTTACCAAAAAAATAAGCACACTGAAAAAAAAAAAAAAAAAATCAATCACATGCTACCCATGGTTAATTATGGGTAATTATGAGCACTGAGTAAACGAGCAGAAGAGGCCCCAGAGTTACCAGTGGAGCTGCTGCAGGTTCTCCCGGGGCTGTGCCTGGTTGAGGAGCCCTTTTTGGAGCACAGCTGCTGCTCCCTGCACGTTGCCCTCCTTCAGCAGCAGCTGAGCCCAGGCCAGGTAGAAATCCGAGGTCTTGGCTCCGATTCCCTGCCCGTGCAGGTACTCAAAGTACTGGCACGGGGAAGAGATGAACTCTGCCTGCACAACACACAAGGGAGTTGCAGACAAAATAAAAAAACATTACTATTTCTTAGCCGCCATAACAGGAAAGGATCAGAGAAGTTAAGGCAAATCTCTCCGAGCTACACAGCTTAGAAAACACACTCTTCCTTTTTTCTGATCCCCCTGTCCGGCAGAGGATCAGAATTCCTGAGGCTCCTCTCAAAGCCCTCTGCAGTCCCAGAACAGCGGCGTGAGGAAATCAGGATAATTTAATTCCCGATTAAATTAAAAAACCGCAGCCGTACCCACCAGCTTGATGCAGTAGCTCACGAACCGCGGGTCCTGCTGGTACCTCTTGTCGCTCACGAACAGCTCCACCAGCTGCTCCAGGAGCCCGGGCCAGCGGGCCTGCTTCTCTTGGAGAGGGAGGCATCCCTCTGCCCACCGCAGGTACCTGGAACCATTCCAGAGTCAGCTCCGAGCCCGGGAAGGGGCAGCGCCCGGGAGGGACGGGCCAGCACCCAAAGCGGGGATGGGGCACCCCGAGTAAGGCCCAACGCTCACCTGTCCCACGGCTCCAGCGGGTCGGGCCCTCGGTAATTCCGGATCTGAGCCTCGAAATTCCTGCAGGGAAAAGGCCGGGTCGGGCCGGGATCAAGGAGGGTGGGAAGAGCCCGGGGTGGGCGGAGGCTGTGCCGCCCCCACGGCGCCGCGTGGCCACAGCACCCGCGTAGCTCCGGGGGCCGGAGCACCCCCGATCCCGCTCCCCGTTATCCCGCAATCCCGTTATCCCGCTCACCGCCCGGGCTCGTCCATGCCCGCCCGCCCCAACCGCTCCCGCCGATTCAAACTGGCCGCGCGCGGCCCCGCGCCGCCTCCCCATTGGCCAGCCCTCGGCCCGCACTGCATTCCCATTGGCCAGCCCTCGCCCGCACTGCATTCCCATTGGCCGTCGGCCTCATCAATCAGGCAGGAAACGCCGCCCTCCGCCACGGCCCGCGGGTGCAGTTCCGGCCGCGGCCGCTGGACGGCGCCCCGGGGCCGGGCGCAAGGGAAATGCGGGATGAAGGAGGAAGTGGGAAGCGAACGGGAAAGGCCGGGCAGCGCTCGCGACGGCCCCGGGGAGGGAGGGAGGGAGGGAGGAGCAGGCCCCGCTCTTCTCCCCTCCTCCCCCTCCTCCTCCTCACTTCCCACTTCCCGCCCTGCACGTTATCGTGGAGCAGCCGCAACCTTCTCCCACCATTAACTTGGAGCTATTCCACGGTTTTTCCAAACGGCTGAATTTATTGTGCTAAAGAGCCGCTTCATTCAGCGTACACCGGTCCATAGCTGCATATAAAAGTGCTGCGATACAATTCCAGTTACAAGAAGTAGTTATTCCGTAAGACACCGCCCACGGCACCGTCCCTGTCCGGGCACAGCCGGATTCTCCGACTCCCCCCCGCATTCCAGACGTTTATATGAGACTTTACGTGAGATAAAGCTCCTTTACAGGACAAAGCTGTTTGTTCCCACCGTGTAACCCGGGCCCCACGCGTGGGAGCAGCCAGGGAGCACCTGGACAGCCGGGAATCAGCTCCATTCCCTGATCCCGCCCCCCTCACGCCGCACTCTGGGAACTCGGGCTCCTGGGAGCAGCCGAGGTGGGGGACAAGTTCAGGATCTCTTCAAAGGAAGGGCCTTCGTCCTCCAGGGGTATCTCTGCCTCAAACATGCGCTGGAGCAGAGCATCCACTGTCCTGTATCCTGGGGGGACAAAAAAATGCCCTGTAAGCACCAGATGTGCTCCTGTTTTAAACCACGGGGCCTTTAAGGTATCCAGACAATAAAATCCCCCAAAGTTACACTCCCTGCTGTTCCATTCCATCTGCTTTAAGTACTCTGAGCCCTTCTTGAAGGTAAGGCCATTATTTTGGGATTTTAAGCCCTTCTATTCCCACACAATGGAAACCTGAGGTACAGCAAGGAAGCCTGGAAAAGGAGGGAAATAGTCACTGAAGCAGAGGAAAGGAGGATATAGTCACCCCGTGATCCAAGGCAGCAGGAATGCAAAGCCCACAGAGGAAGGAGAAAGGAGAGCAGGTGTCTTGGCACAGCAGGACCTCAGCCACCAGGGCAGTGTCTCCAGAGGGAGCTTAATGAAGACAAGGAACACAGAAGGGCTGGGAGAGGAGAAGATGCTAGAGAAGTAAAAACAAACAGCAAACATCAAATGTCCATCAAATGTCCCCAAGTTTCCAGGTGGGGTTAGCTGCTTTTGTAGCCCCAAGGGAGCAGCAGGGACTGGGGGCTTCCCCAGGAACAGCTGGGAACCTTGGGCCTGGACACCCTGGAGGGTCACACTTACGTTTGGAGGCAATTTTGAACACCAGCCCTTTGCTCTGTGGCTTTGTTCCACCTTCCCCCTCGAGCTCATGCTCCGCACTCTCCATGTTGTCAAGGAGCTGTTCATGCTGGAGCTCATCCCTGCACAGCAAGGGCCAGGAATTACCCTGGGAAGGGGTCACATCCCACCCTGGGAGCCTGGCAGTGATGAGTTCTCAGTGGGGCAGAACAGGGACCAGCCCCAGGGTTATGTTCCTGTCCTCTGGGCTGGAATTCCCTGCTGGAAGAGCCACAGGAGGCAGCAAAGCCAACACCAGTGGCCTTCTACTGGCACCTAAGCCAGCAGAGGAGCCAGAACTTCAAGACAGGAAAGAGGAATCTCCATTTTTCAGGAAGATGAGCCAGAACTTGGTGACAAGGAAGGGGAATGTCAGCTCACACCTCGACACAGAGGGTGGTTTTCCCTCATCAGTGGTGCCAAATTGGCCACATCCAGCTTGGGTACATGTGGGGGCTTACTCTTGAACTCCCATTCCCAGCTCCTGGATTTTCTGCTCGATAGCAGTTTCCACTTCACTCTTCTCCAGGGAGTACTCCACAAAGAAAGCTTCCAAGATGAACGACACGAAGATACTGGAAGAAACAACGAGCAGAACTGAGGCAGCATTTCCTCGCTGGCACTGACTGTCTCAGCATGCCCAGGCCCATTTCCCAGTGCTCCATCCCCTCCAGGTCAGAGCAGCACCCAGTGGGGACAAGAATGCAGCAGATCCCTCTAAACACATCCCACCTGTCTCCAGTGGGAGACCCCAGGACCCACCAGCAGTGCCCTGACGGGGGCAGATCCCCTTTTCTGTCTAAAGCAGAGGAAATGATCCCAAAAAACGTACTTGACAATGATTATCACCATCACAATGTGGAAGGCGATGAAGTAGAGCTTGGCAGGCTGAGCTGTCACGTTGGCAAATCCGTTGGCAAAGAGTAGAGTGGGAGTTAAGGGAAAAGAGGAAAGGAGGAGCTGAGGGAGGAACCAGAAACCCAGGAAATTTCCCAAGGATCCCGCTGGGAATGTGCGCCACCAAGGATATCGTGCCACTGGTTGACCACAGTGAGCTCCATGAGGACGATGAAGGATGAGGCAAAGTTGTTGAAGTTGTTCTTGCAGTACTTCCCACGGGCAAACAGGGAATCCTTGAGAGCTGGATTCCCACACTCCAGGGCGTGAGGAGCATTCGAGTTGGCCGGGAAGTACTGGATTTTCCCGTGGAATAACTCCATGCCAATGATAGCAAACACACAATACACAACCTGGGAAGAGAAACCCCATCACCTGCTTCTCCAGCAAGCTGCAAGCCCCAGGGCAAGCTCAGCACCCAGCAGGTTTTCCAGTTTCCACAGGCACAGCAAGGGGCTGGAGGGCAGCACAGACTCCAAGAGCCCCAAGCCACCCAACAGCAATCACCAAGCAGGAACAATTAGCCAAGAACTACAAATACATGGATAGGAAATAGTCCCAAATCATAACAGCAGCTCATTTCAGGAAATAATTTGAAATCCTGGTTTCTCATTCAGCCTCTTCGCCAAACCATGATTTGAATCCTTATGATGCAAAGCCCAGGCTGCCAGAACACCCCATGGATCCAAGGAGGATGTCCTGATCCAGGAAAAAGCAGGAATGCAGCCCTTCGCTTGCACAATGGCCACGATTCAAACGGATACTTACAGTTCCAAGGGCCTGCCATCCAGGGAATTGCATTTATCCCCTTGGAAACAGGGTGAGCGTGAGATTTAAGACACACTTCTGTGAAACTGGAGAGCTTTGAGCCATGACACTGGGATTTCTTACCAGAGTGAGCCCACCAAAGGTCAGCATGGTCGGGACGATGTTTATCAGGGTGTTCATGATCACCTGGAACCTACAGAGAGCCCACGCTGGTTACTGTCACACCCCGGCCACCCACGCTCCCCACAGCCCCAAGGAAAGCCTCCAGAGAGGCTGCAGCCACTGGGCTCATCCCAGGCAGGCTGGGACAAGACCTTGGGATGCTCTGTGGGGTGGCCATGGTCAGCGCTGGGCACACAGAGCACCTCCTCAGGCACAGACCAACCCCTCCCAAAAACCGTCTCCCATCCCACTTCCCTCCTCACCTCTGAATGCTGTCAACAATCCGGATCAGCCTGAGGACTCTTAGGATGAACACAATGTCCAGGATCTGCTGGCTGTTGTACTTCATGGCTGAAAAAAGAACAAAGATACTTTTATTATGAAAATAAAGCCGGGAGCCAGGAAGTGTTTAGATAAAAGTCTTTAATTTGTTATTATTGTGTCCTTGTTAAACACTATAACAGGGAGCTAAAAAAAAAAAAAAATGGAAAAGAGGAAGACTGGGTTAGTTCTTAAATCCTTGTCTGGTCACAAAGCCTCTCAAGCCTGAGGTGCTGGCAGAAGGCTGGGGAGGACACCAAGATTCCCAAGGCATGCAGGCTGCTCAAGCTGCACTTACTGGACTTGAGGGTGGCATTGAGAATCGTTGCAGTCAGGGCAGCAAAGATGATGAGAGTATCAAACCTGGCACGAGGGAAGGCACTGCTGTTAGATTTTGGGGGACAGGGACAGGAGTGGGATTTCAACAAGGAGTGACCCCTGCTCCTCTCACATCAGGCCCAGGCAGCCCTGGGTCAGCTCAGACTATGGGCACATGGGAGAGCTTTGTCACAACATCCTCTGATTCATCTTAAACACACCCTGGCACAGGAGTTCGGAGCCTTTCGGTCCTTAAGGAGCTGAGCACAGCACTCACCACACTCCACACAAACTTCCAGCCCACTCACCAGTTCCAGAACTGGGTTTTGCCAAAGAACTCCCTGGGTTCGTAAGTGTAGACCTTCAGGAGGATCTCTAAGATGTACAGAGTGAGGAACACCCACTCTGCATAGGAAATGTAGGGGCTTTCCTCATCCAGAGCAATGAAGACAGCATTTATCAGGATGATGGCATCATAAGTCCAAACAAAAGCCCTGCAAGAACCAAGAGAGATCAGTCTGCAGCTCCCAAGGAGGTCAAAGTCACAGTTCTTTCAGAAGCTCTTTGCCTCCTCCCTCAAAAATTCTTTACCTATCAGTTCTCCTCAAACCTGAGAATTTGGGGGAGTCACTGAAGAGTTTAATTTTGCTCTTGAAGTCCAACACAGAATTTGGTTAACAGGTCCAGGGAAGTGATTTTTCCCCCCCTACTCAGTACTGGTGAGGCCACATTGGAGGTGCTGGGGGAGGAACCAAGGTCAGCCGGGCTCCCCAGTACTAGAGAGGCCTGAACACACAGAGCTGGTGCATCAAAGGGTCATCAAAGAACTGACAGAATGACAGGACAGTGCAATGTGATGTGTTGGGAGAGCTGGGGTAGTCCAGCCTGACAGGGAGAAGGGTCAGGAGCAGCTCCTGTGCATAAATACCTGATGGGAAGGTGCAGGGAAGATGGAGCCAGACTCTTCTCAGTGATATCCAGTGGAAGCACAAGAGGCAAGGGGCACAAGTTGAAATTCAGGAACTTCCACTTAAACAAAGAAGTTGCTTGGGTTGGGTTTTTTTTTTAACCAGGAAGGGGTTGCAGAGAGGTTATGGAGCCTCCATCCTTTGGGGATACTCTAGACCCAGCTAGGATAGCCCTGAGTACCCTACTGTGGCTGACCTTCCTTGGAGCAGGGGGTTCCACTAGCCCATCTCTAGATGTTCCTTGCAACCTCAGCTATTTTGGGATTCTGGGAAGGCTCAGAGGTGAAAGAGAGCTCTAGAGAACTCCAGAACTCCCAGGGCTGATGAGGCAGCAGGACACAGCTGTGCAGCACAGACTGCTGAGGTAGGAGCAGATCTAAGCGTGGCACTTTGGTCCTGCACGGCAAGACACAAAGCACGGCCTGATGTCAGCAAAGGCAGCGGGGCCTGGCCCACAGCCGCAGCTGGTTCCTCCACGCTGACCAGGGCGGGCCAGGAGCAGCAGCAGAGCCCCTGGGGGTCTGTCCCCCCTGGGTCACACACCCAGGTGAGCCCTGGGCCCTGTCAGAGCTCACCTGTGCCTCACGACGCCGCGCAGGAGCCGGCTGGGCGCAGACGCGTACAGGGCCGGCAGCCAGCGCGCCAGGGGGTGCCTGCGGATCTTCAGCGTCACCACCTGGATGTTGAGCAGGTCTGCCAGCTGCACGAAGGACTTCTTGTCTGCAGCAGAGTGTCAGAGTCAGCCTGAGCTCACGGCAAACAAACGGGGTCTGCCAAAGGCAAATCCGAGCCCGCGGGAGGGGCAGGGCTCATCCGGGCCCGCGGGAGCGGCAGCCCCGTCTGGGCTCGGTCTCTGCTCCCAGAAAAGCCAATCCCAGAGTGGTATCCACCACAACAGGCTGAACTCGGAATTCAAGCAGCTTCTCTGCCTCATTCCTGGGGAATTGGCTCGAGCCATGGGCCAAGAACCACCACAGAAGGATTCAGAACAAGGAGACTGACCCATCTCTCCCGATACTCCCGCTCCAGAGGACTGTGTGGGGAGCCACATTACATCTGATCACAAGGGAGGCTTTCCACATCCTCTGCTGAGAGCAGGAGGTCCCACGTGCCATGGAGAGCTTGGCCTGATATCAAATGGCCATGAAGGGCCACTCAGTGTGTGGGACATGGGCTATAGCACAGGCAGCAAGAACAACCTTCCTGGACTCCAGGAATCTGGAGGGAAACAGGAAGAGGGGCCCAGAGACCCCATTCCTGGAGGTGCTCAAGGAATAACTGGAAATGGCTCTCAGTACTCTTGGCTGGGTGACAAGGTGGGGAACAGGCACAGGTTGGACTCTGTGTTGGAGGTCCTTTCCAACCTCATTGTGATTCTGAGTCCCTCTGGGGCCATTACAGATCAAAAATCCCAATGCCAAACCCCTCGCAGGATCAGGGTCCTGGCTCCTCCCCAGTGCTCACCTACGAACCCTTTCTGCTCATCATCCGAGATGCGGAGCAGCAGCTCCCGGTGGGAATTGCTGGTGTCAGGAGCCACCAGCTTGACCAGCTGCTTCCACCGGGCTTCCCGAACCACGAACTGCTCTCCCTCCTCTTCCTTCAGGAGGTTGAAGGCCTCGATCATCTTGCGGCGCTTCATGTAGGCGAGTTTACGGATCTCGTTCTAGAGGGAGCGCCGGGAGTCAGGCAGCTCCAGGTGCCCTCCCCCCTTTCTTTAACAAATAAACTCATTTTCACAGCACAGAGATGCAAGAGACCCGGGGGAATGACACTGCACACAAAGCACAGCACAGTTAGTGTGTGTGTGTGGGGGGTGGGGTGTTTAACAGCCAGCTGTGGGTTCTCCACACCGAGCTTTGGAAGGATCAACAGATTGCTGGATGCTGGGACAACACTGAAAAACCGGAAGGAAAGACAAAGGGTAGTGTCAGACAGGAAGGAGGTGACAAAGATCACGGGATCTGCAGGGCCACAGAAGCAAAGAGGATGTGTCCACACATGCTTCCCATCCACAAGTGAATCCTGCTGAGACCAGGGGTGGGGAGCCTCTTCTGCACATGATTGTGAGCAGAGGGACATCCAGCACTCTGCTTCCTGAGGAAGATCCAACCCCCTCATGGGAGCACCCAGGAATTCCCAGTTCTCCTCCTTTGATCACAAGTCCCAAACTGCCCCTACACAGTTCAGGTAGAACAAAAATTCCAATTTTCTCAGACCTCCCATTTCCAGTTCCCTTGCTCTAAGAGCACATGCAAAGATGCCGTGCAAAAACAGTTCCCTGCGTGGAGACAGTATTCCTGAGCTAGGACTAAGCCTCCAAGATAATGCAGAATGGGCTTCTTATCTGTGGGAAACACCACAGAATACTTAATTCAATGCCAACAGCAGAACTCCCAACAACCCCATGATACGAGAAGCGGGTCTGTGCTTGTTGTTTGCAGAACACCAAAGGCAAGAAGCTGTTTCCCCTTCTCACAGCTTTCCAAGGGAAAGACAGAGGTTCCTGACAGAGAACAGCAGGAAGCCACTGGTCACAAGCTCCTCCAGGCATTACCTTCAGGTGTTTTTTGTAGTTGTTGTAGACCACGGCCAGGAAGAGAGACATGAAGATGTACGTGTTGACGATGACGAAGGCGATGAAGAACAGGGCGTACCAGGAGCTGAAGTCAAACGCTGGCATCCTAGAGAAGGGGAGAGGGATTGCTGCTTGCCAGACTGACAAAAGTGAGCCCACGAGAAAACAGACTATCACACGGATTTCCAAGTGCTGTTCTGGACTGCCAGATCAAACTTGTCAGATAAAAGCTAAAAACTGCATTAGTTCACTTAAACACTTTTCTTCTGCTAGGTTTTCATCCTGGCTTGTCAGGCCCTGACTGAAGGGGTGCAGAAGACAGCAGAGAGATGAAATCTCTGCCAGTGTGGCCAAATTTAAGAGCAGGCATGAGGCAATGCCTCAGCCATATGCTATTTTTTGGCCTCAGACCCTTGCTGCACTCAGATCTGCTTTTCCACTTGCTCTAGGATGAGCAGCACTTATTTCTCAGTTTAAATTCCCAGGGTCGCTGGACCATCGCAGTTTTGCTCAAGATATTTCCAGCACACAGATGGCCGAGCCCTTCCTCCCTGTCCTACTCCTGACAGCACCTTCCCAGCACAAACTACAGTGGGAACCCATAAGAGATAGGGATGGAAAGCCCAACACCCACAGAATTTTAACTCCTCCGTGCAAATTGGAGGCTGCACAGAGAGCCCTGAGAACACTATGAGAGGAGGAGATCTGATCATCTACACATGGCATCCATACATGACATCCGGGCTGTTTGCAGTTGTCACCAGCACGTAGAGGTCAAACACAATCTCCAGGTAGTTTCTGAAGTAGGGCAAGCCTTCTGCTGTCTGGAGATTCCTAGGAGGAAGAGGACAGCCTGGAGTTAAGCACTGGGTCCACATGTCCTGCAACAGGAGCAGTGCTTGCATTCCCTAGGAATTGCCTGGAGTCTGCCCAGAGTATGCCAGGAGCAAAGGAAGTATCCACACCTCTCTCCAAACAGCTTCAAGGCCATGAGGGAGAACATGAGGAGGCTGAACATGAAGAGCAGGAATACGTAGGTGATCTCGGGCAGCGTGTTGCGGATGCTGCGGAAGGCCCTCCGGATCTGCCAGCGACAAGGGAAGTGTTCAGAGGCAACGTGGCACCCCTTTTGCCCCTCACCATCCCACCTGGATCAATCCCCTAAACTGGGGTGCAACAATCCCAGGCCTTTCCTCCTTGTTCTTCTCCTAGAAGGAAAGGCCCCAGCTACACATCACAGTGAACTCAGGAGCCAAGGGACAGAGGGCCCTAGGGCACTGCTGAGATGTTCTTGCTGCAGGGAACCAGTCAGGGACAGAAATCCATCACTCCAGGCCACAAAGCACAGGCTCTGAGCCCAAATGTTGAGCTGCTCCCTCCCCCAGGCCTCCACATCACAGTTTATTCATTTGTAAGTCAGGACCAGACCAGTCTCTGGCAGCAGGACAAAGATCTCTCCATGCTAGGAGGAATCAGAGTCCAAATCTGGACTACAGGCTTGAGAACAGCATGACAATTGTTTACCCAGGAGACTTCCAGAAATCAGTAACCTGGTCCCTGACTCAGGAAGAAACACAGGGTTTTTTTTCTGCAGTACTGTTTGAATCCACCTTTTTGCTCACCTCAAATTATCGCTTCAGGCCATTTCTGAAAAAATTTCTGAAACATTTCTGATCCTTGTCTTACAGGATCCTAAATTCTGCCATAAAACCTTTCTGCTAAATCCCCTGGCTTGTGGAAAGCAGCAGGCTGTCTGAAAAAACAGGACCCTGGACATTCCACCAGACCTTTTCTTTACCTGGCGAGACTCAGCGAAGTTGATGAGGAAGATGGGCCTCACAATCCTTGACCATCGGATGCTCCTCACATCATACAGCCTGAGGACCCCATATATGGCCAGGTCTGTCAGGGACAGCTGTAGGAGAAAGAAGGAAAGCTCCCAGAAGCAATGCTGGAATGTGTCTAGATAGTGAAGTGTTCGCTGATGCAGGAGAGGTGTGCACGTGACAGGCTTGTGAGAGATGACTGGTTTGGCCATGGCTCATGTATGCCAGGTCTGGGATCCCAGGAAAGCAACATGAGGGGGGAAAAACAAAAAACCAACACCTCCCCTGGGCCCAACTCACCAAGATTGCCACCATGATGCAGATGTTCTTGGTGTCCTTCCAGAACACGTTGTGCAGGGTGACTTTGGCAAAGTGTGTCAGCCGGCCGAGGAACACCAGAAGGCACAACACCTCCAGCACTGACGTGGCCTGCAGGGAGAGCAGGGCTCAGCCAGCACAACCAGGAGCAGCAATACTCCTTTTTGCACAATAAAAAAACCAGGCAGAGCAATAATTTCAGGCTTCCTTTTGCAGAAGAACTCCCTGCCACAGGCAGGTTAAACCCAGCAAGTCTGTGTTTGCTTAGGATCCAAGGAGTGCATCTTTCACAATCACACTGGTGCAGGACAAATAAAGGCTGCAGAAAAGTCTGGCCTCAAGTAAAATTTGGCTTCTACTTTCAAGCATGAGGACTGGACTTGAGTCCCAAAAAAGGCTGGAATTGGTCTCTGGGATGGAGAACAGCAATATGACTTTGACCACAGTCACATGGGCCATTGCTGGTGGCCACAATGGCTCCTACAGTCCCTGGCCAGCTCCTGTGCCTTTTTTTGTGCCCTTTCAAACAGATCACAGAATTATAAAGTCACAGAATCATTTGGGTTGAAGGGGACCATAAAGATGATCCTATTCCACACCCTGCCATGGGCAGAGACACCTTCCACTACCCCAGGTTGCTCCAAGCCCTGTCCAACCTGGCCTGGAACACTTCCAGGGATGGGGCAGCCACAGCTTCTCTGGCAAACCTGTGCCAGGGCTTCACCACTCTCAGAGAGGGGACAATTTCTTTCCACTATCCCACCTAATCCTGCCCTCTTGCAGTGGGAAGCCATTCCCCCTTGTCCTGGCACTCCAGGCCCTTGGAAATAGTCTATCTCCATCTTTCTTGTTGGCCATCTCAAGTACTGGAAGAGCCAATTAGATCACCCTGAAGCTTCTCCAGGCTGAACAACCCCAATTCTCTCAGCTTTTCCTCACAGCAGAGGTGTTCCACCCCTCTGATCAACTTGGTGGCCTTCTCTGGACTCATTCCAACTTGCCATGTCCTTCCTGTGCTGGGTACCTAGAGCTGGGTGCAGGACTCCAGGTGGGGTCTCACCAGAGCAGAGGATCAAAGCTATCCACAAAAACATCACCATCCACTGTCTCTTGGCACCTCTGACAACCACTTTGAAGCAAAGAAGCCCTTGCTGGCTCCAGCAGCTGCATTTGCTGCTCCTACACCACAAACTCACCAGGAAGGGGAGCGGATACACAGCAGGTTCCTCAAACAGGGCAAGGGACAGGTTGAGGAAGATGAAGAAGTAGGTGGCTGTTCGCATCATCCAGTGGTTATAGAGGTGATAAAGCCTGGAGGAAGAAGGAACAGGCACCATAAACAAAGGCTACAGGGCACATCGTCAGGGCATCACCAAATGTGCCCAGGAAGAACAGCTCTTGCATCCCAAACAAACATTTTTGCCAGAGCAGTGCTGCTGGAGAGGATTCCAAATCAGCCTCAGAGCTGATGGATGCTATACTGCCTTTCAGAGCAGGGTTAAGTAACAGAATATTCATTACAGTAAACAAAACAATGTTTAACATGGTTCTGCCACTCCAGCACCTTCCACGCAGCTGAGGGCTGACCAAGCCTCCCACACTCTTCATTCCCACAGAGGCTTGGAAGACTTTGTGTTAGCTTTATTTTCTCCCCTCCACCAAACTACAAGTTTTTAATGTCAGTTCCCCATACTCAACACACAGATGTGCTGAGCCCCGTTTTAAGCATTTCAGCTTAATCCAGTTTTTGGCACCCCACCGATCCACCCCTCTGAGCACCCCCGACTTTTTCTGGCTGTCGGTGTTTGGCCACGGATGCGGCTGGCTCTCCACAGGTGTGGTTGGGGCGGGGACACATCCCTCCTTACCTGACAGCCTCCGGAGAGGTCTTAAAAGGAATATTCCTGTTGTACTGCGCATCGGAGACAAACGCTGCTGCCAGCAGGAGGTCCTGAGGAAAACACAAGACAGCGTGCGAGGAGCTTCGGGGACACTCCGCGGAGGGGCGAAGAGGGGCGAAGAGGGGCGAAGAGGGGCGAAGAGGGGCGAAGAGGGGCGAAGAGGGGCGAAGAGGGGCGAAGAGGGGC
>VZRH01004010.1:136950-159504 GCA_013397555.1 Urocynchramus pylzowi
AGCTTTCCCCCTGCCCCTTCCCTCTCCTGTTTTCCATGCTGGCTCTTTCCCAGCCCCCTGGGGCTGAGGACAGTCTGGAGAAGGGAAGACTGAGAGGGGATCTCACCAATCCATATAAATATCTCCAAGGCAGGTGCCAAGGGGATGGTGCCAGGCTCTTTCCGGTGTTCCCAGCAACAGGATGAGGAGCAATGGGCATAAATTAAAACACAAGATCCACTTCAACATGAGGGTGGCAGAGAACTGGAAGAGCTGCCCGGGGAGGGTGTGGAGTCTCCCTCTCTGGAGACATCCCAAACCCACCTGGGTGCATTCCTGTGTCACCTGCTCTGGGTGATCCTGCCTGAGCACTGAGGTTGGACTGGATGAGCTCCAGAGGTCCATTCCAGTCCCAACTATTTTGGGATTCTGTCAAATGCTGCTGTTTGGGCTTGGAATTCTCAACCTGAAGGGACACACAGCACCTAAAAGGACACCTTTCAATCAGCAGGTGTGGTTTGGGTCAGAATTTTAAGAAAATACCATCTGCCTGTCTTGCTTTCAATACAGATGTACACAGCTGAAGGAATTGGTGGAGGAGAATACAAACGCTCTCCATGCTTTGAAAAAAGTAAGTATGGAGACTAATTTGTGGTTTTCTCCAAAATTCACCGTGGGAAGTGTTTAAAGAAAATCAACAAAAGTGTTGTTTTAAAAAGTGAAAAAAGTAAAAGTGTTTAAAGTTCCATTTTAGATGCCTCAGGACAAGAGCAATGCCCAACACTGCAGAATCCTTGCTTGTCATCTCTCCAATTTATAGTTTTATATCCATTTATATAATTTAAAAACTCACTTTAATGCTTTATTTCGTCCAAGTCCCAGGTGGAAACCTAGCAGAGAATTTCACCTTGGCAGAGTGAAAGGGTAAGAAAATTGTCACTAAAGGGGGAGTGACAGCAGCCTAGGAAGGGGGAAACTTGAAAGGAACGTCTGGAAAACTTAATTTATAGAGGAACTTTGATTCTTTGAGCAATTTATTGGAGAACTTTGATTCTTTGGGGCATTTGTTGGGTTCTCTGTCAGGCTGATGAGCCTGCGCCGGTGGGGAATTACAGCCAGAGGAAGGAAGAGGAAGAAAAGCTGTTGCTAAGACTCTCCCAGCAGCTGCAGAAACTCCTTCTTGTCTGGGATCAGGATAATGTGACAAAGAATTATCCAGGGTGAGTAGCTTCAAGATACAAATGCAACCAGATTTTTAAAGGAGGGCTAGAATGGACCTTGAAAAACCATTATCTCACCCCCTTAATTAGCTGAAAAATAACAGAAGTTATAAAGAAAAGAAGTTATAACAGAAAATAAAAAAAAGAAGTGCTCAGGAGATAAGTCATTTATGACTTGGTGGGAGTTTCTCAGGGTGCTGGATAATGGCTGGAATATAAGGTTTGGAGGAGTTTCTTCAGGACAGAGAGCAAAACAGAGGAATGAAAATGCTGTGTCTGAATAATGTCCTTGCAGAGGCTTGACAGCATTTCAAAAAGTTTGGTGGGAATGATACTAAAACATAGTTTGATTTGTTTTGGGTAGGGGTGAGGAACACCAGAAAGGCCCTCATGCAGAAGAGGGAAATGAAGAAGAGGAGGAGAGTGAAGATGAAGAAAGTGAGGAAGAAGACACTGAAGAAGAAGATGAGGAGAAGTTGTTGGATGATCCAAATGTTAGAGAATGTGTTGCTGTTGGGAACTTTGATGCCCAGCAGGAAGGGGATCTCACATTTGTGGTAAATACCTCTCTGTAAAGGGTTTTTACTGCAGATCACTCTGAGTTCAGCAGTAACTATAATGAAATCCTATGCTTTTGGGATTCATCCAGCTGTGGGATTTGGGGAGAAATTGGAGTTAGGTCCTTTTTTCATTTAAATATTTGCTTGTTTTTCTGTCTCTGTCTCGTCCTCCAATGCCAAAGAAAGGTGAAATCCTGCTCATACACGACAAGAAGGCGGATGGCTGGTGGGTGGCTGAAAATTCCAAGGGGGAGAGAGGCCTCGTTCCCAGGACCTACCTTGCGGTTGGTGTGCTGCAACCTCTGTCCTAATCTCACCTCTGCTCTTTTATATAGACTAATGATCTGTAGTTCATGATCTGGTCACAATGCTGTGTGTTGTTTGGAAGTAAAGCCAGTTATTTGGAAATAACTCCATGTTTTTGTCCATGGCGCTGGAGATATCCATCAAAAGCAGCGTTTCTGTGCCTTGTGAAGTTGTGGCAGGGAAGTTTCTTGAATATCAAAGTCAGAATCTTTGTCACTTAAAAGTCAACTCTGAAGACTCCAAGCTGCTGTGGATTGATGTAGGGTTTTAATAATTTATCTGAAATGGGAGTCTGTGTAAACGTGGGACAATTTTCTGCATCACAGAGAGAAAATCTCCTTTTCTAAACTAAATTAATTTATTCTAAACCTACATTAATATGGGCTGTGGTTGGAGAAGGCATTTTTAAGAACAGAACTGGGAAGAAATCAAGCCTTTTGCCATTTTAAATGTGAATTCCAGGTTCATAAGGAAGAGGAAGAAAGCCAGGAGGAGTCAGAAGAACACATAGAAGTGGTGGATGAAACAGCAGATGGAACTGAAATTAAAAAAAGGTAAATGGAGTGTCTCAGATCTGGTTGTGAAGCTGCTGCTATTTGGAAACAGAGCAATATTTAGTGGTTAAATTTTTGTTCACGTGAGGATTTGCTATAAATCCCTCTATTTTCTTCCAGAACAGATTCCCACTGGAGTGCTGTCCGAGCCATAGTAGAGGTAGGTGCCCCTTACAGTGCAGCTTCACCTGCCATAGCCTTCATTATTTTGTAGAGAAGCTGTGCCTTTTCCCAAACACTGTGTCTCAGATCAAAGACCATTGTTCTTAATGAACAACTGTGTTTTGGGAGGTTTTGGTAGCAAGAAATGCCACAAAAATGCTTCAGAAGAGGTGACTGATATCTCAAGTTTCTGGTTCTAAACAGAGCTGTAAATTAGGATGAAATTTGCTGTTAAATAGCAGGAACAGTAATATCCTTTTTCCTTTGTTTTTACTAGAATGACACTGTGGAGGTACTGACCACCACAGGGGCAGTTCCTGCAGGATTCCGCCCATCCATGCTTTTCCAGCTCTTGCAGGAAGGTAGGGATTTTGCCTGGCAGGATTCTCAAGTGTCTGTGGTGGCTTTCTTACCCTGGTCACCAGCCTGTTGGACTCCAATCCATACTGTTTAATTTTAATTAATTGGCTAACTGGCTGTATTTGACCCATCAAATAATGTATAAAAGATTTTTTTTCCCTTAAATTTTAATTTATCACTGTGAAATCCTGACAAATTTCCTCATGATTTCAAAGAGTTTCCTCTTTGGAAGTTCGTTCCTGTTGACTTTGCAGGAAATCATGATTGTTTTTTTGTTTGTTTTATTTTAATCCTCCCTTTTTCTCAAAGGTCTTTTCTAGTCTCTTCACCAAATATATTAAGATATCTCATGTTCTGTTAGTCTTTCTGTTTAAAGCTGTTTAATCTCTTTTTAAAATTAAGTTACTGTGCTTTTGAGATGAAATACTTCGGAACGCTCACAAATAGTAAACAGTGCTCATAGCAGATAATTCCATCGTTTTGTTCAGTCAAATAGTCAACTGAACATGAATTTTGGGTGTTGTCCTTTTTGGTGCAGCAAAGATCATTTGAAAAATGAAGAGTTTTTAAATTTACTCTTGTTGTAGGTGAAGAGTTTCGAGCAAGTTACTATTTGCAACCCCAGCTGACTCCATCCCAGCTGGCTTTCAAAGACTTGGTGTGGAACTCTGAGAGAAATTCTGTGAGTATTGCTGCTAAGGGGGACACAAACTTCATTGGCCTTCTTTCCTTTTGGCTAATGATTATGTCTCAATTTGCACCATTTCTGGTGCAAATATTTCTTCTGCTGGGACCTTCTGTCTGGGATCCCTAAAACATCCCTGGGGCAGAGCTAAAGGCTTGTGAAGAAATCCTGCTGCTGCCACTGCCCTGGGTTTGCCCTGGGTTGGGAGAATAACCTCGGCCCACAAAATGAGACCACGTGCAGAGGGCCCTGTAGGTTCAACCCTCCTTCTGCTGTATTTCAGATCCATCCTAGACCCACCAGAGTGTCCCTGATTGTCACTTTATGCAGCTGCAAGATGATCCCTCTCCCTGGAACCGGCGTGCGGGTCCTCAGCCGGCATGTCCGGCTCTGCCTCTTCGATGGCAGCCGGGTAAGGAACGTGTCTGCTTCCCAGAAAAGGACTGCAGGAGGTTTGGAACCTCCAGCATCCTTCAGGTTCTGCTTCCTCTCTGTCTCACTCAGAGACACACACACACAACCTGCCTCCCCAGCTGCTTAATTTGTGCTCAGATGGGTCTGGTGTGAGCCCAGTCACCCAGAAGAACAGAACTGAATGATAAAACAGGCCAGACTGCATTGATGGGCATTGGGCATGGCCAGGCAAGCACACTCAGCCCTGCTTCCCACCCTTGCTACTCCACAAAGCACTTGGACCCCTCCCTTTTTCTGCCTTTGGTTTCTCCCCCTATGCTTTCCTCTCATGGCAAATCAGGTGCAGCCCCAGAATGCCCCAGAGCAGTGTGAGGTGAGCCAGGGAGCTGTTTATTGACAGTCACACCCAGCCCCTGGGGCTCAGGGCTGTGCTGGGTGGCCCTAGGAGGGGCTGGGGTGGGAGCTCCATTTCTCTAAGTCCCTAATTTTGGGTCCCCCACCTGCCATTGTGCCTCCTGGCTCCTCTGAGTTCCTTGCAATTAGTGTTTCCTGGGCTGATCTGTCTCCTGGGATGGGCCTGGGAGCAGTTGGGTCAGGGTCAGATTCCTCCACGTGCCCTTGATCCTCTGTTCCTTTGTGTGTGTGCAGAGCAGCTTTTTGTAAAAACATAACCCTGATTATCCAGCAGTTTTCTTCCAGTTGTCTTTGTTGTGTGCAGTGTTGGATCCATCTGGGATAACCCTGCATTTTCTGAAAGCAGCAGGGCTTTCCAGAAAAACTGGCCTTAGCTTTTTTCCCCACTTTAGGTGCTGAGTAACATTCACACAGTGAGAGCCACATGGCTGCCTAAAAATCCTCAAACATGGACCTTTTCTCCAAGGGTAGGTGACACAGCCCCTGGCTGTTTACAGCTTCTTCCTTCAGTGTCACTAAAGTGTTCCTTGGTGGCACAGCTGTGCTCCATAGAAAGACAATAAGGGGAGCAAGGTTTTGACTGGAATTGATTCTCTCCTCATTTTTATATGCAGTGGGATTGGGTCTGAATCTTGTGTTGAGTGAGGGATATGCTTGTTGGCCTTTAAAAATCAAGACTTTTTGGTTTTTATAGGTATATTAACTTCTTTATTTCTCCTCACTCTCTCTGTATCAGGTGATGGGCATCTTACCCAGCTTGCTTGATGGTGACTCTTTTGTCAGGTCCAGCTCCCTGTCTTCAGACATTGGGATCTTGTTTGAGCTTGGCATCACCTACAAGTGCAATGTGAGTGTGGGGAGGTGCAGTGGAAATCTCTCCAAGGGCAGGTTTGTAAAGAGACACAGCTGTTCCCAGTTAGAGAATATCCCTCATTAGAGAACAGGATTAGAGAATAGGATTACCTGGAAGGAGCCTACAGGAAAGATGGAGAGAGACTTTTCACAAGCTCATGTAGTGATAGGACAAGGGGGAATGACTTTTCACTATCAGAGGGCAGGGATAGATGGGATATTGGGAAGGAATTCTTCTCTGTGAGGGTGGGGAGGCCCTGGCACAGGTTGCCCAGACAAGCTGTGTCTGCCTCTGGATCCCTGGAAGTGTCCAAGGCCAGGTTGGACAGGGCTTGGAGCAACTTGGGGTAGTGGAAGATATCTGTGCCCGTGGCAGGGGTAGAAGGAGATGATCCTTAAAATGCTTTCCAGCCCAAACCATTCTGGGATTCTCTGGTGGGAGAATATCCCTAATTAGGGAACAGAAATCCCTCTGACTCATGGACATGAGTGTCCCTGTACCAACACTGAAATAACTTGTGCCAAAGATCCCATGCCATGGGATCACAACAGACTAGTTCTCCATTCACTCCTGCAGTTTTCCATCTCTGTGATTTATTTCAGACTAATGTCCTGTGCAGTTGGAAAACTAAAGTTTTAACTGTCTCAGCAGCATGGACAGTGGTTTCCAGCTCCATTTTATACAGATAGAGCCTGTCCATCTGGGATATGCTGCTGGAAAGCACAACAGGTAGTAAGACAGTAGATGGTAAAGCCAGAAAAACTACCCTCAGAGAAGGCAGATTGTGATTTTTAAGCTCACAAGAGTGAAAGAGGAAAAGGCAATAGCTACGACAATTTTCATGTGGTTACTGTTATTAATTGTGGTTCAGTCACTCATTCTGGGTCAGCTGCTCAAATAATTTACATTTTTTATTTTTCCTAGTCAACAGGTGAAAGAGGAGAGCTGAGCTGTGGCTGGGCCTTTCTGAAGCTTTTCACTTCCAGTGGGATTCCCGTTCCTTCCAAGTGAGTTTGTTGCCTTTTCCTGCTCTCCCTGTATTTACACACAGATGTATATACATCTGGTTTAGACTGAGAGTAAAGTTCATCTTTTATACTTACACACTGCTGGGGCAGGGGGCATTCAGAACAGTCCTTTATGATTCTGGCTCTTCTTTGCTGCTTTATCCCTTTCCCATGTGAAAATTGGGAGACTGGTTCCCAAGACCTGGAGTCAGGTAGGAGTTGTTGTGAATGAATCTCTCACTTCTCTTGGAGTGTGAATTATATTTTGCAGCTGATTTATGATTAGTGGGTCCAGTCATCTGAAAGAATAATAAAGTGTGTATATTTTTATTTTATTAAAGTAGGAAAACTTTCTGTTTATTGAAAGAAATAATTCATTGTAGCTCAGACTTTGAAGACTTGGTTTTTACCAAATATTGGTAGACATATATATATTGTGTATATGTATTCTGAATTTATCTGGGTTACAGCTCAAAAAAAAAATACCCACAGGACACCTCTACTATTCTAGAAGTCTCTAAATCTCTTCTAAGTCTCATTTTTTGAATATTGTTCTACTATTTCATTAAGTAAGTTTGGTATTACAGATCAAATTTCATGCTTGTTTCAGCAGTGACTTACTCTTGGCAGAACTGGGGTTACATTATTCTTTAGCAAATTTTAAATATGGAAGATTTTAATTGTTGAAGTGGTGATTCCTCAAAACCATTTCAGTGAAACAATTGCTAAATTCCATACAAGAAAAATATTTGGGCTGTGGAAAAGAAACAATTTTTGAAATATCTTTTAAAATAATTGACCTCTCAGTACAATTAAATTCCAAAAACTAGTTGAATTCCCGATATCATATAGGCTTCAAATTTATCTTTATTGACAGGATGTATGAGCTGGTCCTGAGTGGTGGAACTCCCTATGAGAGAGGCATTGAGGTTGACCCATCAATATCCAGGAGAGGTGTGGCTTCTTTTCAATATAATGTAAACATAATAATGTGATTAATGCTGCATCTCCTTCACAACAGTCTCCACAGCCTGGTTTGGGTTTGTGTGTTCTATTTTTGCATGTATTTCATTATTTATCTGCTTTTGCCTTGGCTGTGGGGAGCTGGGTGCTACCAGGCTAACTAAGCTCAAAAGAGTTCCCAACCCACTGAAATGCCCATTTTTGTCATATAATTGTTACTGTTGTTTCAAACTGACTGTTTGAGTCTGGGCTGTCTATTCCTGCAGCAGGCTCTGGGGTTTTTCAGCAGTTTATGAGCCTCAGGAAGCAGCCTGTGCTTCTGGTGAAAGTGAAGTCACCAAGCGTGCACTCAAAAGACATCCTGAAGTGAGTCCTTGTGCTTCCATAAAATGAAAAAGTATTCCAGATAGCCTAGAGAAATCTGCAGTGTTTGCAATGAACACCTCAGCTGCTGTCCCTTATTTTCCCAACAGTTTTCTCCCTGAAACATTAGTTGGGGGCATGTGCTACATCCATCTCCTGGTGTTTTATCGGCAAATCCTTGGAGATGCCCTCCTGAAGGACAGGATGAGCATGCAAAGCACAGGTGAGCACTGGAGGTAGATCAGGTTCATCCAGGGAATGACTCTTGCCAGGTCTCCCTTTGGTAAGAGATGTTTTTGGCACTCAGACTAAGTTATCCTCTTTATTTTTATTTTTTTAATTATTATTTGCTTACTGACAGTAGGGAGAGACAGAAGTTGGAGAACTCTGGATTTAGAACTCAGTGTCTTGCCCTGATTATTCAACAGAACTAATGATAGTTCATAGCCTTCTCCATTTTAAAACCAACTTGAAATAAGGAAAATTTACATTTCTTAACTGTACTACATATGAATTTATATAGGCGAGAACTGCCACACTTACCTGATTTGATCTGCATAATTTAGGACAGTAGATCAGGCTGACAACCTCTCCTGGAGTTAAATTGCATCCCTTTGGATTCAGACTTCATGTGAAGTCATTGAAAGGCTATATCCCAGGAGTTGTTCTGGTAGCTGTGCAACTAAAGAAGATTTCTGTTATTTCAAAATTCTCCATCGCTTTAGGAATAGACAACTGAAAATGTCTGTTCTCCTTCCCAGAAGTCATCAGTCCTGGCTCTCTTCCCTGAAATGTTTGGGCATCAGTAAATGCTTCATGTTTACCAAACTTACCATCAGCTTCAAGGTGAAGGAACAAGTGTACATTCAGTATTTGAAACCACACGATAAAGAAAACACTTCAGCCAAAATCATGCTCTCTGTCACTCGGAATCGTATCCACAGTCTCACTAATTAAAATAATCACAGGAGCAGAGTGATTTCTCATGGAAGTGACCCAAAAAGCACCAGGACACCTGTGCAGTGGGATATGTGCTCCATTGGGAAAATTCACTGTGCACTTGGTCCCTGGTCCTCCTAAAATGCCACACCAGGCTGAGGTGGAACCCAAGTGTGTTTATCCATAACATCCAAACTAAGCAGCACAATTGCAGCTGTGTATAAAAAAGACAGGTGCAGAAATGAGGGAAAACACCTCTGGCAGGTAAATCAGGAAGGGCTCTCGTGTTCCCCAATAAACAGCACTGGGGTTTGTGTGTCTCCTCTCCTAGTTTAACTGTCTCTCACCCACTGAGAATTGGCTGCAGTCAGAACAGTTTTTAGGGAGTTCTCCTACCTTCCCTGCTCTGGAGCACTGTCATAGCTCATTTTCCCTTTGGAATAATCTGACAGGAGGGGATGTGCTGAATACCTGGATGTGCCAATACTTTGAAAACTGATTCTTCCTTAGCCTTGAATGTGTTTGTTTTCTGTTTCAGACTTAATCTGTAATCCTGTTCTAGCAACTTTCCCTCAACTCCTGGATCAGCCAGACCTGATGGATGCACTTCGGGTATGTTACCTTGTCAGGATTTCCAGGCAAAATTTGAGCTTTTTTTCCTGTCCTGGGAGAAGACAAAGTTCTCCAGCCTTGCTCTGATTTTACATTTCATTTTAGAGTGCCTGGGCAGACAAAGAAAGAACACTGAAGAAAATTGAGAAGGTAACAAACTACAGGTTTTTCTTTCCATATATTCAGGGTAATTCCAGCTAGCTGCTCCCTACCGATGCAATTTCTGCTTAGCTTTTCCTCTCACTCTACATCTGTTTAGGAAATAAGAGATATGTAAATGCAGTTCTTAACATTTCTCACCCAGATTTATAACAGTAAACCAGGAGCAGGAGGAAAATGAAATTAACTTGTAACTTTTTATTTCAGTGTTGTTAGAGGGGAACCTGTTACAGGTTGGTTGCCAGAGGGGCTCCCTGTCAAGATGTGTTCCAACAGTCAGCTGGTAAAAGCTTTCCATGGATACAAAAAGGGGCTGTGTATGCCCACAAAATCATCTTCCCTCCTCCAAACTCTGAGCTTCAGTCCTCCCACAATCTGCCTGGGAAAAGGCCCCCTAAATTCCTCAGATCTCCCTACCCCAGACAGCTGTAATCCCACGTTTTGGCACATAAACAGCTGGAGAATTGATGTGGTTGTCCCCGGGCTCACCCAGACCTTGTCCAACGTCCTGTCCCCTGGACAGAGAGCAGCAGCAGGGAACTGAGAAATGAGAAAGCCATTGGCTCTCAATCCTGGATTTCCTGGAAGCAGCAGTGGGATATTTCATTCCCTGTGCATGCTCCTGAATTGATGCACAAGGATGGCTCCCTGTTTACACAGAACAAACACCCGCTGAGTCAGAGTGGCTTTTTCAGAGCCATTCATCCAAAAGGAGAGCAGATCTGCTCACGGAATTGGCAACTCCCCGGGATGCCAGACCCATCCAGTTCTACCTGACTGGCATGTGCCACTCCCACGGGAGGATTGCTGCCTGCTGAATGCTCAGCCCTCACGTGGTTCCGTGGGGCTGAGCTGTGAAACGCTCCCTGCCAGGCACAGCGCTCCTGGGGCTGGGACACTCCGGACTTGGATCTTTCCCATGTGTTTGATAATTGACCAGGCTGATCCTTTGTCTCTGGGTTTTCCAAACTGATCTTAACAGGGGAGCACACAGGTCACACCATGCACAAAGAGTGGGACAGCAGTGCCCAGGGGCAGCATTGCCTCTGGCTCCAAGGAGTGGGATGGGAGCCACGCTCCGCCTAGGACAGCAGGGAAATGAGAGGAGTTTGGCTTTCCAGGGCAGGGAGGATGTGGCACTGCTTTTAAGAAATACAAATAGCCCACAGCAAAGGGCTCTCAGTGCCTGTAGTTTGTGGGAAGGCTGGCAGAGTTCAGGTTTGTTGATGTGCTGGAGGCTTATCTGAGATAACGGATGTGTGTTTAGGAAGGTCAAATCTCTTCCCGTTGTTTTCCTGGGAACTGGGAGTGAGTTGTTTGGGTTTTTTCCCCGTGTACAATACTTTGGAAAAGTGCTTGGCAGCACCACGTGTTTGCACTGAGGTATTTTCAAACACTCTTCTCTACAGAGAGATCAAGAATTTCTGAAGTCTGCGTTTGTCCTGGTGTACCACGATTCTGTGTTCCCTCTGCTCTGCTCCACCTTCCTCCCCAGCTACAAATGGGCTGAGGAAGAGGTGGAATTGTCTCGTTGGAAGGCGATCCATGACTTCCTGAAAAGGAGCCGGGAGAAGGACGGCACGCTGGAGTACCTGCTGTCATCAGAAAACACCCACAGAGCCTTTGACATCTCTGAGCTGGCCTATGATTTCTTAGGAGAAGTGAAGGAAAACAATCCTGGAGAATGAACAATTCAGGCTCTCTAAGGACGTGGTAACAATAAAATTAAATTCTTAGCAAAGAGATTGTGTAGGAGCTGAATTGTAATGGATATTTTAGCACAATTAAGATTTTTAGAGAGATTAAAATTATTCTATCTGTTTATCTACTAGAAATGGTATTTTAAATTTTTAACTTTGCAGCGTTAAACAAGGCTCTGGTTGCTTGTTACTACCTGTTGTAGCCATGTCAGGTGTCACATTTTGCCAAAGCTGAGGTAGCCCTTTTCTCCTCTCGTGCAGCTTCCAATTAATTTCCAGTGTTGTTTTAATCAGGGTGGACAAAAGGCTCTTTGTCCCAGTCCCCCAGCAGCCTGGGAGCAGGGAAGGGAAGGAGCAGCGATCTTTAAGAATGCTGCTGAGCAAGGGCAGCCAGCTTAGGGGAAGAATCCTCTCTTGCCCAACCAGTGACCAGCAGGTTGCTCCGTTTTTAGACTGTTTGCCTGTTCTTCTCCCCCACTCAGGAGAAGGCTGGGTTACTCCCAGGAATGTGCCTGACCCAACACAAATAGCAGCTGGTGGGAATCCTGGGAATGCTGTGTTTCCCCAGGATTGTTTCCTCTGCTGACCCCTGAGCACCTTGTGTCCACAGGCTCTGTGTGCTGCCCATTCCCAAAGGGAAGTGATTAATCCACTTTCTCTTTAGTGCTGGAGCATCTGGATGCTTCCTGCAGGGCGATGGGGACATTGTCACACCTGGATTTAAGTCCAGGCCAGGCTCAGTTTTGTCTGGTGAGATTTGAAACAAGATTTTTGAAAATCTCCACTGCATGGAACCAAAAACCAGCTCCCACTGGAGTATCTGTAAACTGGAGCTGCCAGAAATACCACAGAACACTTCCCCCAGCCTAGAAAGCACTCAGAGACATGGATTTGATCTTTGCTCTGTGTTGTGCAAGAGCTTGGCATAGAAGCCAAGTTCCTGGGGCATCATCTGTCTTGCCTAGCAGAGCTGGGATATCTCACTGGCACAGCGTCTTCCTCCTGCTGTAGCCCATTGCCCAGCTTAATGGGGGTCATTCTGTCCTCTCTGGGCCACCAGGCAGAAGTGCCACCCCCAGCCTTTCATCCCACCCCTTATCTGGGAGTTCTGGGGCCAGGCAGAGTGCACTGGATGAGACAGCAAGTGCTTCCCGAATCCAAACTGCATTTGCCAGGAGGCAGAAATTCCTGTAGCTCTCCTTCAAACCTTACTGGGCACTCGGGAGCACATTGCCAAACCCTCCAGGTGTGTTTGTTAAATTTACCTGTTAGTTTCTGAAGGTTGGATGTGCCTGGAGGTGTGGAGGGGTCTGACGTGACAGCGGAGCAGAAACCTGAACAGAAAGGGGAGGAGGCGACAACAGTGGAAGCAAAAATATTTCAGGATTGGAAGCGTGCCAAGAGAACTGTTTGCAGGAAACATTTCTGTTCCTGCAAGGTGTAGGAAGTTTTTTTCCTGCCCCTCCAGTTAGTGACCTTGCATTGGTGCGTGGTGGGGCCGGGGTCCCGCTCTGTCGCATCCCGGCTGGCAGGGGGATGCACAAAGCCGCCGCAGCCTCGGGCGGTGCCAGGGGCTGGCCGGGCCGGGGCAGCGGCGCGGTGCCAGCCCGGGCCGGTTCCTGTGCTTACGTCCCGCGGGCGTGTCCCTTAAATCCCGCACGGGAGCGGCGCGGGGCAGGCAAGCGCCAGCGGAGCCGAGCGGAGCGGTGTCAGCGGAGGAGAGATGGCCTCGGTGGGTCCCTCCGCAGCCTCCACGCAGCCCGCCCTGCCCTCCGGACCCGCCGTCTTCAAAACCATCCCCTACGCTTTCATCCTGCCCGAGATCGTGAGTATGCCTCGCTCCGCTGCCTCACGGAACCCACTCCTGGCTAAAATCCCCCGAACCATCCTGAAGGCATCATGACTGGGAAGTGACATCTTGCCTTTGAGCTTACCCTGAATGCACAAAGTATTCCTGATGGGGTTTTTAGGAACAGCTTGAGGACAAGGTACACTCGGCTCCATCACAACCCACCGGCTGCCGTGGGGCTGGGAGAGGCTGAAGAGCTGCTGGCTCATCCAGGGCGCACTAGCAGCTCTCGTTATCATGAAGCAGCTCTCGTTAACCTGTAGAAATTGCTTGAAAAATCAAGGGAATTTTGCTCTCTGTATCAAGTCATTCCAGGGGTTGAAGGCAATTGGCGTCTGGTAATGTGTGATCACATTCCATGATTCTTTCAATTGCTTCTGGGTCCAGAGGGCATCCAGTGGGACTGGCCAAGATTGCAGCTGGTGTACTTTGTCATGGTGGATGGGGCTGGCAACCCACGCTGTGGGAGCCTGTGCTCCACAGGCACAATCCCTGCCTGTGGCGGCGGTCTCAGCTCCCTGCTGCAATTCCAGGGGTTTCACCCACCGCAGCTGGGATGGCACAGGGCCGCATGGGCTCATCCCGATAACCCCGTGGGCTTTTTGTGCTCAGTAAATATTTTGGGTGGATCCAGAGCAAGCAACTCGCTCCAGGCTGATGTGTGGAGCTGAGAGGAGACTTCCTTGTGCCGTGATTCCAAGCCCCGGAGATTATTGAGTGGGCAGGGCTGGGTTGAGGCTCAACTGCTCACTTTTCCCAGATAAAAGCACATTTTCTGGCTTCCTCGGGGTGAGACATTTCCTTGTGTGGAAGGCGACAGCAAACCCTTCCTTTTTGTGTGAACACTCATTTCCCACGAGTTTTCAGGGAAACCGGTGCCAACTTGCTTGCTTGTTTCCCAGAGCACTGGGATGCTCTGGGAAAGATGCAAGGGTTCCGCTGGCTGCTGCGGCCGGCCCGGGAGGGAGGCGAGGAGGGAAGTGGGGAGGAAAAGAGCTTTTCCTCATCCCACACTCATCAGAGGCGCCTGATTGTCCCTGGCAGCTCTGTGGGACCTGGGTGTGGATCCTCGTCGCTGCTACCTCCGTCTCCTTGCCGCTGCTGCAGGGATGGGTGATGTACGTGTCCCTCACCTCCTGCCTCATCTCCCTACTGCTCCTCTTAAGCTACCTCCTCGGCTTCCACAGGAACAGCGAGAACTGGAAAGTGCTGGTAAGGAGGGGATGGAACACGGGCAGATGTTGGCAGCAGCAATGTGGGCGCAGGACCACTATGGCTGGTGACCCACCAACCCTTTCTTCCTTTTACCTCGACTGGACAGTCCAGGGGAGCTCTGCTGTGAAACCACTGCCTGGGAGGTTTGGTCCCAGGCCTATCCAGGCACCTGTCCTCCTTTGGGGCACTCACAGGTGCCTTGTTTTGCAGGACAGTTTGTACCATGGCGCCACGGCCATTCTGTACATGAGCGCCGCTGTCCTGCAGGCCAACGCCACCATCAACTCTGAGTTCAGCATCAACGCGCCACTCAACTACCAACTCAACAGCGCTGCATCGGTGAGTCCAGGGCACCCTGCCAGCTGCAGGACACACAGTTACCCTTGGAAGGGCAACAGCACCTGCCAAAGCCACAGCAGAGCCACCCCAAGCCCCCAGTGCCAACTGGGCAGAGCTTCAGCTCCTCAGCTCTGTGGGTCATGCAGCTAGCATTGGCTTCTCAGAGTCCACCAGTTCATGGACAACCTGACGTGGCTGGATGCTGGGAAAAGCTGAGCCTCTCCTTTGAGGCTGGAGGGAGCTCTATGTTGGGAGGCTTCCCCACACTGAGAGTGCTGGGAGGAGATGGGGTTTGACTCTGCCAGCTGAACCTTCCTCTTCTTCCTCTCGTGCAGTTCTTCGCCTTCCTCACGACCTTCCTGTACATCCTCCACGCCTTCAGCATCTACTACCAGTGATCCTGGCAGCACCAGATTCACCTTTACAGGACAAGGGCTTTCCCAGAGTGAGAGACCCTGCTGTCATCCCAAGGTGTCTCTGCCCCAGCCCTGTCACCAGGCCTCAGGAACAGCAAGTCCTTTTGCACTTCATCACAGGAGGAATTTTGCTAGCACACGTTGGTGTGCCTGTGGGACATTTCCTGCCTTGCCTGGGGGAGGGACTTGCAAGGGGAGGGACTGGGTGCAGGCCCCAAGCCTTCAATACCGACATTCTGCAAAATATTGACAACCATGGGAAGAGAAAAAAAAAAAAAAAATCACTGTTCCTTCAGCAAACAATCTCCTTTCTTATGTAATCTGCCTTTCTCTGGTTCAGCTCCATCCCTCCCCAACACAAGTTCATAACAATGATACAAGATTGTGTTCCTTGACTTTCATATGGTTTCATTTGGTAAATGCTGTATTTGGAATAAAGTGTCAACGGACAGATTTTGACTACTCTGTAAGCTGTGTTCACTGAAAAAGCTAGTTTTACTTCCCAAGAGTTAGAAAAGAAACGGAAAATGTTCACTTACAAAGCTACAACAGATTTTAAACAAGTAAATCATAGAACCCATAGGAAATTTCTAGATGTAGTACAAAACTACAGCGTGAAAAGAATGCTCACACGGGAGGAGAGCAGCCATTTAAAGCACTTCTCCTCCCATGTCTCCTGATTCCCAGTACAAAACCTGCGGCTGCAGAGTCCAGGCACAGGCAGCCCCGTCATGGAGCACTGCTGTTACTGCTGTCCCTCTTCGTATCCTCAGCCTCGGAGTGACTGGAAGGAGCTCCCTCCTCTCCCTGCTCCAGGCAGTCCTGCAGCTCTGGGATACTGCTGGCTCGCAGCACATCCAGGTAGAGCAGGTAGTCCTGGAGGCAGGCCGGCAGCGGCAATTCCCGGATCACGCGCTCCGAGCGCAGGCGCTCGCTCCCCAGCAGAGACCGGATCTCCAGGCGGCACAGATGGGACAAGGAAGGAAGGAAGGCTGGAAAATTAAATCCCAAATCAAACACAGAGCAGCTCTTACTACACCAATATACTTATTAATAAAAAAGGAAATAAAGAGAGAACTTAATCTCAATTTCCCCAAATAACCCCCATTTTTTTCAACTCCAGAAACATCCTCATTAGCTTCAAACATTCTAAAGGAAGTATTATTAAATGACATTATCACTTGGACAACTTAAAAATGATTACAAACCCTTTTAAAGAAGAATTTTCTTTGAAAGGAATCATTAACAAAGACACCTAAGTGCAGTTTTTCAGTCACATAACACACGAACTGCTTTCCTGAAGGCTGAACTATGAAAAATTCCTGCACGACCAATTGAATCTTTTTGGCTGGTCGCATTTTGATTATGTTTGATTTTTATGGTTTGTATTTATTTACTGCCCAATGCTTACAAAACAGGACAGGTGCTTCATTGGAAATACAAATCAAATTAGAAAAATAAAACATAACTAAGTCAATATTGTCATCTTCTCCTAAATCTCCCCATGTGCAGCCTGGAAGCTGGATACACAGAGACATTATTTTCCTGCCTGTATTCCTTACCAAAATGGCTCTTGGAAGTCCAAGTGAACTTCTCCTTGTATTGGGAAAGGTGTTGCTCCACAATTGGAGGAAGCCTGCTCCAATTCATGAACTCCAGGACGAAATTAAGGACATCTTCACTCATGGAGAAAATCCTGTGTAACAAAGACTCCTCTAAAACACCTTTTTAAAGTATTTGTAGATTACAGAACAAAAGACCAAAAAGCATCACATGTGATACACAAGGACACTGACCTTCATTCAGTCACTGAGTAGCAAACTTGTGGTGGATTTACTACAGCCTACAGAAAATACAACTATTTCATAACTCTAAGTTTAATCCTGTAGTGCCCAATTAAATATAAAACATCACCAAGCTGTTGTTTATATGTGGAAAAACTTCAATAATAATAATAATAATAAAAAAAATCTGACTGGAATTTTTGCCACATTGTGTTAAACAAAACAGTCTCAAACTGCATCCGTTTCCTCTCCTCCCAGCCTTGGCCCAGCTTCACTTCCCATTTGTTTCCCATCCCTCCTGACCTATTTTTCCCATTGGAATTTCTTCTTACCATGGCTGTATTAAAGTATTACACACATAGTTTGCAGCTAAATTTGGGGGTTAAGTAGAGATGTTCGATACAAATTTGGGAAGTGATGCTTTATTGCTACCCTAGAGAAAGGCAATTTCCAGTCTGGCTTTCTTCCTAAAGAAAATTGTTTTACTGCCTCCAGACATGACGTGTGAATGATTTATTTCAGACTTTCCACAACCCCTCCCGTTCCTGATGGTGGCAACAGATTATCAAGGGCCATCCTGTAGCAGCTTTGCACATTAGCATGAGATGTTTAAGTAAATAAAGACAAGGCTCCCTGCTTTACCAGAACCTGCGCATGAAATTCACGGGGTTGAAGCCAGCCAGGAGCAGGCAGGGCAGCCATTCCTTGTACTCCTTCTGCACCGTGCTGCTGTAGAGGATGAAGTCTGTCAATTCCTCCTCCGAGGGCAGGGAACAGCCGAACCTCAGGAAGCGCCGGAACAGAGCAAACTTCTTATGGCACAGGCAGTGTGCCAAGTTGATCCCACGCAGGGTGATGCCATATTTCAGAAGAACATCAATGAACTGATAATACCTGTGAGCAGGAGAAGGAACAGGGCATCCCGTGAGCTTTGCCTCAGAAAGCACCTACCACTTTTTACATCTGTCTGCAACAAAACACTTCAGAATGTTTTTATTAAAATCCTGTTACTACTACCCACTGCAACAAGGTAATAGGGTAAGGACTGAGACGATGGTGTTGCCTTTTAGTGATTAGAGGGCACGTTACTCCACAGAAGTGGTGACATGTGTTACCTGCCTCGTTCACAGAGCAATCACGTGCTCTGCATCCCTTCCTAAATTATTTATTATAAAGCAACACCAGGACAGAAAGAGAAAAATGGTGTCCAAGGATTTTTAAAGGTAGCTTCCTAGGAGCAGGCCAGGAACTAAATTCACTACTAACAAACCTCATTAATTTAAATGGCATAAATACGCCATAAATAAATTTCAATCCATGTACAAAGAAATAATCTGTTAAAATCTGAGAGGATTCAAAAGCTGTTTTTGAAGATGTTTTCCTTAGTGCAGCATGTGAGTCACATTCCAGGACTTCACATTCATATTCCCAAGGAAATGGGAATAATGAGGAGCGTCTGCAAAGGGGGAACACACTGGAATTCTGGAAAAATATTAGACGATAGATAGCGGTTGAGGGAAGAAGGTGGGAAACTACATGTTTAAAGTAAGTTAATTAAAGCAAATATGATTAGGAGTAATTTCAACATAGAAGAGGTTTGCTTACTGCTTTTGGAAGATCATGCACATGGGGGACCTGCAGCCAAAGTCCAGGCACTCCTGAGCATCTGGGCTGAAGCCCTGCTTGAGCAGCATTTCCAGGCACTCCCCGTCCCCGCCGTACAGCGCGGAATACACGGGGCTCACTTTGCCCTCGCCCTTGTCACAGATCCGGTCAGTGACTGGAATCAGCAGCTCCAGTATCCTGCAGATGTTTAAAACCACTGTTTTCTGATCTTATTGCAATGATTAATCTTAAACACACAGCCATTTTTTCACAGGGTCATTGCAGTTTTGGAAAAAAATCGTGTTTTTTCACTCTTGAATTTGCAGCTTTATAATTCTATACACAGACCCCTGGCAAACGTTGTGCTTTGGGATGGATTTGGGCTGGAAAGAAGTATTTTAAACCAAATTGGGGACAGCTACTTCCTACTACTCAGCAACTCTTTTTACAGCAACAGAACACCACTGCACATTAAATCCCAACTCCAAGGAAGTTTGGAAGCAAACTGTAAAAGTGAGTTGCAAATGAAATTAATTCTTAGTTCTGTGAAACAGAAAAATCCTTCTGCTTTCAGCTCACACCCCAGGCCACATCACATTAGTGACAAATACCAGTTCCTTTGCTGCTGGAACTTACTGGTGCTGCATAAGAGTTGCCAGTGATGTATAATCATTTATATATTTAAGTGCTGTCCATGTGTGAATCATGGAGTTCCTGAGAGATCCTTCTCCCCAGTGGTCTACTCCCAAAACTTCCTTCCACTCTTGGCTCGCTGCTGTGGAACTGACTTGTATATCTGAAATTGGGCAAAGCTACAAATGCATCTCTGGAAATATTAAAGAAACTGTTTTTGTGGCTTTGATTTTTCTGGCTGGTCCAGCTAATTCAATATTTGCATATAATTACTTCTGCTGCTTAATACAGAATTCTAATTAGCAGCTGTTCAAGTTGTGTATAATGTATAACATGGTTATTTGTGTTTTTAAATGGAAAAGTAAAATGGCCATGGAGTGAACTGGTATCTGGTTCAGCACTGTGGAAAACCCTCTAAATTCATTAGGTTATGGATCAAACCCAGGTTAGATGCTGAATTAAAAATCATATAATCATAGAATGGTTGGGGTGGGAAGGGACCTTCAAGGTGATCCAGTTCTACCCCCTGCCATGGGCAGGGACACTTCCACCACCCCAAGTTGCTCCAAGCCCCATGCAACCTGGCCTGGAACACGTCCAAGGATGGCACAGCCACAGCTTCTCTGGGCAACCTGTGCCAGGGCCTCACTACCCTCACAGGGAAGCATTTTTCCTTAATATTTCATCTCAACCTACGCCATGTCAGTGTGGAAGAAACTACTAAGAGACATTTAAAATACGAAAGCAATCAGAACTTCTAAATTACAGATCAGTTTTAACACTCAATTTTCCTCCCTTTTAGGGCTGAACTTCCTCCTTTGGGGATCAGATTTGTGTAACCCAGACCTTCTGTCTGAATGCCTCAGCAACCACCTACTTTGCATGGCCCATCTCAGCTGCTGCATGAATGGGTAACTGCCAGTTATCCTCGTTGCAGTAGAGGTTTGGGTCTGCCCCTGCAGTCAGCAGCAGCTTCACACAATCCAGGTGCCCCTCCTGTGCAGCAATCAGCAGGGGAGTGGCCCTGTCCTTGGCCTGGCAGTTGACATCTGCACCTGACACAAAACAAAAACCAAAGTCACCTCTATCAGTCATTATTTTTCACAGGGTGGCTTCAAATTCAGCAAGTTTTCCTCGGCAATAAGGAAATAATAAAACCTCTAACATTTGAAACGACGACGGGCAAGAGCAGAGCTCCAATTGCATTTAGTGGGAGCTGCTGGAAGCGTGGCCAGGGAAATGGAGGATCATGGTTACCGTGGGACAGAAGCAGCCGCAGACTCTCCAGCTGGCCATACTGAGCAGCCACAAACAGAGGGGTAATTCCAAAGTCATCTCGACAGTCCTTGCTGGCCCCCTTCTCCAGGAGCATTTGCATTATCTCAGTGGAACCCTGAAATAAATGTTTTTATTCTCAACCAGCAGGAAAACCAGGAGATGACACAACCCGTTTCCCCCCACGTGCTCCAGATAGAAATAATAAAACCCACAATATAGTCAATATTCTGAAGATGCACTTAAAAATTAATGGTAAAAGAAATTAGGCAAGTTCAAATTGCCTAATCTTCTGCTCATTTACATGATAAAGTCATTTGTATGTGTTAGAACCATTAAGCCAACATACTTTTAAGTACAGGCTTATGACTGCTAGGGTAGGTTAGGAAAAATTACCTGACAAAAATGCAATAATTATTCAATAAATAATTATCCCCCAGAATACACCAATTACACCAAAATTACATGATGTGCTCACAGGTTACCTGAAAGGAAGCCTGGTGCAAAGAATTCCATCCAGACCAAGAATGAGAACCTTCAATATTTGCTCCATGTTGGAGCAGGAACTTGACAACCTCTGCATGTTTATTTTCAACAGCTTCCACAGAACAGTAATTAAAAAACAAAACAAAACAAAACAAAAAAACCAACTTATTGAAGAATTTTAAAAAGAAATAATTTAAGTATTTGGGTTTGAAAGCTCAAAAGGTCTCACTGCCAACTTCCTGAAACAATAATCACAATTCCTTTAAACTTGCCCGTTATATACTGGCTTGCCTTTTATATTTAGATCCCCAAAACAGTGTTGGAGAATGGAAATAATGCCAAAATTCCCCCAAACTTGGAAAAGACATGGAAACAAAAGTAACATGGCATGCATGACGCCTGGGTAGAGAGGCAAGTAAACCAATAAACATATCTAATCAGATTATTTAGACCCTCAGGATTCACCGTAACAGAAGTTTTAAGCATTCAATTAAGTCAAACATAAGTCATAGAAAAAAATGCTAAAATAATGGACCATAAGTGCCAAACTAGGAATGTCAAAAATAAGTCCTTTTACATAAGAATTAGGGAGGAATTATAAAAATCAAAAAGGCTTTGAAACAGCCTCATACCAATATAATCCTGAACCTCTTAAAGCTTTTCTGTGCTTGATGCAGAAAACCAGTTTGCTTGTATAATTTTGTTTTAAAACACTGTCTGAAGCAGGTTTACCCATAAACAAAAGGTTATTTCCACACCTCTGAGTCCAAAGCCTGGTATTTAGGGCTACAAAAAGATGCAACATGGCAGGCAAGTAAGAAACTCTGGTGAGTTCAAACTCGGAGAAACTTGAGTTTGAACTGGTGAGTTCAAACTCTGGGATCTGAGGAAAGCTCGTGTCACCTAGGAAGAGCGGGGTGGTAGCAGATTCTGTGGTGACGTTGTCGAGGTCAGCCCCAGCTTCCAGGAGAACCCGGAGACATTCCACAGAGCCGTGACGGGCCGAGAGGTGCAGAGCACACATCCCTTCAAACGTCCTCGAGTGGATGTAGTCATCGGCTGGAGCTGGAGAGGAGCATAATGAGGGGAAAAAAGGGATATTTGGCAGTGAACTACAAAATACAATCATTTTAAGAAAATAACAGAGTTATTTGAGATAGGTGGCCTACAGAACACCCATAAACATGCTGTTATCACCTCGAGGATCACCCATGAATTACAATGCATCAACTTCTCTTTACCGCAGTTGGGAAACCACGCAGAAAATCCCCAAACGAGAACAGGACAAATCTATGTAGCTTGTGTTTTCTATGACAGGGTAATTTAGCAGAAAACCACACTATTTCCCATTAGGTTTTCCTTACCTGTATCAATGAGCAGCTTCAAGCACTCACTGGAATTGTGCGCTGCTGCTTCGTGGATGGGCAACCACCTCCTGTTATCGGGGACATCGACGCTGTATCCCCGATTAATCAATTCCCTCAGTATCTCAACATTTCCTTCTCTGGCTGCGAGGCCCACGGCCGAGCACCGGTCAGAATAGGCTTCCGTGAAATCCATCCCTGGCATGGAACTCTGCAGGAGGAAAAAAGGAGAAGAGAGGGGGAAAAATGAGAAATGTTTGTTGATACAATATAGATATGAGGGGGGTTTTGTTTGTTTTGCAGAGGATTTGGTTTGGTTTGTAGCGAGAGGGTGGTTT
>VZRH01004011.1:5664-27094 GCA_013397555.1 Urocynchramus pylzowi
CTTCGCCGCCCCCATTTTACCCATCCCTCACTCACACTCCTCCCTCATTCACACTCCTCCCTCACACTTCTCCCTCACGCTCATTCCCTCATTCACACTCCTCGCTCCCACTTCTCCCTCACACTCATTCCTTCACACTCCTCATTCAGATTCCTCACTCCCTCACACTTCTACTCATTTACTCACACTCACTCACTCCCCGTCCCCCCGGTCCTTCGCTCCCTCCGTGCCCGCCCGGCCCCTCACCTGCGGCGGCGAGCGCTGCCCCGGATGCCGCTGCCGGCGGCGGGCGCTGCCCCGGTTGTTGANGGCGGGCTGTCATAAAGGTCTGAGATGGGTGAGCAGGAGTGAGGGGAGCATGGAGGGGATCGGAGATCTGGCATCTGGAGGGGATCGGGGATGTGGAGAGGATCGGGGATCTGGAGGGGATCAGGGATATGGCTGGAAGTAGAAAGTCCAAAGCCAAGGCAGCAGCAAGCAGCTCCCAGCCACCTAAACCACCAACCCCCAGTCTTGTGGTATAATTAAATCGCAGGAAATACTCTGGAGCACCACTCGAATTCAGGGGTATTTCTAATGAGTAGCATTAAAAAGCCCCTGCCTGGCTGATCCATGGGTTGGTTGTTTTCTCAGCCGACCACTGGTGTCTTGTACAAGGAGGACAATTATATCATCATGACCACTGTGGATAAAGAGAAGTACAAGTGTCTTCTGCCATTGATAGCCAGTGGCAATGAGGTGAGTTCAGGCGAGTTATTCTATAAATATAAACTGCAGCTGAGTCTTTACACTGTCAGTTTTAATATCATGAAATATCCTTTTATTGCAGGAAGAAGAAAAGGACTACAAAGGTCCTACTCCACGGGAACTGCTGGAGCCTCTCTTTAAGCAAAGCAGCTGTTCCTACAGAGTATGTTACTTTTGTCCTGTTCATTAAATGCCAATTAAAAGGCTAGTGCATGTCAAGGTTTAGGGTAGTAAATGAGATACGAATACAGTCTGAAACAAGGTCTTTATGCCTTAATATTGCTGACAAAATTCTGTGTGATTAAAGATGTAAGAATTCAGATGAATGGATTGCTATGGTAGCAGTTAAAAATAGGGATTTTTTTTTAAATTTAATTTTTTCCTTTGTTTTATTTGTGTGGAAGTCAAGGAAGTCTTCTCTGGTGTTTGTTTGGGCAACACTGAGACCACTCGCTGTGCTCTTGTTTTTGAGGGTGCTCCAGCATTTTGCTGCAAAAGCCAACATTTGGGTGGTTTTGTGGTGTGCAAATACCTCTAAAGATAATTTTTAAAGTGTATTTTATTTCTAAGATTGAATCTTACTGGACTTACGAGGTCTGCCATGGGAAACACATCCGTCAGTACCACGAGGAGAAGGAAACGGGGCAGGTAGGCTGCTCACACCTCCCTTCCTCACTGGCACATTCCTGCTGAACTCCTCCAGCAGACTTGAACTGTTGTAATAATTTAGCTGTGACTCCATTTTCTTCATGCAGAAAGTCTGCATCTTTATTGTACAGGACATATTTTATAGCATTATCAGAAGGCACTGTGTCAGATCTTACTGGCTGACAATACACTTGCACTTAGTTCATTGCTCGGTACATGGTATTTTGCATATCTATTAAACTTCTGTATTTTAAGTTAGTTTACATACTTTTTTACTGATTCTCACGAGACAGATTTCTTGTTATTACAGATGCCACTTGTTCTTCACCCTAGAAATGGATTGTTGTGTTAATGAACTCTCATTCCCAAAATTGTTTTTCATATGGGAACTTGCAAGCTATCTGCACTTAGAAGTGACAGACTAGCTTTGACACTTTAGCAGAGCAAGGCCTGATTTCATAAGGCCTTTCTTTCATAAATTTTTTTATCTGTTTGCAAGTGAATTCCCTGAAAAAGCTTGGAAAGTGGTAACTGATGTTTGTTTTGATTGTAGAAAATAAACATCCAAGAATACTATCTGGGGAATATGATAATGAAGAACCCGTTGTCAGAACCAGGTGTGTTTTAGATTATTTCATTCTGCTGATAATGAATGTTTTGGGTTTTAATTATTCCTGTCTGACCAGTTTGAGAGCCTTTTTTTAGGGAACCTGGCACAGATCCTCAGAAATATTCAAGTGCCTAGAGTGGGACTTGGGTGGAAATGAAGTCGCTGAGCCCCAAACTCAAGGAGCAGTTTAGAGTAATTGATTTTAGGAGCATTTTTGCCTGCAGATTAATTCAAAGAAGTCTTCCAAATCCACAGACTAAGTGTTCATTCAGGGTTGATGGAAAGAACAGAAACAGAGTAGAAAAACATCACCTGGGTTGGGGTGTTTGTTTCATTTTAGGCTAGCGTGTAAAAGGGGGACACCATTGTTTTCCTGGAAGTGATTAAATGGAATGCTGCAGTCTTTTGTGGGGGGGATTTAGTGCTGTTCATCCCACTTCTGGCTCTCTGGCTGCAGCCCTGAGTTAGGGATCTTAGTCCTGGAAAGAACCAGGGCTTGCCTTGTTTGGCCTTTCTGGGTGAGTGGGTGCAGCACCAGTGCAGAGGTGCCTCGTTCTGCTGCTGCACAGAATGTTTGATTCAAGTCACCCATTTTGTGGGGCTGGATGTTGAAGCATGATTGTGTCCTGTGTCCTTTCCCTGCTTCCTATCTGGCAGTTTGTGCTCCTTCCAAAGCACCTGCCTGTTTCCTGTCCAATTCCCACCCTTCCCAAACAGCTGCAGTGACGTGTTCTCCAGCCCTGCCTTGGTGTCAGGGCTGGATTTGGCCTGTCCTACCAGCTCCAGGTGGTTTTGTGATGAACTGACGTGTATTTTGCTCTGTTTGCTGTGGGCCTCAGCTCACTGGTTATTTCCTTTCTTTCCTCTTTTGCACCTGCAAGCAGCTCTTGGCAGTGTATAAAGCACCAACAAATACACAAACCAGAAAAACTTCTCTGTGAAATTCCTTTTTTTTTTTTTTTTGAAGTGCACAAACTTACCTCATTCTTAATTATTTCCTAGATCAAGAAGAGAAGGAAAATTCCAAAGACAGTGCAAAAGAGGCAAGTGAAAAATACCTGTTTTAACTTCTGCCATCAAGAGTAGAGGCAGTTTATATATGATCATAGAATCCCAGAGTGGTTTGTGTTGGAGGAGACCTCAGAGATAACCAGGGACACTTTCCACAAGGCCCTCATCCAGCCTGGCCTTGGACACTTCCAGGAATGGGGCAGCCACAGCTTCTCTAGGCAGCCTGTGCCAGGGCCTCCCCACCTTCACGGGAGGAATTTCTTCCTAATATCCAATCTAATGATAAGATGATGTAATTAGTTCCCTCCCAAAATGAATATCAAGAAATGAAACTGTTCCTGAGCTGAATTTCTCTTGCTTTTAATTATCAGTCCCAGGTCAGAAAATTTATTTAGTCTTGCTACTCAAATTACTTACTTACACTTATCAAAGCCCTACAGCACAAAATCCCTAAGAGATGGAGCTGACTTGCTGACCCATCCCATAATACTCTGTGCTTCCCTTTCCCCTTAGAGAACTTCCCCACTTGTTTAGGTCCCAAAACTCAACTCTTGAGTTCTGATTCCATAGCAGAGCAGTGGGAGTACCTGAAGCACGCTGGAGTTTGGAATTAGTGAGAGCAGGTTTGGCCTTGTTGGCAGTTCCTCCTAATTTTCATGCTGAAATGAAGTTTTTGTGTCTGTGGCCTTTGGAATAGCCCAGGGTGGTGATTGTGTGGTGATCTCAGCAATACTCAGGCCTGGGGAGCATTTTGAAAGTCATGTGAGGGCAGAACGTGGCCTGTCCTGGTGGCAGTGGCAGCTGTGCCTGTTGGAAAGCCAAGAAAACAAAGTGGTTTTCAGTGCAGCTTTTTTTTTCCTTCAGCTTGAGAGGAAATTAAGTCTTTTATTGCCTTTTTCTTGGGCAGTATTTATGATGTTCCTGCCATGTCAGGATTTCCTGGAATCTCTTATCAGGGAAGGGCATGTTGGTTCTTTAATCTCGTGAATGTCTTCACTTCGTGGTGGAGCAGTTTCTGGGAGGAGTCAGTGGCCTGGGACAGGGTGACTTGGCTTGAAAGCCAGAGCAGGTGAGGGGCAGAGAGGTCCTGGATCCCTGGAGTCTCCTGACCCCAGAAAACACCTCTGTCTTTTAGCACAGACCCTTGTCTGTTCAGCACTGAAAACCTTCAGCAGCTCAAGCAACACAGGTGAAAAAGAATCAGTTTGTGGGTTTGGGCACTTTGGGAAGCCAGGAACTCCAGCTGCTTCCAGGATAGAGATTTACCACTTTAGGGAATTAATGTCTTAAAGAGGGAGCTGGATGAAACACGAAGGAACAACCTGAAGAGGGCAGACTGGAAGGTGTGACAAAGTGGGATTTACATTGTATACACCATTAACGTTTTAGCCACAGCCACGGGTGCTGTGGGATCCTCTAGATAAGGAGCAGCCTGGGCTGGGAATGCTGAGAGGTGTAGTGCAGGTGCCAGGGTGACTTTGCAGGGTTATTTTGTATTCTTTAGGGCCTGGTGCTGCAGGTGCTGAGCCTGGCAGACCCAATCTGGGTGAACACCAGCACAGGTCTGGATGTTGCAGAAACACTGAGTAGCCACACAGGGTCTGGTTTTAACCTGGTAATGCTGACTCTGCACACAGGAATAACATTTTTTGTTTCAGAGGAGTCTCAGGAGCTCTCCTGTGGTTATGACCTGTTCCTTTCCCTCACCCAGATCCCCACAAAAAACATTGAAGGGCAGATGACGCCCTACTACCCCGTGGAGCTGGGCAATGGCACTCCCTGCAGCCTGAGGCAGAACCTGCCCAGGTCCAGCACAGTGATGTACATCTGCCACCCCGAGGCCAAGCACGAGATCCTCTCCGTGGCAGAGGTCACCACCTGTGAGTACGAGGTGGTGATCCTGACCCCGCTGCTCTGCAACCACCCCAAATACAGGTACAGTGCCCAGAACACTGCTCTGAGTTTGTGATTTCGTGAGGGATCATCTTCGTGGTATTTGAAGGCTGCAGATACCATGTGTCTGCACTTGAAAAGTCTATAAAACCAAAAAGTATCCTCTCCAGCCATAACCTTGACCTTGACTCCTTCCAGCATGAGGAGCTCTCTAGAAGCCATTTCCTTATGGAATTCACAATTTCAGTGTTATTTTCCAAAAGTGAAGTGTAGGCTTCTTGTTTCCTCCCCTTCCCTGAACTGTACCACATATCTGAGGGACCCCCTGAGTCTTTTGACCTTCCAAGGGGTGTAAAGAGAATTGCAAAGGGAATGGGCTATACAGACAAGGGGGGATAATGGACAGGATTCCTGGATTTACACAGATGTTGGAACAAGTGAGTATTTAATCAGGGATCTGAAAGAGGCCACAAGGTCTGAAGGCAAAATCCTGCATTTTGTAAACACATGGCAGTTGGAGTTACTAAGTGCTGCTGGTTTTAATGTTTGGTATCCACTGTAAATTTTCTCATGTGGATGGGTTTGGTCATACTCTGTTATCTGCTGCACTTTTCTGTGTTATCTGTTTAGTGCATGTGTCTTTTAAGCCTCTGTAGCAGTAGGAAAAAAGCTTAGAAAGTGCATAGGGAAATTGTTCTGTTGCTTGATAAGGATAAAATCTGGAGCTGCTGCCTCCTTCCAAAGGATTCCTGGCCACCAGCAGAAAACACTGAAAATAAACACACAGGATCATCATTCCCCCCCTTACATCACCTTGATAAAAAAGGAAAGGTGGAGGTGACAGCCTGGGAGTGCTGCCCAGTGACACCACAGGGATCACAACCCAAATTCTAAGTTCAGTGCCCTTTTTTCCTGTTGTGTGTTCCCAAAACAGCCCTGAGGAGTGCCTCAGCCTCTGGGGCTTTCCCTTACCCCTGGCATCTCATCCAGGGATGCACCTGCACCACCTGAGCAGCAGCAGATCCAGAAGCTCAGAGCACTGAACTGATTTCTGTACTTGAAGGTGTAACCGTGACGTGTTCTTACCTTGCTGGGCAGGTTCAGGGCTTCCCCTGTGAATGACATTTTCTGCCAGTCCCTGCCAGGATCCCCACTTAAACCCCACAACCTGGAACAGCTGGAGAAACAGCAGGAAATGCTGAAGATGCCTTTTAGGAGGGTTAAGGAGGTAGGATTTATTTAATTTACTTTACATCTTTAAGACATTTTGTGAGATTATGTCAGTCTTTCATTGGTCTTTAAGCTTGTTGAAACCATCTGTAACTCACCCTATTTGGAAGGAAAACAAAGCAAGTGTGGGCTACTGATTTAAATGTTTGTAGCCTTTGTAGCCTACAGTTCACAAATGTGTGAAGATTTTGGGTGGAATTTTCTTTCAGCTAAAATTGCCCAAAACAGCCAACCTGATTCAGTGTCCAGTAACTTCATATAACTTGTGAGACTTTGTAGGGGACTGAATTGTATCCTTTAATTGCAGGAAGAAATGCCTTCAGCGAAGGAGGAGAAATTCTCTTCCATCCACAAGCCTGTGGCTGTTGGGAGCCACCAGCTGTTAACGGTGGGGACAACCCACATCTCCAAACTGACTGATGAGCAGCTCATCAAGGAATTCCTCAGTGGGTCCTACTGCTTCCATGGGGTGAGCAGCAAAGCCACCTGGAATAAAGCTGTGTGGAGTATATCCTAATTTATGTACTTGTTTAGTTTTTATCTTTAACTTTTCTGTCGGAATTCAGTTTATTTGAGCAGACAGTGAAATGAAAGTAGGTAACAGAATTAGCCATGAAGGATTTTCATTAACTAACAGATATGGAGTTTTGCAGCTGAAACAGCTGGTTTAGGGTCTGGGGGGAAAAGGATGGGTTTGTTTTGGGGTGTTCTGTTTGTTTTAGGGGTTCTGTTTGGTTCTTTCTAATACTGAGGTTGTTCCTCTCCCCAGGGCGTTGGCTGGTGGAAATACGAATTCTGCTATGGCAAATATGTCCACCAGTACCACGAGGTGTGTTCAAAGAGTTCTCTTAGCTCCTGTAAGTTCCTGTTAAGAATAACAATCCTGTGGACACAGTGTAGTGATCAGCTTTTCCTGTTTTAGGATAAGGAAAGTGGCAAGACCTCCGTGGTGGTGGGTACATGGAGCAAGGAGGAGCACATCGAGTGGTCGAGGAAGAACGCAGCCAGGACCTTCTACCTGCGAGAGGATGGCACCCAGACAGTCAGGTACCAGCCAGGCTCTGCCCTGCTCTCACACCTGGGACACAAGGCCCAGCCCTGTGAAATCTGGGTTGTGAACAGATAAAATAAACTGCCAAGAGCAGCATGTTCAGATTTACCCCCCCAGTCAACATCACAAGTAAGGAATTCAGCACTTTGGATGTGGCACAGAGAAAAATCTTTCAACACTGAACAACTCTTTCTCTCTGCAGTAACTGCAATACAACCTATTGCTATATATAATATAATAGCTATATAGGACAGTAGTATAATATATAGCATAGTAGTATAATAATACATAGTGTAGTATATTATACTTGTTGCTATTTATAGTATAAAAGTATATTAATATTTTAATACATTAAATACTTGACCAACGATGAGGTGCTGGATCGCACCACTGAACTGACGGCTTAAAAATTGTGTTTGATGCTTCCAAACTCTTCCATTCTGATCTTTTGTGGCAGGATGGTGTCTCATTTCTATGGAAATGGAGATGTTTGTGACTTGACAGACAAGCCAAGGCAGGTGACTGTGAAATTGAAGTAAGTGGACTTTTACAAAGTGATGTTCTGTGTCTTGTTTCCTGACTCAGAGGGGAAAGCTGCTGCTGTTGTCACAAAGCTCAGAAGGCAGTAGCTGTTAACTTAAAAAAATGCTGCAGACAGCAGTGAAATATGTGTTACTGTGTGCTGATTTGATTGCCTACCAAGCCCCCAATTTCTCCTCTATTTTCAGATGCAAAGAGTCAGACTCCCCTCACGCTGTGACCATTTACATGTTGGAGCCTCATTCTTGCCAGTACATCCTTGGGGTATGTACAGACACGCCCTGAGGTCAGGGCTGTGTAGTAGAGCACATCTCCAGGTCTGTTTTGAACGTGGCCCCTTTCCCCCAGTGTCTGTTCCCAAGATTTCTGCAGGGCTGAGTTCATGGTTTGGTCTCTCTGTTCCAGGTGGAGTCTCCAGTCATCTGTAAAATCCTGGATACAGCAGATGAATACGGGCTCCTCTCAGTGCCCAGCTGAGGACAGCAAAGCCCCCAGGGCCAAATCCTGGCATTCTCGTGGGAACAGTGTCTGTGAGCTGACAAAGGCCTCACCAGCACAGCTCTCCAAGCTGAGGGACTCGTGAACCACTTTGTGTATAACTATGTGTATATAAGAGCTTATTGATAAACTTTTAATGATTAAAACCTTGTCTTGCACTTCCTGCCTGGCTCATGTGTGACACGTTCCCCCCTCGTTGATGCCATTGTTAAGGTGTAAAATCAACTCAGAAGAGGCACAGAAATAACTGGAGCTTCAAGGGAGGACTTCAGCTGCCAACAGAAGGAAAAGGTGAAGCCAACACTTCCTGCTCAGGAGCCACAGCACCACTCATGGTTTTCCTGCTGTTCCTGCTGTCTCCCAACACCAATGTTACCTCACTCTGATTGCTGGGAATTGTATTCTCTTGTCACCGTACCTTATCCCTCTTCAGCTGCTATTTCTGGGCTGCTTCCCAGGACATTCTGTTTATTTATTTATATTTAACACTGCAGGGTTCATCTTCATACAGTTATTTTGCTGAACATCCTTCCTGCCACCAGGTCCAGTTCCCTGTAGTGTGTCTACCTCGCAAAGAACATTTGGGAAGTTTTAATCTGCTGGCACTAGACATTCCTAGAAGTAAATTGGGAGGGATCAGATACGTTGAAATACTGCTGACAGGAGGATCTGAAGTAGATTTACATTATATTTTTGGACAAGTTTGTAATGGCCAACACCCAGCAGAGCCTTGGAACGTTTGGGGCTGTAGCAACAGTGTCCACTTGATGCATGTTGGTCACTTCCCTGTGCCCACCACACTTCCTCTTTTCTGCAGCCCTTGTGCAAGGCACAGGAATTTCTGACGGCTGCAGGGCAGGAACCTGCCAGCCTCGTGGCAGATGAGTGGGCAAATAATGCCCAAAATACTCCCCTGAGCTGCTGGACTGTTGCAACAGAACCTGTTTTAGTGTCTCATCAAGCAGAAAACCCAAACAGCAGCAGCAGCAGCATGATTTGGCATTTAAATTGACTCTCACTGCTCTTGCTCATATCCCCATTTCTGAGGCTCAGCGAGGTGGCAGAGGGAGCTGGAAAGGGGGAAGAGTCTTATGTTTACATAGATTTCCCCATGGAACAGTCTTGTACCCAGATTGCCCCATTCCCAGCCTTCCTGCCTCCCAGAGGCATCAGCAGCACACAGAGCAGGAGAAGATGAAAGCATTTCACCTTCTGCTGCCTGTGCAAGGGGCTGGCTGGATCCCCTTGTTACGGCTCCCAGCTGCACAATCCCTCGGGATGGTTTTATTTTGGATCAAGGCTGCCCTGATGAAAGGCTGGAACTGCCCAGCTCTGGGCAGCCTCAGCATCCCTCAGGCTGTGCCAGGGAAGGGAACACGGCACAGTCACTCTTCCTGCACATCCCTCCTTGTGGTGATTAGATCAGAGGGCAAGCCAAGAATAGTTATTTTATGGAATGTCAAAATTCTCTGCAGGGGGGGAACTCCCTGGCAGGAGGGGGAAGCACATCCCTGACTCAGAAGTCACAGCACCTGGTGCCTCCCAACAGCAGCTTTTGCCATGGTGTGACCAAACAAGCTCTTGGCAAAGCCGTGTTCCTCAGCCTCGACTTCCCCTTGCACAGGAAGCTCCACGCTGACAGCTATTCCTACCCGGAATCCGGGCTGCCCCAGCACCCACATCCATCCCCAAAAGAAACATGTTTTGCTCCTCCTCCTCTCCCATCCCCTCCTGACCAACAGCTGGCTTAGATTTGCTGCTACACCTTCAGGAGGTAGAGATGTTTCACACTGACAAGGTCATTTCCAGGTCATAAATACCTTGTATTTTTACCCAGCACCTAAATCCAAGCCCACCTTAATAAGAAAAGCTCCTGTGAGGTCTGGCCTCCTCAAAGCTGGTGCTGATCCTCTTTGGATTTGAGCAGCTCCTGTGCAGGTTCAGCTCCCTTCATTAAACAATATTTCCAGTGCACAAAAAAACTTTCCCTGCCGAGAGAGAGAACAAGTGGCACATGACCTGTTTTGGGAATTAATGCACTGGTCCCGCTCTTGGCCACATGATGTGGGCCTTCCTTGCTTGCTCAGACCTTTCCTGTGTCCTGCTCTTTCCTCAGTTCCCAAAATAAGAGGTTGCTTAAAACAAACAAACAAACAAACAAACAAACAAACACAGAGAGGGTGTTGGATGAAACAAATGACAGAATAATTCCAGCACAGGGTGTTAGTGGAATAACTGTGCTTGTACCAAAAAGCTGCCTTTTTAACTTTGTCCCTTCCAACCATGATTGACTCTCTCTGGGATTTTGCTGGCCCCTGTGCTAGGATGCCTCTAGGATGCTAGATGTCCCATCTTCCCAAAGCAAAGCACAGCCCAAGGTTCATGAGCAGCACCACTGTACTCAGCTGGAGAATTGTCCAACCACAGGGCGTCGCCCCACACTGACAGCAGGAGCGGAAATTTCCCCTGACATTCCAAATTATCAATTTCCTGTCCCTTTTATCAAAGCAGGTTGGGATCTGTCTGGAGAAGGGATGACTGTGGGGCAATTCCCAGAACCTGCCGCAGCAAGGAGGTGCCAGACCAGACAAACAACACAAACCACCTTGGGTTTTCCAGCCCCCAGGGCTGGACAGAGGGGCCTCTGGGCTGCTGTGAGTGTTTCCAGACACTGGTGGTTACAAAATAGTGGAAAAAAACAATTGGAAGCTGTGGAAAAAAACAATTGGAAGCTATGTAAAAGTAAGCTCTGGCCCCAGTGAAAGCTCCAGGTAATAATTTAGAGTAAGTTCTTACCCAGGTGTCCCTGTGGGGCATCAACTGATCCCAGGATGTGTGATGGCCTCTCCTCTGACCTCCCTCCCCACTCAAGCTGTTTTTACATTATTTTCTTTGAGGGAGAGGCAAAGGTGAAGCTACAGTTGATGTCATTTTATGGTTATGAGGAGTTTGAGTAACTTTGGTCATCAGCATGGGCTAATAGCACAAGTGACATGAATTTCTGAGTTAATGAAGCCAGAGCCAGCTTTGTCTGGATCATTCCTTTGGCTCTGATCCCCTTAGCAGTGTTGTTTTTGACAGAGCATGACCACAGCACCAGGGTGTTGCTCCATTCTTTGCTCTGTGTTCCCCTGGGAGCAGCACTCCAAGCTCCCTCAGCATTCCTAAGTCTGTCCCTGCTGAATTCTGGCCAACCCATGCCCTGCTCGCTGAACTCGGTTTCTCAGTTTTTCCCTCCACCTGTGATGCTGAGGCCGAGGCAAACCCTCGGGACGACGCTGTGATGCATTAAACGAGCAACTTCCACCTTTTATTTCCCCCTCGGTTGGGTTGGGCAACGCCTGAGACCGCCGCGAAGGGGAAAACTCGGCGGGTTTCACCGAGGAGCATCATCTCCGGCACCTCCTCCTCCTCTTCCTCCTCCTCCGCCGGGCCCAGGGGAGGGGGCGAGGCAGGGCGGTGCCGGGGTGCCCCAGCCCGCTCTCTCCGCTCCCAGCTCCACAAAAGGCACCCGAGGCAGCAGAAAGTGAGGGAGGAGCGCCCAGGAGAGCAGGTACAGGGGGCAGAGGGATGGGAGGGTGGCTGGAAGCGAGGGGAGAGCTGTGGGATAAACTGGCCATGCTCATCAGACCCCGGGGGTTCCTGCGGGATGTGCGGTGGGCTGGGGGGCTCTGCTGGCACTGCGGGACAGAGCTGGGAAATCGCTGACGTCCCTTCCCTTCAGTTAAAGCTGGTGGGCAGCAAAGGGGACTGTGGTGACACAGGTTCCTCACACGGAGCTCTGCACGTTTCCTTCGCAGGGAACGGCTTGGAGCAGCGGGCTCGGGCACTCGTGAGAGAGACCCGGGGCGGGATTGGAGCCGGGCAGCGACGCTCCCGGCACGGGGGATGCTGTGGGGCACTGGGGCAGTGACCTCAGTCCCTGGCTGCCTCCCATATCCTGCTTCCAGGAAAACTTACTCCAACAGGTAAGGCCAAACAAATGGTCACTGGTAAATCCTCAGCAGAGCAAAACTCCAGGGGCTGGGCTCAGGGGAAGATCTGTGGTCACACAATCACCTGGAGCTCCCTGGGGTGTCACTGAAGCAGCTGAATAGGTTTTGGAGGGGGTCAGACTTACTTGGTTGTCGTGCACTGGGATGGGAGACATAAAACCTGAGTCCCACGGAGCCATGAAGGGCATTTCAAATTGTCTTGGTTTGAAAAGACAGGTGTCTGCTAAGGAAGGCAGGAGCCTCTCTTAAAATGGAAAATGTAAACCCCTTTCCTCCAAATTATTACAGTTTTGAAACTGAGGGGCTCTCAGGCAAAGATATGGGAGCAGGAATAACAATTCTCTATTGGTAAAAATAAAAATAAAAATGCAGTAATACAAAACAACACTGACAGAGCCAGAATAGGACCTGACACCCTGTGGGTCAGGGTGTTGGCAGCAGTCCCATTAAATGGTGGCTGCAGCCCTCCTGCAGTGACAGCTGTGGTTCTGTTGGAGCAGTGATCCTGTAGAAGGGTGGATTTTCCTCTGAAGGTCCAGTGGTGGTGTAGATGGGCCTGGTCTTCTTCTGGGAATCCAGTGGAGAAGAAAGCTGCTCCTGTAGGAATCCAGTGGGATTCCAGATCCCAGATTATATCCAGTTAGGAATGCTTGGCTCCTCCTCCTGGGCAGAGCATCTCCCAATGGGATGATGTCGTTTTATCACTCATGCAGTGACACTCAACGGTCCACTAACAGAAGGTGGGAGGATGGGTTGTGGAAGAGATAAAGATAACTGCCCCACCTCTAACAGATGGCAATAGAATAAACATCCCCAGCCACATCTTGCATTTGTAACCTCAGACACAAATTTTGCAGGGGGAAGATGGTTTTGCAGGGGGATGATGGTATTGCAGGGGCTGCCTGGGAAAGAAAAATTCAGACTTTATCTTCCATGACCTCCAATGAATAGTGCTCTCCTTCAAATCATTCTCTGACACTCACTCTTTCTCTCTTACTCTGAAGTAAGATGTGTTTTATTTTGCTGGATAAAAAGAGATTAATGGATACAACTAATGAAACAATTTCTGGACTTCAAGTAAATTTGGATCATTTTTAAGGGTATTCATTAACATATTATAATGATGGATTTAACATTTATTTTCTCCAGGATGAGGATCCTTCCTGGCTGCCTTCATTTTTACTTCATTCCTTTCTTACTCAGCGGGGCACATGGATTCCTAATGTGGAGAACACCTCCAGCCTTCCTGGTTTATAACTACTCCTATTCAAATCTCTCCTCTGTCTCAGAAGCACAAGCTCCAAAAACAGCAAGAGCTCTCAATTTCTCACACAATGTCATTGAAAAAATTACCAAGAGAGACTTGGAAGGATTTGACTGGCTGGAAGTTCTGGACTTTTCCTACAATCAGATCAGGGCTGTTGAGCCTGGAGCGTTCCAGAGTCTGCTCAGCCTGGTTTCTGTGGATTTATCATTTAATGATGAGAAGCTGCTTCTGTCAGATCTCCCACCCCACCTGAAGCTCTCACCTGCTGGCAAAGCTCTGAGGTCTTTGCAGCTTTCCAGGAATTCTGGCAGATCCTCAGGGGCTGCTCTGGAGACTTCTGCTCCTGCAGAGGAGCCGTCACGTTCTGGAGTTCTGTCTCTCCTGCAAATCCTTAGCCCCAGGCTCAGGAGAAGCACAGGGAATCTTCTTCGGAAGAGAGAGAGGAACACAACAGCCCTTCCCACAGCCACACCTGAGCCCAGCCTCTGTGGAACTCCCATCAACGGGACACTCAACCTGTCCCACAGCAACCTCACCCAGGACGAGCTGATGTTAAAACTAGATGAGGATCTCTGCCAAGCCCAGCTGGGCAGGATTTTGGAGCTTGACATCAGTCACAACAACTTGGAAATGGATCTTCTGACACTGTTTTCCCTGTTCTTCCCAATGGAAAACACGCTGTCCATCGATGCCAGCTCCAACAAGTTAACCATTAACATCCTGGATGCAGAATTCTTCTGTAAGTTCCCATCCCACCAGCTTTTGTTCCTAAACATCAGCAACAACCCCATCAACAGCCTGGATACGCTGTGTCTCCCTTCCAGCATCAAGGAAATTGATTTGTCCTTCACCAACATCAGCCAAATACCCCCGAATTTTGCTAAAAAATTGTTAAACTTGGAAAAAATGTATGTTCAAGGAAACCACTTCATCTACAGAGCGTTCTCAGAAAGCGCGAATACACTTCCAATGTGTGTCCCTCCCCCTGGAAGTGTACACATCAATGCCATCTCCTTTGTCAGGAACGAGGCTGGGACACCCATTGAAAGCCTTCCCGAGAAAGTGAAACACCTGGGAATGTCCAACTGCTCCATTGTGGAGCTGCCAGAGTGGTTTGCTGAAACTGTGGAAGAACTGTTATTTCTGGACCTCAGCAGCAACCACATTTCTGTACTTCCCAATTTCCCCCCCTCCCTGCAGAATCTAGACATCAGCAACAACGACATCAAAGTCATCTCCCCCAGTCTGAAATCCCTCTCCAACTTAACAGCATTTAGGATTCAAAATAACAAAATTATGGGTATACACACAGAATTTTTTCCATCAGCCTTAAAAAAATGTGATCTTAGTAAAAACAAAGTGAAGGTGTTGTCCTTAACTTCTGCCCTGGAGAAGCTGGAACATCTCAACGTTTCTGGGAACCTGATCACGCGTCTGGAGCCTGCCGGCCACCTTCCTGCACTGACCAGCCTGGACAGCAGCCACAACCTGATCCCAGAACTGCCTGATGGCTTCGGGGCATCCCTCCCAGGGCTGAAGTACTTCAACCTATCGGGGAATAAGATCTCCTTTCTGCAGCGTGGCTCTCTCCCAGCTTCTCTGGTCGAGCTGGACATCAGTGACAACGCCATCACGACCATTGTGGAGGCCACGTTCGGCCCACTGACGAGCCTCAGGCTTCTGACTGTCCAAGGGGAGCATTTTTTCTGTACCTGTGACCTGTACTGGTTCGTGAACGTCTACCTCCAGGAGCCCCAGCTGGAGATCAGGGGCAGGGGGGCCATGAGGTGCAGCTTCCCCCCGGAGCGCCGGGGCTCCCCGGTGGGCAGCAGCCGCCTGACGCTGCTGCGCTGCTCCCTGGGTGTCCAGCTGGCCGTGACTGCTGGCGCTGCCAGCCTGGCCATGCTGGCCCTCACTGCGCTCTGCTGGCGCCTGGATGGGCCCTGGTACATCAGGATGGGCTGGTACTGGTGCATGGCCAAGAGGAAGCAGTACGAGAGGCGGCCAGAGAACAAACTCTTCGACGCCTTCGTCTCATACAGCGAGCACGACGCCGACTGGACCAAAGAGAACCTGCTGAAAAAGCTGGAAAATGATGGGTTCAGGATATGTTACCACGAGAGGGATTTCAAACCAGGGCATCCTGTGCTTGGGAACATTTTTTACTGCATAGAGAACAGCCATAAAGTGCTTTTTGTTCTCTCTCCCAGCTTTGTGAACAGCTGCTGGTGCCAGTACGAGCTGTATTTTGCCGAACACCGGGTCCTGAATGAAAACCTGGATTCCCTCATCATGATCGTGCTGGAAGATCTCCCACCCCACAGCGTCCCACAGAAATTCAGCAAACTCAGGAAACTGCTAAGAAGGAAAACCTACTTGAAGTGGAGCCCTGATGAACACAAGCAGAAAATGTTCTGGCATCAGCTAAAGGCTGTCCTAAAAACAACCAACGAGCCGCTCGTGAGAGCGGAGAAGGAATCTGCTCTGGAAATGCAGGAGCTGGAATGAGACCCAGGGAACTCTGAGGGCTGTGTCTGGAAAGCCTGGTCAGATAAAAGCATTTACCTCCTGCAAAGGCTGCTGAGACGCCCGGGGGTTGGTCTGGATCACTCCCAGGAGAGGCTCCTAGGGGGACTGCAGTACACTCGTTATTCCCTCTGATAAAGAATCCTGAAGGGATCAGACCCGAGCACTGATAAAAAGCCTTTTCCTCCTGGATGCTTGAATTTGTCCAGCTATTCCCAGCATTTCTTTAAGTACTGTGGATGTCACCTGAAAGGAAGAACTGCTCAAGTCACGCTGCATGTCCTTGCTGCCTTCCTGAGGTGGTGGAAGTGAGAAGTGGTGTCTTAGGACTGGACTACAGATTCCCAGTTCTGGCACAGCTTAAGGTGAGAACATGCCCTGTGTGCAGGTAAGAGAGCCACAAACCACACTGGTACATAGGGAGCAGCTCCCTTCTGTGCTTTGGCAAGGAAGGAATAAAGATTGACTTAATTTAGCCCTCTGAGAGAGGCTAAACCCACATGGCTACAGACTTTGGGTTCGGTGACTGCTGGAAGAGACGAGACTTGAAAATCTTCTGTAAATTCAGAATAAAATATACAACCAGACAGTACAAAAAGGACCAGTTGAGTGTGGTGGTCTCTGCTGTTAAATAACTGCAGTAAACTTTGTTTAATCACAAATCTCTGGAGAATAAGCAAGTTCTGTACATTATTATTTCGATTTAGGAAAGTTCCACTTTACACAGTCACCCTGACCCACTTCCAGTGCATTCAGTACTACCTCTGCATGGTCCTTGCCCTCACCTAGTGCCACTTGATAATTTTATTTACTGTGCTTGGGAAAAAACGAAAGAAATTCATCTGATCCAACTTTCACATTCAAGGGAAATCAACAGACTGTGACAGAAAATAAACACCAGGTGAGGACAAATCATTTGGTTTAGCATGACTTGGACTTGCTCCTATGATGAGCAAACACAAACAACTTCCCAGTAAAAAATCCCACATCCAGGAATGCAGCATGTTTGGAACACAGACTCTGAAAAGGAATTGGCTTTGCTGTGACAAAACAAAACAAAACCAATACCAACCTATTTGCTGCCAAAAGGGGCAACATGCAACAAGCATGTCCATTGACAGAGATCCCTTGGAACTCAGTGCAAACCCACCCTTCCTCAGCAAAATGATTTGGCATCATCAACTTTGAGGTTTAATATATTAGGATAAAACCCACAATCCTGCAGGGCAGCAGCTGAAAAAGCCAACTCTTCCCCACAGAGGTCTAGGATTTAAAAAGACTGTGAATTATAAAAATATTAAAAATATTTTTGTTCATTTAAGCAACAGAAGTCACTTGTTAATGAGATTAATGAGCCACAAGTAATTAATCAGTTGCTTTTCTAATAAACTTTATGCTTTCCTCTTTCTAAAGAACTCAGTGGTCACATTTCTCATTTCCTCTCTTCCCACAAATTTCCCACCTCCACATTCTGCTGTTTCCTTCTCAATTCCACTGCTGCTTGTTAACCTTGCAGTGACTTTTTACTGGTTCTTTACTGGAGCTTTACTGGTTCTGTGCTCAGCAGGCTTCTGATAGAAGAGACTAAGGGAAAAAAAATGAGAAGTTATACTCCAGAAGAGTCTAAACCAATTACTTTATCAAAAATTTGATTATTTCAGTAAATGATTCACTGCAAAGTTGTACCTGCTTTCAAAATCCAATCTGGATTTACTACATCCATGAACCTGCCACAAACCAGCTACTTAGTACAGCTGCAACTGTAAATGTAACTGTAAAAGCAACTAAAATGAGGTTTTTCTCCTCCTGCAGATTAAAAGGTGTTGTGCTTTCCTGTCTGGCACTATGATGCTGTACAGACTAACACCAATATTAATTACACAGGTGGTGCTAAGGGCACAGCTGGCACCAGGAGTTAACAGAGAGCAAATTACAAAGAGCTTTGATGGGATTTCAGTTCTCTTGTCACACAAAGGCAATAAAACCTCCTGCTTGGCCCCTTCTTGCTATACTCCCACATGAATACTCAATGCAAATGTTTTATGAGGCATGAGTGGTTTAATTTTCAAACATGTGATGAGGTTCATGTGATCTAATGGCACAGGAGAAGTTGCACATACACACAGCAAACCCCCAAAACTGCCTCATGTATATTTTTCCCTCCAGTACAATTTGTATTGAAGAGAAATTCAAATACAGAACAGTCAAACAAGATCTTTTCATTATCTTTTATGCCTAGTTTAGAAAGAACCACATTATTTATTTAGAGAAAAAAAAAAAATCTGGGCAGAGAAAAAATACTTACGGAAATAATTTCCATTTTACATTTGTATTAGAAACTTGTTCACACTGATTTTATTGCAAGAAAGCTGGTTTGAATTATTCAGAATTAATTAATATTCAGTGTTAAACAAAGAACAGTGTTCCAGGAGAATCCTGAGAACAGTTTAGTTAACAAAAAGCCTGAACTAACAACTCACAGACAGCAATGATGTGCACATTTTTTGTTTCTAAAGTAACAAATCATGTTCCCATCACTGTCATTTTCCTGAAGATGTGGCACTTTCCTACAGCAAGGCATCAAAAGCACAATTATTTTGGAGACACTGAGGCTCTGCTGAAGTCCACAGAAGCTGAAAGGTGATTGCTTGTTTGGAATAGATCTGGCCACTTAGAGCAAGAAGTGTCAGGAAATTAAATGCCCCTGAATTGTTCTGTCTCCCAGTGAATTCCCACAATAAGATGCAAAATAAAGGGGTGAATTTATAAAAAAAATACTTCTGTTATTTGCTCTATTTGTGTAGACCAATAGACAAAATTTCTATGCAGAAGATTAACTCAAACAGGTGTCAGACTTAACAAAACCTCAAAAACTCATCATTCTGGTCTTAGAAATGTTATCAGCTGTCAGTTCTGACTGTCAGGAATAGCCAAATCCCAATGTATACAAAGACATGGGCAAAAGAGCAAGCAGCAACACTACTCTGCCTCACAGCTGACCAGTCAGGGAATTCCCGAGGTGACTGTGCTCCTCCTGGTGTATCACTCACATAATACTGCAAAATTCATCTTTATCCTCAAGTAATGCAAATAATTAGGTAGTGCATGGTTATTTCTGTCAGATGTAAAACACTTCTCCAAATTATTTTGGGATACAGAATGCCACCATCATTAAAATCAATGCCCAGCAAGTATTAATATATATACTGCAGGGGTTTATCCCAGTGCCACACTTCCCAAATGTCCCTCCCCAGTGGAAATATAACACTGACTGAACAAAGCCATGTCCCACTTGAAGAAGCCAAAACTGAAATCCTGAACTTTAGTTGGGTTCATAGAAATTTTGCCATTTACCTCAACAGAACCAGGGTTTCACCCCATGAAGATAAAGGACTTTTGTTAATACTGAAAAACATTGATTCTTCCAACCTTCTGCAATGGGAAGAGTTTAAACTCAAATTTAAACCAACAATCTCCCCAGTTCTTCCTTCCTGAAAAGAACAAGGTATTTATTATACTTGGGGTTATCATAGGATGGTTTGGGTTGGAAGGGACTTTAAAGATGATCCAGTTCCATCCCATGCCACAGGCAGCGACACCTTCCCCTGTCCCAGGTTACTTTGAGCCCTGTCCAACCTGCCCTTATGACATAATGAACCACTTAATCATAGCATCTAGGTTTTTTTTTTACTTGCCCAGCAGTAAAAAAAAAACTTACTAACAAAACCACCCTCGTGCACCAATTCCAAATCTAAACCATCCCCCTTGCTGCTCTCCCCGGGAACTCCAGAGCGCGTCGAGGAGGCGACAGCTCCGCGCTTGCTCCAAATGCAAACGGGGAGCGGTGTTTCTATTCACTGGCAGCAGCATCACGGAGTTTGGAGCAATTCCTCCCCACAGCAGAGCAGGGGACCCTCTGGAGCGGCTGGCTGGTGCCAAGGCTACACGGAGGGCAGCGGAATGTGCCTGGCGGGAGCAGCGCCGCAGGGCTTGGCGAAGGCGAAGGCGGAGCCGGCGGGCTGCAGGCTGTGCGGGGTGCTCACCTCCGCCGAGGGACTGCTGTTGTACACGCTGTAGTAGGGCTCGATCCGCGTGTTCATCGGGGTGGAGCTGCTCTGCCCGTAGTGCTGCTGCTGCTGCTGCTGCTGCCCCGCCGACGCCTTGGGACTCAGCACGCTGTCCTTGGAGTGGCTGGCGCCGCACGCCTGCTCCAAACCCTTCTTCTGAGGCTTCGGAGACAACATGTAGGCTGAGTTGGTCTCGTGGTGGGACGACTTGTTCCTGTTGACCTCCAGGCTGCCTTTGCCCATGGCTCGAAGCCTCGTCTTGTGCTTGCAGCAGAAAAAGACCAGGGCCACGTACTGCAGGCACCAGAGCATGCGTCTCCGCAGCCCCGCGCTGTTGCGGGAATATATAAAGGGATTTAACCCCGACTTGAAAAAAATGAGGGTAAACCCACACAGCTCGAACTGGTAGAGCACGAAGCCGCCACTGCCGGACAGCATGTCCTGCACCAAGGAGATGGCCAGGGGCAGGCAGCACACCAGGACGGAGAGCACGATGACCACGCACGTCACCACCGCCTTGGAGTCTTTGGCCGTGGCCAGGTTGACGGCCGAGGCCAGCGGGAGCCGGCCGGCGAGCTTGGCGTGGCCGTGGGGCGGCTTGGTGCAGCTCTGGGTCCTGTACAGCGCGGGCACGGCCCCGGGCCCCGCGAAGGGCTGAGCCCTGGGGGTGCCCACGGCCGGAGGGCACCTCCTCGCCCGCGCGTTCCTGCGCAGGGCCTGGGCGATCATGGCGTACGACACGGACACGACGGCCACGCAGCAGATGAAGTCGGTGACGTAGAGGTAGAGGATGAGCTTGCCCCGTCCGCTGGGCAGGCTGGCCATGGGCAGGCACAGGCGGGAGCCGCGGGTGCGCAGCGTGGCCAGCGTGGCCAGGGTGAAGCTGGCGGCCCAGAGCAGCAGCGTGAGCAGCAGCGAGCAGGGCGCGGAGGCGGCGCGGTGCGGGTGCTTGCCCAGCACCACGCGCAGCCGGTGCAGCGCGATCACCGCCACCGTCTTGAGCGACATGATGATGAAGCCGGAGCTGGTGAGGTGGAAGGTGAAGCAGAAGGTGCCGGGCACGCCGCGGGCCGGGCCGAAGAACAGGACGAAGGCGAACATGGGGGCGGCCACGCCGCAGATGAAGAGGTCGCAGAAGGAGAGGTTGAGGATCATGAAGTCGAAGTCGGTGCGGAATTTCCGGAGGGCCGGGTCGAAGAAGGAGAGCAGCACGATGAGGTTGCCGTAGGAGCCCAGGCAGAAGACGAGGGCCAGCAGGGAGGCGCAGGCGGCCAGCGTGGCGGCGTGGGTGCCCTCCCGCAGCTCCGCGGGGCCGCTGCCGTTCGCGCCCAGCTGCTCCGCGGGCCC
>VZRH01004011.1:27185-89735 GCA_013397555.1 Urocynchramus pylzowi
GGGGGCAGAGCCGCAGCCTTCCCGCACCGCCGGGCACAGGCGGGCCCGGGGGAGGCGGCAGCGAGCTGCCTCCCGACAGCAGCGCTGGTGCTGCATCCTCGCCGCTCCTGCTCGGGGAGCAGCGGTGATGGGAGCGGGTGGAGCAGCACAGAGTGGGGTCTAGAGAATCACAGAAGGGTTCGAGTGGGAAGGGGACTACGAGACCGTCTCGTTCCTCTCCCTGCCATGGGCAGGGACACCTTTCATTAGCCAGGTTTCTCCTAGCCCTGTCCAGCCTGGCCATGGACACTCCCAGGGATGGGGCAGCCGCAGCTTCCCTGAGCAATCTATGCCAGGGCCTCACCAACCTCACAGGGAAGAATTTCTTCCTAATATCAAATATGAACCTACTGTCTTTCAATTTGAACCCATTCTTCCTTGTCCTGTCACATACCTTTGCAAATAGCGTTGCCTATTTCCTGTATTTTTTCTTCAGGTAGTGGAAGGCTGCAATTAGGTCAGCCGGAAACTTCTCTTCTCCAGGCTGAGCAATCCCAATTCTCTCAGCCTTTCCTCACAGCAGAGCTGCTCCATCCCTGTGATCAACTTGGTGCCTCCTCTGGACTCGCTCCAACAGTTCCTTCCTGTCTGTTCCTTCTACTAAGGACCCAGAACTGGACACAGTGCTCCAGATAGGGTCCACCCAGAGCAGAGGATCTGTGCTGACTGTGCACCAACAAAACACCTGCCTCAACCCAAAACCTGTTCAGCATCAACACCAAAATTCTGCATGCTGCTCCTGCCCTGCTTGCACTGCTGCCTCACTTTCCTGAGCCAGCTCAGTGGGGCCAGGGTGCCCTTTGTGTTTGCTCAGAAGCACAGGCTCTAAGGCAAAGCACCTTCTGTGTTCCCATGGGGAGGGAAAACAATCAGCATCATTTCTTTATCTGTTAACTGCCAACTGCTATCACAAATATAGTAGTGACGGAGAGTGTTGGATGGCTGAGCATTAAAGGGATGGTTTTGAAGTACCTTACAGGGACATGAGGGTGAGGAAACAGTGCACCTTCTCCTAGGCAGACACAGCTGAAGGGCCTCTCCATGGCACTGGAAATCCAGGTGGAAGATACCAAAATCCAGCCAGGCAAGGCACAAAAGAATTATGGAAATACAGCAGAGCCAGTATTTCTGACTTATGCATGCACTTGTCTTACAATAGTTATAGATAGATTAATCTATTGTTTTAATAACCATCCTCTACCCCAGGTGCTTGGTAGAACCATCCAGACAGCCACAAGTGTGCAAGTTTGATACCTGAAAGCTTCCCAGTGCCACCTGCCTGTTTATTTTTTCAACACATTCCTTTCTAAACCCCAGAGCAATGTTTTTATAACCCTCTGGCTGCTGAGAGCAGCCTGGCCTGTGAGTCTTGCCCTGCTAAACATGCTCCCAGTGGCAACGGGGGTTGATTTGTTCTTGGGGGAAATGCCTGCAGTTGGCTGCAGCAGTGTCTTGCAACCTGAGCAGGTGCATTTTGGCTTGATTTTGTCCTTAAACTGGTTGTGTACAGGAGGGAGAAGGTTCAAAAGTCAAAACATGCTTTCCTGTGGCTTTAAATTATGTCCTCTCTCAGCTTGGCTGTCTCCTTATTTTCCCTTACTTGTATTTTTGTTTGCCAGTTGTAGTTAATTTGAAATCTGTGGGTGAATCTTGGCCCTCATGACTAAGAGTTGCTTTTTCATGAACAAACTGGATCTCCCTCCTTGAATTTTCTTATTTATAAACATTACAGGACCCTTAACTATGGGATTAAACAAGAATGACAAAATGTTAGCCTAATGCAAGAGTGGGGTTTGGTTATTTTACCCCTCTACAATTATTAACTGTGATTTGAAATGGAGGGGAAATTGTAGCTGGTTCAAGCCTGCAAGCATTAAACATTCCAGCAGAAAATGAGAAGGGATTGTTCTCAGGGAGCAAGGGAATGAGCTGAGGCAAAAAGGATCTCCATGGGAGCACAAAGCCCTGCCCAGCCCCTGTGGCACAGCAAAGTGTCTCACCAGTCTCTCTCTTTTAATAAGGACTTTTTAGCTTTTAAAACAATTACCAAAATTTGGGTGGGGGAGAAAAGTAGTGGAAGAAAGTGAGTTTTGCAAAGTAGGAATGACAACAGCAAAACGTACCTTGCACAAGGTACAAGGGTATTTACTCTTTGCAGCAGTCAAGTCTTTCCTTAAACTTTAATTCCTTAAATTACTTAAAAAGCAATTAAAAATCCAGTGCTCTCTAGAACTATCGAGCTTCTCATTGTTCAGTCTTGGAGTTCCTACTGCATAAGGAAAAACAATGTTCCCAAGGCATTTTTGACAACAGTGTTCTGCAGATATTTGCTGGAAATTACTTTTAATTGTTAAAATCTGTCCTCATCTCAGCTGAAGATTTGTATCTTATGATTTTAACGAAAGAGTTCTAGGGAAAAGCAGCTGGAATAATAAAAGGGGAAATTAACCCAGGAAAAAAATAGAAATAAAAGCCAGGAGAGAATAAATAAGAGTAGCAGTGAAAAGCTTTTAACAGAATACTTTCAGGGCAAACTCAGCTGGGCTTCTACCTGGATTTATTGTAATATGACTGCACTTATTGTGAGAACAGATTTATTTGGTTTATTGCTGGCTTTCCTAAGAAGCCAATCAGAAATGATGGCATCTCATATTCCCCAAGGGAAAGTGTGTGTCCAGCTCCAACTGCAGCAGCAAAATCTGCTCACCAACATTCTACATCTTCCACAGAGTTTGTCTTTGACATTAAACCCAGCTGTAACTACTACTGCACCAATGCCCTGAGGACCTTGCCTTGGATTAAGCACCTGGAACCCCTTCCTTGGAGTAGGGATTCTTCTGCCTGCTGGCACCCAGGAAGTCTAGAGCAGGCTGAGGTTAAATCCCCCTCTTTTTATTAGAAATCCACAGAAGTTGCCTTTCAGGTACTGCAGGATGCTATGAGGATGCAAAACACATCAGCTGATAACTCACAGCTGGGTTAAAATCTTCCCAGGACAGTGGCCAGCAAGCCCTCCTATTGCCACAGGGCTTTATTTCCCCCCTTGCATCTTACCAGATTATTCTGTTTTCCACAGCCCTGGGGAAAAGGGAGCTGGAGGCTCTGCTGCAGGATTCTAGGAAGCCTGAAGCTGTGGAAGGAAGTGTGAGACTGAGCAGGGTGTGGGATGCTGGGGATGCCTAACTGTGAAAAACTGACAGGAGACATCATCACATCATCCAGTGTACCCAGCACAGCAGTCCCAGCAGCCTGGGAGAGAAGGGGGAAAGGGAGATACCTGGACATAACAGGAATACAGTCATAATATACCAGAAACAAGGAACTTCATCCCTTTGCCTCTTTAATTAAAACCCAAATCCATCCATTCATGAACTCGTTACCAACACAATCCACCAATGCCAAGACTGTGGTACCACCCAAAAGCACAAGTTAAAAGTCTAATTTGCCTACTTATAATTTTCTTATATATCAAAATAAACATCAAATATACCCACCTGATTATGGAAATATGGGAAATCACACCACTTAATGGTCTAGCAAGAGTCACTGAGCAGTACATCACTGGCATCTTGAGCGCTTAAAAACCAAACCAAACCCCCAAAAAATCCATCAAAAAACCCCCAACCTCAACAAAGCAAAACACCTCCCAAATTCTGCCTTTCATCTTTGCCTTTCTTTGGTGCTTCCCCATGATGGTCACAGGTTATCTGTGCAGTCTGACAGGTGGTCACTAAGGGTGTTGTGGCTATCAAACTATGCTCAAGATATTTTTCCACCTCCTTTCCTGTTCCAAAGGGAAAAATTCTCTCTTCTCATGCTAGAAATCTCTCCCTCTCCAGACTGAGGTACTGCAGTTGGTTTATCTTGACAGCTTCAGGGAAGAGACAGTATAAGACATCAGTGATGAAAGTTCAGAATTCAGGATGCGGATGTTGCTTGGGGAATGTTAGAGAATAAATCCAGTAATGGAGTTGTGGTATTTGGTGAAGATTTGGTGGTAAAAAATTGTTCCTGCATTTTCAGGATGAGACTAACAATCCTTCCCTCACCAGAACTCAACCAGCACAAGTTTGCTCACGCTACCACAGGTGTGTTTTATCCTATATTTTTAATATTTTTCTGTATTTACTGAGGGATCTCTTTGGATAAAGCAATTTACTGTCCATTTACAAGGTGTTGGGAATTAATACCACTCCTGACCAGAGCAAGATTCCCTACAATGCACTGAATCCTCAACCAATTCCAGCTACACCTTGACTAAGGAAAGAGATTCCCAAGTACAGCACAAAGCAGCAGAGCTGCAGAACAGCACATGCAATATCTGCTCCAACACACTTCATCAGCCAAGGATCCTTTAGAGATTATGCTCTGCAGCAAAGGCTTTCCATCCCTTGTAAAGAATTAATTCCATCACTTGTAAAGATTTAATTCTATCAGCAAAACCCTCTCCAACAAATACTAGTCTCTCCAATTCTCAGAAGTTAACAGGTGTTTTCCTGACACAAGGTATTTTTCCATAAATGTAAAAGCTGATTACCTAGACATTAGAACAAGATCTTTAATTAGTCCTTAATGATACCTTAACTGATTACCAAATCCCAGGACAAACACAAGCCTCATCCAAAAGCACTGTAAAAACCTGAAGTTATGGTCTCAAACCAACACATTTCCTCTTTAGAAATACAGGAAGATGCAGTAGTTACAAACAGTCCATTTATTGGGTCTTAAACTACGTACACAATTGAAATCATAATTTTGGCACTACGCTATACAGTGGTTACATCCGTGTGCTGACACTCCTTAAATACTGCCCCAGGAGCACTGCTGTGCTTGGAAATTTGGGATGAGCCACACAAGGGTCTCAGCACTCCTGGGGGATTTTGCATGAAAGATGAAACACACACCAGTTTATGAGTTATTTCCATGTACCTCACTTTCTATGAATGGATCACACCAGAATATGTGATGTCAGCATTGAGAAATGGCCACACGTGTTGCAGTAAAATCTGAATGAGACACAGACAGGAGATACAGGAAAAGCAAAACAAACCCTCTCAGACACAAAGAGACATTCTGTTAAAGAAAATAATTTAAAAAACTAAGAATGGCATTTGTTTTGATACAAAAGCCAGAACCACTACTGTATTAACATCTAAGTATGAATCTTTACAAATTAATCTCACAATGGTGTTATGTAAAAGGTTGCAAACTGTACAATGTTTTGTCAATGCAATGCCTCTACAATTTATACAGTCTTTTACAACTATGTAACACATATTAAACAGCTTGTTAAACAGCCAATTGATACCAGTCTCTTAACAAAGCTGCAGGCAAAAAAACACAGAGCTTCCACAATCTTCAAACAAGATATGCTTGCTCAATCTTTAGAATACACTGTTAAAAACTGCCTTTCCACACTGTGCATACATTTCATTCCGTGAATTCAACCACCACTAACAGTCCATCATTTCCTATCTGTGGGCTCTAATTACATGGAAACACCCACTTCCCCCTTAAAAATATGCAGAGAATCATAGATTTTTTGATTCCACACGTGGTCAAGACACCCCTGAAGGCCTGGCCCGGCAGCAGGAGCTGCCCATGCTGCGTCCTGCCACCCCTGCACTGCACAGAGCTCAGCTATTTACATTTGCACAAGGGAGAGAATACAAAAAGGCAATGCTGCCCTGAGGTGGACTGGATGGTACTCAAATCCCAGTAGTGAAAAAGAAAACTCTGAGGAAGGAAGGCTCCCGGGGTTGTTTATGGACTGGGGGAGGAGTTGCATCAGCAGAATTGGAGAGCTCCACTGGGAAAATTCCGGTTTGTGGCACTCTCTGGTTCTGCACATCCTTAACGTCGGGAACAGGGGGCAGAAGAAGGGGGTGAGGGATGTGCAGTGTAGGTCACTGTGTGCAAGGAAGCAGAAACAAGACTGATGTGTGATGCAGGCCAAGGAGAAGGGTCTTTCCAGGGACTCATGATGAGGCCCTGCAGGTGCAGCCTTGGGGCTCCCCCGGCTGCTCCCTGGGGAGGTGAAATTCCTTTTGAATAGAACCAGGTCTCTACATTTGTATTTAACAGTAGTTTTGATTAGGCATCAGGATTTCCAGCACAAAGTTCTCTACATGATCAATTTCTTTCGAGTTTCCTTTATTTCGCAGAAGAATTCCTACATCCTCGTTTTCCCCAGGAGAAGCCTGCAAAGAAAGAAGAAAGAGTTTAAAACACAAATACTGCCTCATGCTCTTGTTCCTACGAAAAGATAAATTAAAGCTTCTCTTGGAATACTGTCACAAAACATCACAATACAATAGAGATGGGAATCTTGTAGTGTAACAAAGAGAAACCCCAGGAATGGATTCACTCTTTGGGGACATGCCTGTGTGAAGAGCCCTGGCAGCAAAGCCAGAGTGTGGAAGAGGAAACCGAGTGGTAGCAGCCATTCCCCATCCTGAGATGTAGGTGATAGCCTGGACTGGGTGGTGTAAAGTCCTCAGAGGCACCAGAAGTACAAAGCAGCACTTTAGGGGCACTGCCAGGCATTTAAAAGGCAGCCAACTGGCAGAAAATGGAGAAAAGGAACATCAATATTCAAGAAAAGAAGTGTAAATGTCTTAGCAAAGCACAGGGATGCACAGAAAGATGGGCAGTATTGAAAATATTTATCCAAAATAAATCTGACCAAAACCACTGGAAGAGGCAAAGGGCCAGAAATTTGGCTGCAGCATTTTCCCTGTGGTTAAGGATTCTTCCTGACTCTGGAGAAAAATTCCTAAGAGTGAAGCTTATGGCAAAACCCATCAGCTGACCCACCTATGCATAATAGCAGGGTGAAACCAGGAGGTCAGTGAGCACCAGGAGCTGGTCATCTGTGAACTGCTGTTTGTGCTCCTGCCAGTTGTCGTGGTGGGTCCTCCGGAAATTGGACAGCGTCTTCTTCACCGTCATCTGCCAGCACAATTGGGATGGAGCTCTGTCAGGCAGGGACCCCAGCTCCACACCAAAACCAAGGTTGGAGACAGCAAACACAACTGCTCAGTACCACCAAGGGCTGGAGCAGACCCAGAGGATAGGAGGGCTCTGGGGAATTCAGCCCACAATTTTAATTTTCACAGTTCTGGTTAGTCTTTTGACCGGGGTCATCACTCCAACATTCTTATAAAAAGGATTCCTGGGCCTACAATTTTGAGCTGGGAAACATTTAGAGATCCTTATAAAATAAAAGCTAAGTGCTTTACCCCCAATGCCTTTTTCTTGGCTGTTTCAAAAATGCGTTTTTGGTCTGAAAACATCAAAGGAATTCTTCATCTCACTCCTCTGGCTAAAACTGCCACAGTCAACAAAACCCAACAGACAGGACACAACAATAAGAGTTAAAGGCAACCATTTCTTTAAAAACTTATTTCTAGGGCAGCCCATAACACTTAATTTTAAAAATTCCAGACTGATGTTTTGGTTCAGGTTGATGTTTCCTAGAATGGCATGCACAAAAAGGACATCCTTAATTAAAAAAACCTACTTCCTTTTATATTATAAATACAGTTCTTTCAGCTTTCAGTTGAATGCTTTACATTTGAAAGCAAGGACAGATCTACCACAAGAATACTTAAAAGCAGGTCATGCTTTAAAACTCTTCAGAGTAATTTAGTAAAAAGCAGCAGAAACTAAATTTCTTAATAGGTTCCTATGCTTTTCTAGGAAAAGAGAACTAAGAATGAGTCACAGGTATTCAGCTGTGTTCTGTTGAATTGAGAGCTGCTGTATTTTTACCTCAATAGGCTGGGGATCATTGAGGTGGGCACTGAGATCCATGAGGAGCTGTGGCATCCAGGTGGGCACATCGTAGGGACTGGACAGGATGCAGGCACTGAGCCCCAGGACGCCGGCGTGGCGCTTCACCAGGTCTGCAAAAACAGGGCACCAACCCACATCAGTTAAAGAAAATCAGCAACAAACCCCCTGGCACTGAGAGACCTCCAGATTGGTTCTGCTTCCTTACTCAGAATCCCAGATTCATTCTTGTATCTTTAATTTTTTACACCTCCTTCCAATAGGAATCAACCTGCAACTGCTGGGCACTTCATAAACATTTCAAGTGAGCTTCCCTCTCTCAAAGAAACTCATGAATAACTCATGAATGACATCTCCATGTTCCCTCTTTCTGCATTCAGAGTGTTTTCTCAAATCCCAGAACTGCTGGACAATATGGAAAGCAAACTTCTGGGTCAAATGACTGCAACTCAGATGCATTAAATGCCCAGGCAGAAGCCAAAGTTCCAAATGAGGGTTAACTAAGGGGGCTTTTGTTCTGGTTTATTTTTTGGTTGGTTGTTTTGTGTTTGTTGTTTGTTTTTTTAAGAATAAAAACCCCACACTGCTAACAAATAGAAGATAAGGTGGGCAAGGAGTGAAACTATGTTGTGACTTTATTTATTGAGGAACTTGCTATCCCTCATCATCTGCATCCTTTTCTCTGTGAACTAGAAAAACCTCTTTAATGTTAATTCTAAAAGAGTAAGAAATTAATTTAACATAGGAATACATAATAAAAATACTTGCCTTTGCTGTGTACTCTTACCATTAATGTTGCAAATCAAATTCTATGGCAGTCTATGTTCCCCAAAACACTGATTTTCTTCCTGAGCTGCTTTCTTACCCCCTGAAGGAATTGTGTCCCCCACTGAGGCCAGGTCCCTCTTCCTTTTCTTGGGGAGCCTCATCTTGCAGAGCTGCTCGAAGTGAGTCTGCATGGGCCCGTCCATGGTGAGGAAGTTGCACTGCAGGAGCCCGCTGAGCGTGGTGGCAGCCATCTCCCTCACCTGGGCACACGTGGGACACAGCACCATTTATTTATGCCATTACTGCCCTTTTAAGCACACCCCACTAACCCAAGTGGGCAAATCTTGCTCAGAAAAAGCCTTTAAAATATTATCCTGCTATTAGTAGTTTAGCAGATGGCTCTTTAAAATTAATAAACATGCTTTGCTGTAATACAGAACTACTGTCACAAAATTTGTCATAAAGTGACCTGCTACTCAAGGAAATAATGCAATTTAACTCCATTGTCAATAAAAGAGCTTTAGAAAGTTTAAAAACAAACATTGACTGAGACCAAATAATCAACTTGCTTCACAAAATTCCTAAAAGGCTCTGCACTGACATCAGTTTTAAAGTGGGCTTCATTCAAAAGCATTTAGTTTTTCCCCTAACAAAAGCAGAAGAGCTTTTCCAAGAAAAGGCAGGAGCAATGTTCCAGACACTCAGCTGATTCTGTTCTACCCATAGCACAAGAATTCTTTGAAAGATACAATAGATGATGGATTAACAAGCAACAAAGCAAACTTTATTATCAACAACTCAGTTCTGTAATGCTCCAGCATGACAGACTTCCTTGTCTCAAGTACCAGATCTCTGCACTACATGAATAAAACCAGAAATCCAGGTTGGAAATATATTTCCAAAGGGTAACACAGAAACCTCAAAGAACAAGACTAAACTTAGCTTTCATCTAATTGCCAAGCCATTCAAAATACAGATCTCCTTTTCCATTCTTTTTAAACAAGCCACAGCACCTTGTTAGTGAATTCCAAGTAGAGACAACTCATCCTTGCTTTTAAAAACAAGTGACTAATCCATCAGTATTACTAATTTCTCTCATCTCCTCAAATCTCCCAAAGCCAGGAAGTTATAGATGTGTAAAACTGTATTTAAATTGGGAGTCCCTCCAAAACTCACTCCCACTTTCCATAATTACATTCTGACAAAAGCCTCCCAACATGTACAAACTTGCAAACAAATCAACTGGTTGAGATGCTGCCACCAGATTTTTGATAGGTACATTCTGTCACAGGTAACTGCAAACAGAACACTTGTCTCTGTGGAGCACAAACACCTGCTCTGAATCCAATGCAGCTGATTATAATAATAAATTACGTCCTTGAACATGATGTTCTGAGCCTCACAAAGCCATAAGTACAGCTGCAAGAGCTGCAATAATTAAACAGAGGAAGTTCAAATCAGCTCTTGAGACTCCGACCCATTCCATTTAAATTTCTGCAAGGTACTATTCTAACGTGATCTACTTTGCTGAGAGTGAAGGAGGAGGGATGAGGTGAGAGGCTGGCAGTGTTGTTTATCAGCAGATTGTGAGTCCCTGAAGAGCTGAGCTATTAAATGAGACATGATGTGCTAATACAAGAGCCAGACACAAAGCAGCTCGGCTGGGAAGTGAGCGAGCTCTCAGGAGAGCTGGGCTCATTTATATCCCTACTCCCTTTATTACAACCACTTTAATTTCTAAATTAATCACCCAGCTAGAAGGAACACTTTGCTGTGAGGAGCACCTGGAAGCAAAGCCTTTAAAATCATTCACGAAGCAGCTGATCACTCACCACCTCTGGCACTAAATAATTTATAAATGATCACACTCACCATTAAATACAGAATATAAAAACTTGAGGAATCTCCCCATCACCTATAGGGTTTGGGATTTTTGGTCAGGAGGGACTGATCACAGTCTATAAAACTGCAGCAATATCACAACAAAACCACTCAACAGCACGAGCCAAACCCAACTGCAGAAGTTGCAAGGAGCTACTTAGAGAGAAAATACTCTCATTCCTGTAAAACTGCAGTGCAATATGAAAAATGCTTATCAAGACATTGAGTGCTATGCAGATTAAAACAATCATCATCAGGTCTGGCCTTTGGTATCAAAATAGTCAAAAAAATAAAAGTATCATAAAATCCAAGAACCAAAACCTCAGTTCTATAGAGCAAAGATACCAAATCCTAGTCAAAGCTAATGATTCTCATCTTAAAAATCCAGCATTCAAAAACTACACAGGAATTACTCAGCAGGATACTGCATCTTGTCAGTTATTACCAAGAAAGAACAAGATTACTTTTCAGAGAAAAGTGAAAGCTTCCATGGCAACAGCATGATCCAGAGTGGTTATGAACACAGGTAGGCTTTTTGGATTTGCACCTCTGTGGTGCAGAGAGATAATTTGGTACATTTAAAGTAACTCGATAAATTGCATTCAAGTGAATAAAAGGTATTTTTCAAAATGGTGTGAGATTATGAGGTAAGTGTTCTGACAAACAACTTCTGTAGGATTGCAAGGTGATGCAGAATCTTTCTTCCAGAAGGAAAAAAAGCATCCAAATGTAGGATTTCATTGATATTTGGCAACTGCACAAACACCAGGAAAAATGATGGTGCAGGGGAGATAGGCCAGGCAGGAGGTTAGCACTAAAAATTCTTCACTTTGCTTAAACATGACTTAAATTCACATAATTTAATGCAAGCCCCTCAGTTCTAGGCAGTTCATGATGTAAATATAAAGAGTATTTTTGTCATTATTATGATAAGATTAGATGTGAGGCAAACCTATAGACCTAGAGAGTTCCTGCTTAGCTCTAATCACAGTTCTGCTGTCTCTGAGGCCTGCCTTTTGCAACTTTCCCTAAACCCTCTGATTTTAAGGATTCCCACAGTTTTACACACTTTTCACACAGGAAGGGATTTGACCTTGGGAATTTTCTACCAACACACATTTATAGTGGAATTAATAGTATCCCTATTTCATGCACTGAAACCAAGCTCCAAGCAGTGCACCATTCAGTGAAAAAGTAAAAAGCAGTGGAACTTTCAAAAAATCACTAATGGACTATTTTATTATCAACTGTTTTCCTGGAATGAATATGAAAGAAACAAATCCTATAAAGCTCATTTTCAAAGCAGGAAGAATGCTGAGCTAGAAATATCTCCTGAATTAATTTACATGTCACCTTTTCCATAAAACTTGACAAAGGCAGAAACAGTGGTGTGAAAGCAGTGCAGAGAAGGGATCACTTGCCTCGAGCTGTTCATCTTCCAGGAGTTTTATCACCAACCACCTGATGTCATTGACTGCCTCGCTGTTGTTGAGGAAGATGAAGAGATTGTAGAACACCATGGTCTGGAGGTAGGTTAAGATGGTGTATCGGGCATGCCAAGAATTGCTTCTTGCTGTCTGCAGTGAATAAACCAGGGTGAGAAAGCAAAAATGTCAAAGAAAGCAGGCCCCTGAAGGAAGGTGAACAATATTTAAGAAAAAGCTTCTGGGGGCAGTTGCAAGGAACTTCCTTTATTCAGGTAATTTTGTTTCATAGACCTTTTATCTCCAAAGTAGGCAGCTATTATTTAGGGAATAATTTTCACAGGCTTCACTTCCAAAGCAGATTGTTAAACAGAAATATATTGTAAAACCCTAAAAAAATCAGATTCAAGGGCAGTTCTTTAGCTGAAGACTCATTCTGAAACTGGATTTTGAATTGTTATGCTCATGAGGAGACTTAAAATGATCCATTACTGAACCAAATGTTAATATATCAAACTGCTGTTCCATCTGTTATCAAAAGTGGCTTAAATGTTCAACAAGATACACTTACTAAGTGTTTTAAAACACTTTAAATAAAATCTTTCAGATCTAAATCAGTATTTGATTTGCTTAGAATTGTAAGTATTGTATACTCTTAAATAAAAAGCAGACGATGCACGAGATAAGAAGAAGTTTTAAGCTGTTTAGACCACACTCACTTGTTTTAGCACCTGAAGTACCAAAGGCACTTGCTGAGGATACAGCAAACCCTGAGACATCAAGGACAAACACATCTTAGCATCTCTTTTGAGCTCATCGTAGCTGTTGTCGTTCTCCACAGGTGCAATCTAAGTAAGAGCAGGGAGAGAACAAAACCCTGTTAGTAAACAGGCACAAGTGACAGCAAAATTCTCAAAACAAGGGTAATCTCATGAAAGGACAGCTGTCTAGGAAAAATACATTCAATATAATGCTGAAAGATTAGGTTAGCTGGGAAAAACAATCAATATGACATTAAATATTCTCAGTAAATGATCAAGATATCCTGGTGAGATGTTGGTTCCCCGCTGCTATTCTCTTGGTATCAAACCCAATTAATTTCATATTTTAGATCCAGGTCCAAAACTGAGAAAAAGCTTTACCAAGGTCACTTTCACTTCAATAGACCTTTATTTTATGGTCACATAGATTACTGTGGGGTAATTTATTGATGCTTGTGCACTTTGGGCACACAAGTATAGATTATTTCAGAGAGGTAAGACTGGATGACACAGATTCAAAGAATACAAGAATCAGAGGAACAACAGGAGCTGCTTAGAAAGAATTGTGTAGTCAGGAAACAAAAGAAAATAACTCAAGGTCCCTTAGAGAATGATGGAATGGTTTGGATTGGAAGGGTGATCCAGTTCCACCCCCCTGCCATGGGCAGGGGCACCTTCCACTAGAACTGGTTGTTCAATGCCACATGTAACCTGGACTTGGAATATTATAAATATATATAAACAAAATAACTTCAGTTTATTTATACAATCCTTCTTTAATCAAACATAACCTATAAAGGAGAAATTAAAGGGTGTACCTTGAAAAACAAAGGTAACAGCTGGAGTTGCTCCGTGACAGCTGTAGAGAAAGAACGTCCTGCACTCGCCATCAACCACTTCAGAACTGTTTGAATAAAGAGAAACTATCACTGATTAAGAAGAAAAATAGTAACAACTCTGCTACACAGTCTACAGATCTCAATCATGATGTGCTAAAACACCCCCCATTCCTTGAGCTCCTTAACTCACTGGTTTTCAAGAGTTTAATGCCCTGAGTTCGCTCGTCTTGTTCGCCAACTCCATTCTCTTCCATAACATGATTCTGGATTTCTTCATCTGCTTCCATGAGGGGTTTGAGGTTTTCAAGTATCCGGGTAGTAAATTCATGGACACGAGGAGATTTAGTTGCAGCAGTGTTTGGCAAGGAAACATCTATCATGAATATGTAGGTCAACACACTAAAAAACAAACAAAGCCAGCAGGAACGCACAGTGAGCACGACTCTAGTCCAGAGAACAGTGACCTGTGGACTCCAAATGATCCAAGATCAATTGGTGACCTTTGAGGGTTAATACTTAGAGAAAATTTCCTCTCATCTTCAATTCAAAGCTATTTAAAACCTAATCTCTCTTCTAAGAGCTTTAGAGATGTCAAACATAAACATAGACAAGAAATTGGCGAGGCCCTGGCACAGGTTGCCCAGAGAAACTGTGGCTGCCCCTGGATCCCTGGAAGTGTCCAAGGCCAAGCTAGATGGGACTTGGAACAACCTGGGATAGTGGAAGGTGTCCCTGCCCATGGCAAGGGGTAGGACTGGAGGAGCTTTACGGTCCCTCTCAATCCAAAACATTCTATGAACAGACAAATGAAAAGCTGAACATTATGAAAATACAAATATAGAGAAGTCATCTGGAATTTCTGAAGCAAGTCTCTTAATTATACATCTCATTTTTGTCACAAGCATTAATGCTTTTCAGGTTAATTATTTAGCTACCTGACTACCCAAATAAAATGAAGAGTTAAAACCCAACAAGAACTGCAGCAGACAACACTGACCTTCCTATTCTCTCTCGGACGTTCTTGTAGACCTGGGTGAGTTTGGGCTCCAGGTACTTGAGCAGCCTGTGCAGCAGCTCTGGCACTCTCCACTCCTGCTGGGCAAGGCCCCCTTGCAGCACATAAAGCCGGCTGGGAATCAGAACAGCTCATTTTTAATCATACAGAACATTCCTCCTTCCCCAGTCCCCTCCAGACTTTGTTTGGAAATGTGCACAAATGTGCCAGTGCACCAGAGCGTCCTTCAATGAACAAAGATGGGTAAAAACTGCCCAGTGAAACAACAGTACTGCTGCTCTGCCAGCCCCAAACCTTCCCATCCTGTTAATTGAGTTATATTAAAAATATTATCATGAAGAACCTGCCATTGTGTGGGGAAAGCGAATTGGAAAGCGTTGCCTTTGTTTCCCTCCCCTACAAGGCAGCTGGCACAGCATCCTCTCAATACAGCTTATCCAGGCTGTATTTCCTACTCTATTCAACCCCAATCAAACAGTTCAAATTAATTTTACCAGGCATCTACAAATGATCCTCCTTCACCACTCAGTGGAGATTCCAACAGCAATTCAAACAACCAGTGCAGTTTCCTAGGATCTCTGCTCTCCTGGAAAAGAACAGTGAACAGAGGTGTAAGTAAATGAGGGGGGTTTAAAATGTAAATAATGTATAAAACAAGGTATAAACACGGAAAGTTTTGACAGAGATTTTTTTTTTGCATCCCCTGGATTTATTTATTAAATAAGGGCAACATTCAGGATATTTTCACAATGAACCTCAGTAGAAGAAAAACCCAATAAAACTACACACAGTTGTAATTTATTGGTAAATACAATCAGAATAGAAGGAATTTTAACTTCATTTTTGAGATATCTGAATAACCATGCCTGAATTTTGCTAATTAGGGTTCTGCCTGATAAGCTACACTGAGTTCTGCTGAGTAATGTGAAAGAATTATTGACCCAAGATATTTGTGACCTATCACTGACCCTGCTGCCCAGCACCACAGCTCCCAGTTCACTGCAGGAATGCTAATCCACAGTGGATCCAGCTTTAGAAGAGAAAAAATGTGATACTTACACAGGAGGTGGCAATGCAGGTGCCCCAGTCATTGTACGTTTCCACTGTGATGTTGGATAAAGCTGTTCGAAGCAATGGACACAGAAGGTTCCAAAGTTTTTCCACCTGCTCAGCAAAAATACAAGAGACAAGATTTCACTATTTTACTTTTAAAAGATTTTACCTAGCCCAGATATTAAAATGTCTTCTTTATTTTTGTACTGATTCTCCCAGGATTATTTTTTGGCATAGACAGCTAGGCCTGAATTAAATAAATATTTAGCAGTCCAAGGAGGACATAATCACTTATTCCTACTGGAAATTACAAACCACATCAGCTTTGCCACCTCCTTAACACCAAACAGTTCCTAGTTTTAATGCTGGAGCATCTTCCTAACACCTGGCAAGAACAGGCACCAAACTGAGCAATGAATTGTGCTCTAAGTTTAGCAATCAAGACCTCAACTTCTAAATGAGTTAATAATTCAAAATTACTCTAACTTCCAAGAATGACTCAAAAATACTGCTTCAGCACCTTCTCAAAGGTCCAGTGTTTAGAACCTCTTATGAGGCCAGCTATGATTTCAGCTAGACATCTCTGGGTGCTTTCGTGGGAGTCTGCAACCAGTTGCTCCAAGTGGGGCTGAAGAACTGGCAAAAAGGCATCATCAAAGTTTCTGAAAAGGCCCTGGAAAACAAGAGGGGAAAGGGTCTTCAGGAACTATCTAAAACACTGTCTTACTAAGAACATCATAAAATTGTCAAACATTTGAGTTTGAATGTGCAGAAAGTGAAATTACTTCGCTTTTTCTAAGAGCATTAGACACCAGTGTCCTTCAGACCATTACAATACTCTAAATATGTTTCCCTAAGTAGTTAATCAGAAGAGAGGATTAATAGAATTACCCTGAGCAGCTTTAAAAATCAACGTTTTGCAACAGTATGAGCCCAGAAGTCTGTGGCTTTTCCATGCTCTGGGAATTGTCTACAAAATGAGAGCAATTTAGTGATTGAACTCTCCTTACCTTGAAGAGGCAAAATCTGCGAGGATTAAATTTGTCCTTTCCCTTTCTGTCTTCTAAAGACAAAAATTTTATTAACTGCTCAACAAACTTGGGATCAGAAAAGTGATCATATATAATTTGCTCCTCCTGCAACAGGAAGAAAAAAAAAGGATTAGCTTTGAGGTGTTTGCTTGTCACAGTGATACCCCTGTCTTTACAAGTCCCATGCTCTATTTGCATTCTCAAGGAAAAAAATGTCTTGGTTATCCATTTCCCCTTCCATTTTACAGGGAATTACCACAACCCCTAAAAATTAGTCCTTCCCACTGTCACTAATGACCTTGTTCTCAAGTCTGATCATGATTTGAAAGGGAACAAGAAAGTTCTCATTAATACAATTATTCCATGATCCCTGAGAGAGAAGCAGCAATACATTAAAATAACAATTCCTTCTGGTATGCTGACACAATAAGAATTAGAAAAACACAATTAAAAGCATCTTATGGGGATCTCCACAGTAATCTGTTGACAATATTAAGAGAAGAAAGGAGAAGCATTATTTAAAAAACCCCACAAACTTGCAACTTTTACCTCTGTCAGCTCATCTCTCCTTCGCCCAAGCTTTGGTTGCTGCTCAGCTGGAGCATAAACTGTCATAGTTCTGAATATTAAAAACAAAAGATAAGTAATAAAAAGCTAAAATAAAAAATAAAAATACACTAGCACATGTTGTTGCTTTCTATGTTCTCAATATTAAATAGAACTTATCCTCAACTCCAAAAGACTGAAAATTAAGGAAGAAAATTTACAACAGGATAAAGTATCTTATTAAAGGATTTGCTATACAAGCAACCCAGAATTATTAGGGATAGAATACTCTACATATGTCTAATTTCCAGTATGAATATTTCGTTTTAACAGCCATGTGGAATTTGTGCCTATAGCCCATATAGAGAGAAATGGGTAGAAAAGAAATAATAAACAAAAAGCCCCAAACCAACCAACACAAAACCCACCCAGAAATGGTAAAACAAGCAAGGAGCACAAAGGACAAAATAAATTGCTTTTTTTTTGTGGTTCAATCAATTTAAATACATATGTATAAGAAAAATTATAAATTGTAATAAACCAGGATTTTATTTCCCACAGAATTTTTCCTGCTGACTCTTCCAGCTCCACCTCAATGCTAATGCTACTCACTGGGGCCAGGTGTAATATCCCCAGTGTGTTTTCTCCACAAAACAGCAGGATTCCCAGGCTTCCTTGGTCTTTGGTAGGCTCTGGCTGTTGTAGTGCAGCCACTGGTTGTCAGCTCTGTCACCAGCTTGGATGCTGGAAGGCTTCAGGCTCCCACCTGATCCAAGAGGAAAATCAAAATTAACATTCATAAAAATTAAAAAGGAGACATACAAATTGTTCTCACAAATTACAAGGTTTTCAGAGAGGAAATAACCCCCAAAAGAAAAAAAAAAAAACAAACCCAAACTGAAAAATTACCAATTTTACTACTTCTGTATCATATTTACCTATTTGCTTAGGACATTAACAACCAGGGAGAAAAGAAAAGATCATGATTCTATGTTTAATTTAATCAGAAAAGCTTTTAAAAACATTTTAGGATAAATGTAAGATATGTCTTATATTAAATAAAACGTACTTATTTTGTAGGGGCAGATGGGCACTTTCTTGTGTGTTCTCTTAAGCTGCTTAAGAATCCCAGCCACAGCTGAGATGGCTACCTAAAGAAAAGTAAAAAATGGGCATTAATGTATTCATTCCATACATTTCCCTCAAAGAATGCAACTCATCATCCCTAAAAAGCCACTGAACGCTGGAGTGAACCCATAAGGAAATAATCCTGGTTATTTATGGAGATACAGGACATGAATTACTTTACAGGCCAGAAAACTCTAACTAATAATTTTGTTTTAATAATTTGAATTTAATATTGTTTTAATAATTTTTTTTTGGGGAAAAGGAGGTTTGTGTTGAGCCTCACTGAGGCAGCAACAGAACAAACAAAATACATTGATGGCTTCCTTCAAATAACAAACTGCAGGTGGGAAAAGCAGCCATCTGCAAAAGAAATTCTGCAAAAGAACTCTGAAATAAATAAGGACTCAGCCCATCCCACATCTTCACAGTTTACAGATTTACACATGTCACACTACAGCACTGCCAAGATTGCCATTTCTTGGACCGGGAATTTTGTACACGTGCATGGCTGGAAGGGGGAGGAGGGAGTTCCACCTCAGTTTTTGTCCTTTATCCCAGCAAAACCCCATGAGCACTCGATGTAAAATCCAAAGGAAATCCTCCTTTTACTCGATGTAAAGCTGCAGACCCAAAGGAAATCCTCCTCCTGGGCTCACCTTCCGAACCACGATCGCATCGTGGTTGAGACACTGCACGAAGAATTTTATGGCACGGGGGGGCAGGATCCTGTCATCCCTCAGGAGCAGGGACAGGAAGCCAATGCTTATGTGTTCAAACTTCCAGGGCCTGAAAAAACCCCAAATATTCAAAACAGAGTGTAAATACCAAAGTTTATGTACTGGTTTTACTCAGAAATTATTACATGTATTAAGATTATGGAAATACATAAATTAATGGCACTGCTGTAATCAATGAGCTTAATTCATTTTGGGAAACCTCCAGTGTTCTGGGAACACACAGGTGTAAAAATATAAAATACATGGTGTAAAATACCTAAAGGGATGTTATTTTGAAAGTTCTTTAACACAAATACTATGGGAACAATTGGAATCTATTCTGATGCCAGTGCTACAGACAGAACCAGAGTTTTTTTAACTAAAAAAAAAAAATTTAAAACCTCAGTAACAGGCCAGACTAATTAAGGAAAAAGCTGAACTCTAAGATGTGATGATGCCTTATATTAACAAATCAAGCTCCCAGTGCAAATAAGTCCAAGACCATGGTAACTGTCCTCCTGGATATTGATCCATGCAACCACCTCCAATCCACCCCAAAAAACCACTTTCATGCACAAAAACGGGGGACTTACAGATTTCTCTGCTCCACACAGTCCAGCAGCATGTTGACCAAATTTTCATAGTTCCTGAGAGAAAGAGAGGGAGTTATCAACCACATGGTACTGAGAGATCCATTGAAAAATAGAGGAGAAGTTCCTCAACAAAAGGTGTGTGAAGGTGAAAAGGAAGAGGCAAAGAGGAGATAGATGTGTAGAGAGAAGATGCAGCCCAACAATCCTTGGACATCCTGGATTTTTCAGTTTAGCCACTTTGGATGATGACATTTAATGTGCAGTTCAAGGAAGCTGAACTCACCTCAGAGCCTCAGCGCTCTTCTCCTTCTGTCGCTGAATTCCCAACTGAATTTCCTCTGATCCCAGAGCTGGGAACACTGAACTTGGCTGTCCTGACTTCTGCAGCAGAACAGCCACCTCTATGCATTTCTCTGGAACCTGTTGATGGACAGTGCAAAGATTTGGGACTTGAATTTGGGACTCAAACTTACAAGTTTTTAATGTCTCTGCTTTGGAATCAGCAGAGCACAGAATTTCCTTGTCCATACAGACAAGCCTGAACACCAAGGAATTGGTCACTCACTGCAAAATCCAGCCCAATGGTTTCATACTGCCGATGGATCTTCTCTGCTAGGTCATCAAAGAGTCTGACTATGGATGGTTTTTCCAAGGACATGGCTTTGCTAAGCCCAGAAGAGACAATTGCTGGCCATGTCTGTGCTATACAGTCCCAGTCGTGCAGATTGGCCAAGCACACCCCGCTGTGATTCCCAAGAAGACAATATAAGGCACCCTGTGGAATGGAAGATGGGGTTTGGGAAGGTTAAAGCTTGGCTCATCTGTGATGTCGACATACGCACACGCCCACACAGAATCAAAACTCAGCTGCAGCTACCAAATCATTAAAATGTCCATAAACATTCAGCCTCACTGTCAAATTACTGAAGATTTTGCACTGAGTCCTCTTCATTTAATGAGACTGGAAGCCCTGCCAATTAATTTATCCACAGATTGGCTGCCTGATTTCTCAATTATGTTAGAGGAGATGATTCACAACTGCTTCACCTTGACTACAGCTTCCCAATTTCCATTCCATAACTTAAAAATAGGTGCTAAATCACATTTTGGTAATACCTGAGCACACAGGGAACATATTTAAACACGGTATTTCTCTTGAAAATAGATCTAATACAAATAATTCCTTCCACCAGTCGTGCCTAGTAGCCATGAAAATATCAGTCATGCTGATAAACAAGCAAATCCCACTTTTTCCATTAAAAATTCTAATCTAAAAACACTTTCTTTCAAAAGACAGCCACAAAACCAAGCTAATGAGGTAGTACTTTAAATTGCTTCTGAGTGACATCTTGGCGGTCGGGACGCAGGAATTCCAGAACTAAGGGAATGATATCTCTGCAACAGAAATTGTAGGTTCCCAGAGCTGTGAAGAATGCTTGCTGAGCTTTACTTCTGACCTGAAACAAAAAATTTACTAGATAAAAGTAACATCCTCATCCATTTCAGTTACTTATGCATAAAGTTTTTATCATGTATTTGTGCACAGAAACAAAATTATTTGTGAAAGGTAGTAAACACCCCACTCTGTTTATAAAAACCTACTTCTTGTTTCTGGCATTTACATGAGAACAGCTACAAAGTTACAGAAGATTCTTTATGTTGCCAGAAACGAGGTGTTTTTAAGCACATTTGAAAAGCAAACAGCCGGAACAGATTTAGGGTGTAGAATCACTTGAAGAGATCAACAAAACACTCCACAAATCTCAGTTTAAAAGAGGCTGCTTCTCACCTGCCCATAAGAACTTGTGGACAAGCACAGAAGATCCCTGATCATCTCCTGGTGGGAAGTTTTGTATTCGCAGCCTTCCATTGTCAGAGTTCTCAGCTGAATTCACGGGAAGCACAAAGAAAGGACAGATTGTTTTTACATTTCACACATATACAAACACCAGTGCAGGAATATTGTTATGATGACATTTAGCTAACTATGCAAAGCAGCTTCTCAAGCAAATCAGTGAGGATTGAAGAGGAAGAATTACCTCATGCTGCAGCATAACTCTGTCGATTAGCAAGGCTCTGATGTGTTGTTTCTTTCCTTGAAGCTGTAAAAAAAGGCATCCTTTGGGTTAGATTTCAGTATCAGATCTGCAAACCAAGAACCAAAGCTTCACAAACCCAAATCACTGACCCTGTTCTCCATTGATTTTTTCACTAGATTGAAGCTTTTCCATCGTGAATCAAACTCATGCTTGTGAGACCCTTGGAACTGCAAAACATCACTGATAATCTGTGGAAAGAAAGAGGGGATAAGAGTGATTGCTTTGCAAAACAAGTCATCTGGCCTTAAGTTTTACAAATGTAAAGCATACCTTTATTATTAGAAACAACGACTTGGTATCATCTTCTGAATTATCAAGAATGTAACCTACAATTGGGAGAAATGAAATTTATAATCAGACAGGAAAAGAGCTTTAAAAATTAGCAATGATTTTGTTTCTGAAAAGCTTAACTTTCAGAATTACAGGCAAAGTAATTGCCTGTAATTCCAAATTGCCAAATACAATTTGTAATTGCCAAATACAATTTCCTCATCTATAAAATCATACTGAGGTATGACACTGTATGTTTTAGTTACAGGAGAGGTCAAACTTACGCAGCAATTTCCTTGTAACCCTTGCAATTGTTTCTCTGTAATTCTCCCTGGATAAATCTAAAAGAAAACAAAACATTCTCTGTTAATCATACAACTGCATAAAAAGCAATTTATTGTGGAAAGCAGACTATTCAAAACTGGCAGTATGAGCTATTATAAAAATAACCATTTGTTACATCTAAGAACATGGCTCTCATCAGTTTATCACCTCAGCTGCTTGGGTTTTATAGGTACACTTCTTTATCTGCCTTGACAGTTTTATTTCTCAGTTCAGACAGTTCATTTAGCCTATGGGAATTGAGGAACACACAGAGCTCCCATCCTCAGCCATATCTGCATCTTGTGTATCACTGCTGAAAATAAAACTGTGTGTACACAGAACTCTGGTGTTGGTCATAAAAACCCATTTCTATGAAGAGAAGAATCAAAATTATGGTCTCCAAAAGAACCCATTGTTTTTAGAAAAAAAAAACTAAACAACAAAACAACACCCCAAAAACAAAACAAAAAAAAAAAAAAACCAAAACCCCAAAAATCTCCAAAAAACAAAACAAAAAAGAGCAACACTTAGAGCCTACCCGAACAGACAGGGATCTACTCACCATATTCAACACCAGTGTACAGCTTTGTCTCTTCCAAAGACACCAGACTTGGGACCCTGCATGAAAATGAATTAAGTATTACTACACATTACACAAATAATGAGGTGTGTGCATTTCACTGGCGTTTAATTTATTTTAACAAGTTAAATTTCATGGCAGTAGCACACAGGCTTCTGGATTTAGCAATAGTATGTCTTAGTTCTCTTTCATTTATAAATTAACCATTTAATGGTTAATTTAATGGGTTAATTTAATTACATTAACCATTTAATGGTCTGACCCTTTGGGTCAGACTTTGTCAGAGGCAGGGACACCATAAAGACACCTTGAACGCAGAATTTTGATTTCCCAGTTAACAGAACCTCATCAGTTCTATCAAACAGGCAGGAATTTGGTCTCTGTCAAACCTGTGAACACACTCATTGAAACACACATGGCTCCCTGTTGTAGGGAAAGACAGAAGAGTTTGAGTCCTTTCCTGACAAGTGAATTTTCTCTATCTTGGTGTTTACTATGAGTGCTCCCTAAAAGCAAGCTTCTAGCAGCAGTTGTGTGACAACAGCAGTAAGAAAGCACTAAAACCCAGCATGACAGAACATAATCACTGAGAATGTTTGGGATACAAAATAAATGTTACTTACAGATGAGCCACCTTTTCTCCTTTGAGAGGAGGCAGAATGTTCCCAGAGCCAATCAGGCAGTTGTGAACAATGGCAAGACTCTGCTGCACATCATCTCTTAAACAAAGAGGAAAACCTGGTAACTTATCTGTTAATTGCTTGAAAATACACAAATGACAAACCACATATTTTTTGTGAAGTTTTATGGAAGGTTTTTCTTTAGTTGCATCAGTTCTAAACACAGGAGGAAGCACTGAAGAAATCAAGCAGGGTTTTTTTGAGACAACTTAATTTGTTTACAAACCCCAATATTTAACTTCATTTTCTGGAAAACAGGGGAGATTTTCTATTTCAAAACTGTGCAGGTAAGATAAACTAATGTGAAAATTGCTTTGAAGAATTTTATCTAAATCTCAGATAAAATCTATGAAATAACTCCTTACTCCAAGGCAAAGACAATTCCTTCTGTCCATGGGGAGGATGAGGGAATACTTTAGGAGTGAATATTTTACAGTCTGAAGATAAATTAAAATGCAAAATGTGAACAACTTCTTTCCTGTGTTGCTTTAAGGAAATCTTGATGCTATCTCAGCTGAAGTAGGAGCTTTGGAAGTCTTGGAATAACATCAAAGTGCAACATTATAGTATTTTCCTCTCAATTTTTGTACTGCCTGTGTGACTGGCAATAACTACTAGGAATGGATACATGCACCTTTCTCCATCCTACCTGGACATTTCCAGCTCTCCAAGTGCATGGAGCTCCAGCCTGGTGAGCTCAGGCTGCAGGAATGTATCCAGCAAATAAAAAGCAAAGTTTATTTCCTCAGATGAAGGAACGTGCCACTGGATGTCCAAGTTCCACAGGTCACCTGGTTTACCCCAGTCCTGCAGCAAATAAAGATGCTGCTTATTAATCAAGATATTTGAATTGTGTTTTTAAAAAAACCCAACATTTAATATTATTAAAAAACCCCAAACATATGGGAACTAACTACTGCTATAAAGTAAAGTAGTTATCCTGACAAGTCCAGGACAAACATCATTACCATAAAAATCAAACAAAAATCCCAATCCTATGCATGTCTACACATACCTAGAAAATAACACATATCTGAAAGCACTAAAAGGAAAAGGACTGCACTGGTCTATTGAGATATAACTTAATTATTCCTTTGACTGGATATAAATTCAGACACATATAATTCTGGATACAACTCAGACTTTTCATACTCCCATAGAGAACAGCAAAGTCATTGTGAACTTTTTCAGTTTCAGAGGAGGAATTTAAAATGATGGTGTGACTGTTGGTTTTTTTGGGGTTTGTTGATTTGTTTGTTTTGTTGGGGGTTTTTGCTGCTTGGCATTTAGCATATTTTTGCTTGTTTTTAAATGATTAACTGGCCCAAATGGATGCCCCCATCAGTTACAAAACTGGACAAGCTTTCAGTAACAAGAGATTATCTGCAATTGGGAATTACATGAAAACACTTTTCAGCAAAATGCAGTTGTATATTGAAACAGGCCAGCTGAAAACTGCTGCCTTTAAACTGGAATATTGATAAATTGACCTCAAAGTCTTAACGGCAGACTAGCACATGACTTCTGACAGTTTCAGTAATTTTAATATTGCCACTTCTGCTTTCATTTTATCTCAAGCTCATGGTGGAATTATTATTTGTCATTCTGCTGACCTGTAAAACACCACATCTCCTTGCTGTGTATTAAGTTATTGTAGTCATGCAATCATGGTAAAACACACACATCACAAACCACTAGTAAGTCATATAAACTACCCAAAACTATGAACTACTCAAACAACAGTCAGTATTCATTTTTTGCTACCAATATACTTTAAATCAATTGCCATTTGCTCTCTGTGTCAAAGCCCAAAGCATCACTTCCCATTGCTGCTACCATCATCCAGAAACCTCCAAATAAAACCATAGAGCGTACAACTGCTTTTAAAATAAAACAAACCAAAAAAAAGTCAAATCCTCTAATCCTAAATAAATGAAAATCCTTGCCTTGATAGGAAAGTATTCAGAAAGAGGCTTGTCAAAGCCACCTGGCACACTGCAGTACTCTGTGGGGTAGATAAGTGTAGCAGAACGAAGAAGATGGTGCAGTAGGTTACAAGACAGAATGTAACCCTGCTTACAGGTTAAGTGTAGGGTGCGCTGCAGTATCTTCCCAAACTGCTCCCTGTACAGTAGCAGCTTCTTGCCATCCACTCGAGTGATCTGGGGGCACAGAGAGACATTGCAAACATCAGTCTGGTCCTGCAGGGCTGGACAGGGTCACACTGCTCAGCCCAGATGGGCCAGGCTCCATTCTCCAGCTCCCACTGAGCTGATGCTGCAACAGCTGCTGGAAAAGTTTCAGTGATGCCATCTGCTTGATCCCATCCTGAATTTTCTAGCAATACTTCTGTATTTGCTTAAATTAATTTTAAAATATTTCTATTTACCAAAAAGCTTCTTATGTTTCTCCCTGCATTGATCCCTGCTCTTTCACTCCCCCTCAATAATTGCTTTAATTTCATCCCACATGCAACAATGCGTTTATTTGCTTCAAACAACAGCCATTCATGTTGCATTCAGAGTTAGGTAAAAAACAGAAGCTCTCCAGTGCCATTCACACAACATTTATGTTGCTTTAATAGAAGTTTATATTTTTTTCCTTTCAGGGGCAGGATTAAGCAGGATGCAGTAACACACAAGTGCAGGAAGAACATTTTTGGAAATACCTCTGATAAAAGCTGAAGATTCCAGAGCAGCTCCTTATCTAGTTCTTCATCATGTAATACATCATCATCTAGAGGAACAAGGGATAAGCACTGCTGTCACCACACTGCAGCCAAGTTTTCCAAACAAGCTGCATCAGAATCCAGATGCTTCCATCCCAAAACCTGACTCCCAACCCTCCAACTCACACTGCACCCATGTCCAGCTGGAAGTCACTTTAGCTGATGTACCATCTTGAAATTGAGGAATGTCTGGAGACATTTCAAACTGCCACATTTTTAAAGAATCGTGGTCTTGAAGCTGGACAGATTTTGGCCTTGAAATTACACAATTGTCACTTTGGGTTTTTTAGAGAGAATAATGGATTTGTCCATTGCTGAAATGAACTCGTGGAAAACATCCAGAAATTTTAGATATTCTTTTCATGCTTAACAAAAATCAACCCAAAAGCAAGCTGTTAACACTGGAAATAGTAGAAACTTACTGCCTGTGAGGTGAGTTATGACATTGCAGCAATGTGGTACAAAAAGCTTCAAGGACTCCTCGGGACGGCACTGCAAAGAACATCACAAAAAGTCCATTTTAAAACAAAATATCTGAGGGAACTCAGCACACACACTGATAAACATCTAAGACTAGATTGCATCCCAACTCCAATTCAACCTACAGACAGCCTGACTTCATGATTCTCAGTCAATAAAACCTAAATTTAACATAAATGCAAGATAAATACTGCGTAATTTAACCTCCTGAAATATCGCTATATGCAACAAGCCAATTTTAGAAGACATAATATTAAGAGCCACCTGTATTGACATGAAAAAAATACAGCTATTACACAGGAAAAAGCAGCAGCATCAGCTATTTTCTTTTTTAAAGAGGGAGTGAAGTTAAGAGGATTTTTTCTCACTTTTACTGCAGCTCGGCACATATCGGCAACCATTCGACCAGCAACTCTTGTCTCAAATATATTTGAAACAGCAAAGTTAAAAACCTTCTCCAAGGCAACCTAAAAATAAGGACAAAAAGATGGAGGTTGCTTCAAAAAAAAAACCCAAAATGTTTTTTTTTAAAACAAGGTATCCCAAAATGCTTGATGTTACAAAGAAGGCACTATCTCAACACATCCCGATGTTTTTTTAAACCAAAAACCCACAATTCACATGGAAAAAAAAAAATCAGAATAGAAAGCCAGAGAAAGCAGCTCTGTGGAAAGCCTGAAATGTTCTCTTTGGGAAGAGAGGAGGAGGATAACTCTTGATGACTAATATAAGTTTAGGGTAATTCTGAAAAACTACACAGAAAATGTTTTCCAGGAATAAGTCACAGGCTGATGACAGGAAAACTTATTTCACACACCACAGTGAAGGAAAGCCAAGACATCCCTTAGTTAACAAATTAATTAAATACCAACTATTTAAGTAGTTTTAAAGCAGATTATTTCCATCCAACACCTTGCAAGACAAGCTCAACTATGTACAATGTAGATCCCATGAATACTTTAATAATGGACAAACAGGAAAAATACAAATTAAATACTTAATGACAACAAAGAATTACCTTAAGACTTGCATTTATCAAAAGATTCCAAACAAAAATCATACCCAAGTGCCAATGTTCAAAATGTACAAAACCTGGCATCTCCAAGTATATATTTATTTAAACAGAAATATAGTAACCCAAACTACAGGGAAAGAAGCTGTCCACGTAATAACCCGGATTCTCCACCCTCTCCCTCTGAGTTATTTTTAATCCAGGTAATTTTTCTGATCCCATTAACCACACAGCTCCTTGAATAGCCTCTTTGGCCCAGCTGAAGAAGTGGCAGGGAGAGGGAGAGAAAAGGAAAACAGGGGCTCGGGTGGGTCAGCATTATCAAGACAGAAAAATCCACAACCTACACTGATACAGGGATAAAATAAATGTTGGAATGATTTCTTCTTGTGTTTATCATCAGTTTGCAGGAGAGCTCTGGAGGGACGTAGATAAAATCATGAAGCAAACTGACACGAACTCAAGCTGCCCCCTCAGCCCTTTCCTTGGTTAGATGTGGAAGTTCACATTCACAAAGGAAGGAAAGATTTGACTGTACCAGCTGTTGTCAACCCAAAATTAAGTTTCCTAAAAGAGATGAAAAGGGATGCTCTACATACCTTAAAGATATCCTTTGAACACTGGGTAAGGATTGTACTGAAAGTAGAAGAGAGACCCAGTTCCACCAGACTCTCCAAATGAGTCATTTTCTCTGTTTCAGTCTCCTCTCTGGTTTGTTCTAATGTGCTGCTCTCTATAAGTCCAAAACATCTACACAAATAAAACCAATAAGTGCAAGGTTAGCAAGTGATACTGAACAGTTTGATAAAGTTCTTCATGCAAAGCTTTCCCCCATCCTTAGCTCACTCACCTATCCATAAACTGCAGCACGAAATCCTCAAATTCAGCAGATGCAGAGCACAATTCTCTCTCCACCTACAGTTTTCCAACACAAAGGAAACACATGAGGTTGGCTTTTGTTAAGGAAACTAAGTTTATATCCCATATTACCTACTTCCAATGTCCAAGTGAGAACATCCTCCAGTGCTTTTCCCACCATACAGACTCAAGTGCTCCATGAAACATTTATTACAGCTTCCTGACACTGTCCTGTCCCAATTGCCTGGCCTGGATGTGTATCCAAATAACCTCTCCAGTGAAATCAGGTCTGCCTCCATGGATACAACCTTTGGCCTCACCACTGATCCTCCTTTGCAGCAGGAGGTCAGCGAGTGCCAGGGGTGCTGCCAGACCTGCTCTCCTAGCAGAGATTTACATTAAATATTCACTGAACAAACTCCTCTTCATTTTTGAGTGCTGCAGCTCTGGAGCAATGAAATTCACCTTTCAATTTGGACAACCTGCAGCTCTCTGAGCTACAAAGTGTCCCAGCAGCAAACAGGTGTGGTGATAAGGGGGATAAAACTCACTGTCTAATGCTGTTACTATCTCCTGACTGGAAGAGATTAACAAGTATCTGGAGGGAGAGCAATAGAATCTCAATCAGGGAAGGGAAACAGGACTTTAAAGAGGAGCAGGGGTTTCTTTAGGAAGAAAATAGCCCTGAAAAATGAAGGAAAAAACCCATCTAATGCACTATTTAAAATAACTACAGAGTCCAACATCCTCCTCAAGGCTCCTCAAGGGAAAGCTCCAGGTTATTTGCCACCACACATGACCCTGAGCAATTTAGTTTTGACACAGAAACATTAAATTGCCTGAATTTAACATTCTCTACAACAAGCTGTGACTAAGAACCATTGCTAAAGCCTATTTGCATACTGGTATCAGCTCCACTGATACAAACAAACAGGATTCATATCTTTGCATACACTTTGCATACAAAAATTAAATTGAAAAGCTCTTTACAGCTTTGTTTTAATACCAACCCAGCATTCTTACCTCTGAAAGATCATCTCTTTCTTGCAATACAGATGAACAATCTACTAAAGGCACCAGAGTAGAAAATGTTGCAATGAACTGGAATGTAATCTGTTGAGAGGTACAAAAAGCTCTTTAATAAGTTATTGTATATACAATCTACAGTTAAGGTACAGGATCTAAAGAAAATTATACTAAAAAAACCAAATAAATCCAGAACTCAATTCTTCCACCCTATGCTCCATCAGCTATTTCAGATTTCATATATAAAACTTCACAGGCAGAACTGTAAAAACAGTCTCAATTTTTAAGGAACATAGCCATTATTCTGTGCTGAACTTGAACTCTACAAAACCCCAATATTGACATTGTTTTAAGTCAGTTAATATGGATTTCTGAAAACATGGACTTTTATAACTTAATATAATGAAAACCTAGTGATAAAGGGCTTCCTTTTGATCTTAAAAGACGAAGACCATTTGCTAGGAGCAGTGGAGCAGCTATTTAATCCTGTTTTTCAGAACAGCCCAAAAAGTCAGTACAATGCTTATCACAACCACTTTGCACTGTTAAATGAGCCAAAGAGGCTTGTAACACTAAATTTTTAGGAATAAAATTGTGCAGAAAAAAAAAACCTGCTTTCAGAGAAATATAAAAATACTTCTATGTAAAATATTAGTTAGTTGACTGGTTATCTTCTAAAAAAGGCAGTATTTGTACACTCACCATGCACTTGCTGAAGTCATTTGGGTCCACCCCAGGCAAGGCTCTCATCAGCAGAGGTAGCATGTGTGTGGGACCCTCAGGAAACCACTTCCCCCCGGACACCAGGCTCCGAGCCACTCCAATGACACAGCTCAGGGTGGCTGTGAGCTGATGGGGCTCTGTCAGGGTCTCAAGTGCAGGATATGTTCTGTAAAATGGGAGGCAGGCAGATTGGCAACAGTAATGTTTCTAAAGCCTTCAAAGAAAATACAAGTGGACTGCACATTTTCTGCATTAAAGACAAAAAAATGTTCACGTTTCCAAAATTGTTTTCTTATCATTTTACGAAATATTTAATACTGTTTTGTTACAATGCTCCTTCCATTGGATCAGTGCTATCCACCACTGGTTCAGGATTACAGACCATCTGAGCTGCTGCAGCACAGGAATTAAGAACTGCATCCAAAGCTACCACGATTTCCCTCTTTGGACTTGGTGGAAATGCCAGCTCTAAGGTTCTTGTGACAAACAGGAAAACGTGCCTCGGCTGCCTCTAAACAGAGAGGGGACTTCTTACTTCATGTTACATTAAAGTCCAGACCTCTTTATCAAAACCTGGGAAGTTACTGTGATTTTTAAACCTATTTTTTTTCCAACATTTAACACTTTTTAAGCAAACTGCATTACAACACTTGGTGCTGTTACCAACAGCCTCCAGTTCAGACAGGAGTCACGGTGCTCTGCCCTACGTCACCCAGAGCACAGCTCACCCAAATCATCTGGAACTGCAGCCAAGGCAAACATTCCAGGGATAGTTTGAACTACACAGAAGAAGTTGGGTCTGCTCTCAAAACAGAAAGGGCAGCCCTACCCAGCACTGCTGCTCTGCTTGCAATGGCTGGGCTTGGAATGTTTTACAGAAGAGTGAATTTATCAAGTTTTTACAAACAGCTGAGTCAGGGAGGTGTGGAACAGGGGAAGGGCTCTTAAGTCAAACTCATTCCTCTGCTGTTTGGTGAAAGTACAAAAGGCTACATAGAGAACACAGACAGGGGCTAGGAGGAAAGCTTTCAGTGGAGCAGGAAGGAGCACCATTTTTCTTTGGGAATTTCAGGCCTCAAGGCATTAGAAACAGTACAAACCAAGTCTGGCAATTACAAAGTCATCAGTGCCAGTGATTTTAAAACTGTAACATGCTCTGAACCAAACAGAAATATAAAATATATCTTAATTGCTACACAACCATCCCATGTATCTGGAACCTACCAGGTGGTTTATGAACAAAGGATGAAAAGTTGCTTTTTCAACTGATCCACCCACTATCTGATACAAAATGCTCCCAGAAACTCAAGCCACCTGAGGACTGCCTACCCTAAAGCACACGAGCTGTCAACAGCTCCCAAAACTATGCCACTTGTCAGGTCTTTAAAAAAATAAACCAAACAAACAACAAAACAAATAAAATTAATTCAAAAAATCGAGTTCTCCCTCGCTCCCATTCTGACTGAGGTGATTGCACAGGAGGTTGTACCAGCAACTTCTCTCACTGCAGGCATTCATTCACAGCAAGCAATTCATTTATTATTTACTATGACTGCTTTTCCTATTTACTTCTTGGGAAGGGCACACGGATGTTGCAATGCTCCTCCAAAACTTACTTCTCAAGTACAGGTGGAATTACTAATTCAGGACGCATCAGTGCAAGGTTCTGCAGGGCTTGGGCAGCCTCCAGGCTTCCAGTTTTGCTGAACATTGCCAGGAGAACAGGCTGGATGATGCATTGCACGAAGTCTGTCACATCCTGGTCCGTGAGTTTGTGGCTCTCAGGGACAGGAGTTAACCAGGTCACCTTCTTGTAGCGCTCGCGGTGCAGCCGCCTCACCACCCCGCTGGGCAACCTCTGGAGCAGCTTCATCAGTTTGTTCTGGGAACAGACCAGAAATGCTGGTCAGTGGCTTGGCAGCAGCACAACCTGAGCTGCTCAGGGCACAACAAAAAATGAGTCAGGCAACATCTTGGAATTACACAACCACAATAAGGGAACACTCAGAAGAGCTCTAAAATATGATCACAATTTGTTGCTAAACTTAATTTCCCAAAATATCAGTAATTGTGCTGCCAGCACTGTGCCTTATGATTTAAAAAGTAATGAAAATCACATAAATAAACAGTCAAGAATCAAGATTGTTTAAATAATTAGGATATCTTTGGGAGCACTTTTTGCACATTCACATGTAAGCAAATACCCTGTTCAAGAACAAGCCAGCTCCCTTGGCACTGCTCTGACCAGCCTTGCTGTTTTAATCTCTATTTTCCACCAGCTATCACAGGGAGATTCTTAGATTCTTTAACAGAAGACTCCTCTAGTTACACCATAGAAAAATTATGTTTCAAACTAGACAATGCATTAAAAATCCTTTTTGCTTTGTTTAACAGAATCACAGAATGGTTTGGGTTGGAAGGGACCTCAAAGCTCATCCAGTTCCAACTCCCTGCCACAGGCAGGGACACTTTCCACTCGACCAAGTTGCCCCAAGGCCCATCCTAGATTTTCATAACTTGAAGGCAGTAAGAAAAAAGTGACATCATACAGATAATAGTGATGGTGTGTGTGAGCCAAGGCTCCAAGCACCACACATCAAGAGACAAGCTGGAGCACACAGGGCTGACATGTTGAAATCCCAGCCAAAGTTCTCATCTTGACACCCCAACCACTTGACTCACCAGCCAGCGCCCGTTATTTGAGGGATGGTAAAAAGAGGCAATGCTATTGAACAAGCCAGACAAGTGCTTCTGCACCAGCTTACTTGGTCCACCCTGAAACAAACAAACCACAGAATTTTATCACACAGACCAATATAAAATGAACAGGTAACAGCAGCACGAGGCACAGGAGTGTTCTCCCCACAGCAAGACTTCAAAGCAGCAAGTCACATCCCACCCTCAGCTCAGCACCACGAGCAAATTCTCTCCATCCCATCTGCCGAGGTTCACACTAAAACAGGTGCCTGTTCCTTTCCCAAATGCCACAGGCAGCAGCTGTGACACAAACCTTTCCAGCCCCATTCCACACTGACAGTGGAACAATGGACTTGACAATATAATTTGAGAAAAAAAGCCCAAAACCACACTTCTGCAGTGGGCTCAGCAGAACAAATATTCATCTTAAATATGTATTTAAATCTTTGCATTAATTTTTGCTTCATTTTATGAAGTAGTTACTCACCATCATGGCTGTGATCCACATGACTGCATGTCCTACATCGTAAGCATTTGTTAAGAATCTTGGAACAACAACCTGATTGCTTCCCACTGGCAGATTTAAACTCCTTAAAATCCTAGTGAAAATCTGACAGGAAGAAAAACACTCATTGGCATAAATTAATTTTCTAATTTCCAAAGGTGTTTTAAAAAACCAAACCCACCAAGCAAGATAAGTAAGGCATATCATGAAAAGAGCACTGTTACCTTTGGTACATATGGATCCCAGTCTATGTACCCAATGTTGTCAGTGGCCAAGCGAGCAAAAAGATTGACTAGATGCTGAAAATAACCAGAAAAAAGGGAATATTCATTAGAATATATTAAGAATAAAAGATGCAAAGCCCTCCAGCTACTTCACATACACAAGATAAAAGCTACCCGTGGCACTAAAAGCACTTGGGAAGGGAGATTTCACTCCATCAGAACCACCAAGACGTGTTTCACTGGCCTAAAATAGCATTTATATAGAGACAAGGAATAAAATTCCACCAACTCATCCATCTAGCTTTTCCCAATATTTAGCTGTTTAGGACAATTAGTTCCTGCAGAATCCATCCTACTCAGTGTGTGCTGCTGGCTGCCACATTTGTGTGCTTTGGTTTAAACCCATCAGTGGCTTGTAAAGGTCACAGGCATCAGCTGTCAGCTGGGAGAGCAGTCTGTGACTGCCCATGAAGAATTAGACACTCCATCACCAGAAGACAGCCCCAGGAGTTGAAAAGGGAACTGGAAGATGTCCTCAGGAAAGACAGTTATCAGGACTAAACCAAAAACATAGGAGATTAAGTCTCACTCTTGTATCCTGATGATGAAAAGCCCATCACCCACCAACTCTGCTTTTAAGAGCTTCTCGAAATCAGCAAAGACCCACCAGGCTCTCAATGCTTCTATCAGTATTTGGAAGCAATGACAAAGCCAAAAGGAAGGGCCTTAAATAATCCTGCCTAATTCAGATAGCCCAGAGGAACAGGTCACCTCTCAGGCTGGAGGACATGACAGCTTTGGAAAACCCCCAAGTTCAATTCAGGACATCAGACACAGCCTGAAGACAAGGGTTACATTTTCTTTAATGATCTGCCTTTTTCATTTGGTATGAGGAAATACACATCGAAAAAAAATCCTTACTATGCACACAAGGAATTGATTCCACAGCTCCCCTTCGAACAGCAAGTCTAATTCCTGCCAAAGCAAACTGAGGAAAAGCTTGCAGCATACAGAGGCTTAAATTGGATAGCAGAGTCAGAACCCATGTGTCTAATTATCTGCATCCCAACCTGATGGAATGAACCTGACTTTAGGAAATGGACACAACAGAAAAGCAAACAAGAAGTGAAAGCTTTGGGGAAAAAAGCAAGCAAACTGTCAAAATACAGTGGAAGAGGAAAAAAATATCAGAGATAACTTGTGAAAGGGTGCTGATGATTATTTGTTATACAGTTTGACAGAAACAAACTAAATCATGATGTTCAAGTGCAGGCTGCCACAGTTCTGCCAGAAGGAATAGACAGAATTATGGTTTTTTGGAGGGGAGAAAGCCATCAGAAAAAAGCAAAAGTGAACACAGAATCTCAAAACCAGCTTTGGCACCACCAGTGTTTGAATCTGGACAACTGCCAAGCGCTGGGCCCAAGGCTGCCTCCCTGGTTTTGTGATGGAAGGCAGGAAGACTCATGGAATGTGTGGCCAAGGTGGTTTGGAAATCAGCTTTCTCCTCAGCCACGGAGAAGTTCTCCTTGTGTATCCAGGCAGGAGATTAGTAAAAGGAGACAGATGGCCAATGAGCTTATGTTCATACTGAGCAGGGAAAGAAACTGGGGATAGGCCAAGTTTCACTGCAGCAAAGCCAAGGCACAGCTCAGCTGACACCAACAGCACCTGAGCTGCTGATGGGGCTGCCTCCAGACGGAGTTTTTCATTTCCCAGCTTTGGATCTCCTCACATGAGGCACATAGCAGGGACACACAGATACATGGCAAACTACTCGCCTTGAAAGATACAGCCTGAGGGAATTTTTGGCCAAGGGGAATGCAGGTTCTTTACAGTATCTCAAGGACAACAGCAGCTCATTGCAGTGAAGGCAAAATATCACCACTCAAAATTAGGGACCACCCAAGATGTATTAAAAGACAGAACAGAAGTGTGATTTCTAGAAATCACAACTGCACTTTGCATAATTCTAAGTATTAGCAGGCAGTCTGGAAAATGCCAGCATTCCCAAGGCTGGAATGAAAAGCTGCCTGAGCTGGCCATTAGACAATGTTCACCAAGCACAACTGCAGTCTCATTTATTTAGACAGTAATTGCTTGCTAACAATAATGAAATTATTGTCTCTGCTTTCTTGTAGTAGTTAAAGCAGAAGGAAGAAAATCCATTAAATCATTGTTTGGCTTCAATTCCTTGCAAGCACATTGTAGGGATATTTAAATGAGGATTTCTTCCAGTGTAGATGAAAAGCAAATACTTACCCCTTCCCACTGGGGAAGATTTTGAACTGACACCCAAAGGCCTATAAATTCATCAAACCAAAGCCTGAAAGAAAACAGAAACAAAATAATTTTAACACTGAGAAAGCAGCTCCCTCAATGAATATTTATCCCTCACTTTGCCAGGTGGTTGCAGGAATTCACCTGTCCCTCAATTAATTCAGCAAGAACAGGGATCAACATGGACACGCTTTTATCAATTTGCCGCTCACAGTGTATTCCCAAATCTGACTTTTAGTCCTTGCTTTTTTTCTTTATTTCTCCTCTGACTTTTTTTTGATCCCCCTTTCACACAACTGTCTCTCCAGAGGTTAAGGAGAAAACTCTGTCTCTCCAGAGGTAAGGAGTTTCCTTACCTACCTTAGCTCTACCATCCCAACGGATAAAAACAAATGACACTTCATCTCCCTCTGCCTTGCACTGTGAAATTTGTCCCTTTTGCAATGGTCACAAGTGTCATTAGCTCCTTCTCTGAATTCACCTGAGGCCAAGGATGCAAACCCTCCACACCAGTCTCTGACTGAAATTCACCTTTACAAACTCCACTTAATTCAATTTAGTTTGATTTGCTGTGTGCTTTATTCAATAGGGAAGAGGGACTAAGATTCCTGCAGGTTACTTTTACCAAAGAAGCAGGTTGACAGTGTTTCTGTCTTGAACTGCTGTCAAAAATGCTGCTGAAAGCCACCAGTGACTTCAAATCATCCTGTAAAAGATGATTCCTTCCATTTGGAACAGAGCACTCTTCAGTGACACCTACTTGAAACCCTTGTGGTGAAGCTCAGGGGGAAGGGTGGTGGGCAGGAAGAGCTCGAAGTAGGTGATGGCCTTCTGCATGGTCACATCAAAGGGACACATCAAAGGCCTCCACTCATCCAGCATTTCTGCAGTGGCATCTTCTGGGAAATACCTGAAAACAAGGAAACCATTGAATATACCATGAATATTCAATATAATATATTGAATTGACCCGGCTTTGAAGTTTGGCTCTTTTGAGGCATATTGAAAACCAGCTATTAATTTGTCATCAATGCTCGCTTTAGAGTAAAACCATGTGCCCATGGGCCATAGGCAGGCAGCCTTCACCTCCAAAAACCTTCACAAAATACAGGTACTTCAAGGACATTGTGGTGCATCATTTTAAGACTACCAATTAAAAAGATTCTTGTCTTGTTGAACCAGAGAAGAATCTGTACAATGCAAAACCATTTCACTGTGAAGGCTGGTCCAAATCAAACAACTATTACTCACTTTTGATGCAGCATAAAAAAAGTATCACTTCAGGCACAAGGATCATTTATAGAAACATTACAGGAACGCTGGTGATTTAATTTCTTTTAAACACACTAAGTATGCATGCAATGCAGTATTTAAAATGCATATTAGATAGATTTTTTTTATACAACAAAATTATTGCAACCAAGACTGTTAAAAAGGAAAAATAAACCCCAGAAAAGTCTCTACCCTCCATCCTAAACTTTTAAACAGCAGCCTAGCAATGACAGGTAGAGTGGGGTCTTTCAAACACTTTTCCCCTCCTCCCTAAATTAATATTAAAGATACAAAAAAAAAAAATCCAGAAACAAACACTTACGGTCTGCAGCTCTTCACGAGTGTTTTCAGAACACTTTCTACAGAACTGAAAAGAGAAGAGGAAATATTAGGAATAATACATTACTAAATTTCAGAGACAGCATAAAATAAACAACCATTTGCTGACCTTTCCCTCCAGAGCTTAAGATAATGTTGATGCAATTAGATGTCTTCTTTGAACATGCATTAGCTACCTGCCTTCTCCACAGACCTAACCATAACGATTAAAATTGCTCTGCTCAACTCCTGGTCCTATTTTTTATATATCACTCTGGTATTTCCTGCATTTAAGTGAAGAACTACTATCACTTCATGTTTTTTTTATCCTGCATTTTGTCCTCGAACAACCAGCAAAGTGACTTCTGGGGGAGATGAAAGCATAGAAAAATGGGTTTGTGGAATTCATGAATATTTGTAAGATAAATAAAGGCAACTTGTTGTTTTTAAGCTCCAAACACCATATTTGTCCTTCTCAATGTGGTTTTGGGCTTTGTCCAGTGGTTCTAAAAAGAAAGGAATTATCTGCAAATCAGGGGTTATTTCATTGGAGTCCCTCCCAAGTAACAGCTGATTTTAAAAGTGCTTTCATCCGCAGCAAGAACACTTATTTGAGAAATCATTTCAACTTCTATTGTCACCTATTGTCACAGGATGCCATCAAACCTTTAAAAAGACTAAATCTCAGAATAAACTCAAAGAATAAAAGGGAGGGGGAGCAGAGAGTGATCAACCAGCGCAAGCACAAAGGTAGTAAATTGTCACGTTCTTCAAACCTTCCATTTATTACACAACCACCTCAAGACTAACTTGCACTTTTACCCAAAAACATTCCCTGAATGAAAAAGAAAAAAATTCTGGCAGAACAAATTCTTACATTTTTTAGATATGCCTTCTCTAGAAACACAAATGTTGCACTTTTTCATTCATTATCCCAAACGAATGTTAAAAAATGCTTTTCTGCTCAGAAAAAGATGATGCAAATATATCATCTTTAGAATTTTACCAAGATCAATTAATTTTGAGACACACAAATATTCAACATGTACTATTGTCTCTCCAGTCCTACATGAAGTAAACTGATCCCATACAGCCAGGAGAACTAAAAAATGAAAAAATCACTAATTCCCTTCAACACTCAATACAAGCCAGCAAAAGCCCATCCAGAGCACTGTTTCAATCAAACAGTGCCCTAGAAGATGCAAAATTATGTATATTTTATGCAACAAAGACAACTCAGGACCTCTCCCAGAAAGAAAATTTCAAGCTAACTGACTCTAAAATGTGGAGAAGAAAGGCCAACCAGTCATTAAACACAAAATAAAACCAAACTCTGCAGGAAGCTCAGGAAGATCCTGGGTTCAAGTGAATATTGTCCTTGAAGGAGTTAGAAAAAAGATAACAGTTGTTCCAAGAGCAGATAAATAAAGCATGAACCAGCACATTCCTTAAGAGCATTAAAAATTTACATGATAAATGTTTGGGTGACAAAAGCAAACAAGCTTTCCCCAGACTATCATTCCACTCAAGGCAGCTCTCACTAAGGAAAACCTGAAGGACGGGAATTTTAACAAATACTGAGGCCAGAGATCAACAAATTTTTAAAATTAATGAGTTTTAAGTCAGATCTCAGCATTTGTCAGTGTGAGGGAGCAAAGGAAAAAGATTGGGATGTTCTCTCCTCTCTTTTGGTTACAAATTTAGGAAACCAGGAAACAAAAGGCAACAGTAAGACAATTTTGTACCCAAGGGACTTCCATTCAAGACAGTGTTCAAGTACAGCCCAGCTACAAGAGACATCCTGGAATATTCCCATTAGGGGAGTGTTATGAAAGCACAGGATAATGCAGCTGGGGAGGTATATTAAAGAACACCCAACACCACTTTCAACACCTATCACTGCTATCTTTTTTGGCACTAAAGGATTATTTTCTTCTTTTGGAAAGGGTATGATGGTACCGATTTGCAAATAGTTGTTTTTTTTTTTTACCCTGCATTTACACAGAGAAACATGTTTCAGTTAAAATGATTAACATGTAAACTGAGAGGGGTGACAATTACATTATCAAAAAGCAGTAAGACAAATTTCAGGTTTTCAGGAGAAGGTCTGAAGGTAAAGTCTAGTCCTGAAGTGGACACACCACCACAGAGCTTAAATTAAGACAATGGAAAGAGCAACCAGCTACAGTTCACAAATTATTTTAGTGATCTCCTAACTAGAGCGAGCCATCTCTCACTGGATTAGTACAACTAAGCCCTTGTTTCTAAAAAAAACCCAAACAAAGCAAACCCCACTGCAATCCCACTGCCACTTCCACCAGTTTTCTGCATTTATCATATACCAAAACTCCTGATACTGTTTCCCTACAAAAATTCCCAGTGAACTCTTGACACAGAAGCTCTTCACAACCCTATGATTGTTGCTGGGTGGATTTTCCAGAAGCCATTACCTCACTGCTAAAGCACTTTCCATGATTTCATTGGATTTAAGAGGAAGGTACCTCCATTCCATAACGCGCTCCTGCACGAACGGTGATTTAATCACACACAACAATTGCTCCAATGGAAAACTTAGCTCTCATTTAAACCCCTGAAATACATTTGCTGGTTAAATTAGTTAGAACAGAGCCCTGGAGAGCCACTCCACACACACTGCCTGGGTCCCCAATTAGCAAGATTTACATCCAGTGCGACATTCTCATAACCAGTGGTGTCAGGTTAACATTGGCCTTCCAAATACAATTATTTATGCAGAGACTTCCACCTGTGTGACAGTGTTACAGTCCAACAGAACATGCAGAAGGGACATTGGCCAGAGCTCAACAGAAAAAAAAAAAAAAAGAATCATTCTTACCACCTATGTAATACATTAAGCACAAATGTTTTAGGTGAAGACCAGCCTGGTCGATATGAACTGAATGTAAACAAAGATAAAATTCAATTAAAACAGGAGATAAATTAAACAGCTAAAAATCAGCTTTTAAAACCTTGACTTCCACCAAAAAGGTACCCCTTGAAAAAGGATGAGCACTGTATGAGAAGGAATCGCACTGCATGGGGTGTCTGACATGGAATAAAGTTAATAAAATGGAATGCTTCAGTCAGATCATCACAATAGAAATCTTCCTTCCTGCTTAAATGCCTTTATCCTCCAGGAAAAGTTGCCTCTCCCCTACACAGTGAGCAGTCACTCAACATCATCCCCCCAGAGCAAGGTCTGCAGGTACAAAAATAAAAAAAAAATAAAATAAACCAAGTAAGGCTCTGCTCTTTCACATTTTACCTACAGTTACCAAAATAATTCAATTTAGCAAACTGATTTTTTTCAGCTACAAAGCCACAAGAGAAATTCAGCCTGAAATGCTCCATATATTTCCTCTTCCATGTTCCTTATCAGCAATAGGATCTTCCCCTCAGGAATCAGTGACAGTGCTTCAGTTTCATTCAGAAAATTGTTTTTTTAAAGCAAATTAAGCACTTTCACTGGCATTTCTTGACATAGTTTCAATTCAACCAAAGATTATGCATTATCCATGGTCTATCTTTTATAATTTGTAATTTATAGAGCAGGACCTTCTCTGACTGGGATAATTATGAAAATTTTAAGTCTGAAAATCTGACAGATGGAGAGGGATTGACAGTGCAGAGAAAGCAAAGAAAACAAGTTTTCATTTTGAAAATCAGCAGAACATGTCTAAAATTCTTAACTGAAGAAATTATTTCTCCCTATCAGGGCATCACTTTGAGTAAATACCTGTATTTCCTATAGAAAATATTTCACTTTTCTTAGAGAGCAGACTGATTTATACCTGGATTCCAGATCCTGGGAATGCTTACAGGACAAATACTGAAGGACAGTACTGTTTGTATCTTTTCCCCCACAACTTTATTGTGTTATAGAAGACAACAACATACATTTAACTTAGTACCTGTGCTGGTTTTGGCTGGGGTAAATTAATTTCCTTCACATTATTACCCATCTTTAGCTCAACCCACAAGTTTTCTCACTTTTACCCTTCCAGTTTTCTCCCCAGTACCACCAGGAAGGGCAGCATGCGAGGCTTAGTTGCCAGCCAGGGTTAAGCCACAACAATACTGTTAAATATTTCATACTAAATTTATTAAACTGCAGGTTATCACCCTAAAATAAGTTGAGTGAGACCTTTGCTGCAGTGTATTTAAAAATTAATCACATTCATAAAGAAAGAAACAGCATGACAAACACAAGCTACAGGCAGAAGGAGATACATGATTCAGTGCAGCCCTGAATGCAATTATTGAAAGGTGCCTCATGAAAATAGAAACAGAATATTTCCCATGTATCAAATTCCAGATATTAAAGGAACATTACAAAGTACTCTGAAGCAGGTACTAATGGCTTATTAAATGTTTCAAAATGTGAACTTACTTGGGAAACCAATTTAATCCCAGATGTTCTGTTTTGGAGTACAATATCCTTTCCAACATTTCATAGAGTGGTCGCCATGGTAACTCTAAATCATCCCTGGAAAGCAGTTCCTTTTTCCTAATAGGAAACAAAACACCAAGTAGTTCAGGATACAATGCTGACATGGACATGCTGCACATGGGAATACCACCATCTCTGCTCCCAGTTTGGCACAAACTGCAGGAAGGCCCAGGCAGGACCAGGTTGGCCACTGGCAGCCTTCAGCACAAGTGACACTGTCAAGATTTTTCCTGACTAAGTGAAATAAACATTATCAAGTCGTGAGCCAGTTTTCATCTCCTCCCTAGCTGAGATTCAGCCTTAATTCTTGTCTCTCTGAGATGCTTGGTTTTCCTGATATGGGGAAAACTGGCATTTTTCCACTTTCAGTCCCACTCCTAAAGCTTTGAAAGGTGTTTGCACAAGAGAACCCTTTAACCACCAGCATTGTAGAGGGCAGATAAGTGAAGCAACCTGTAAGAACTGCTACATGAAAGGTACAACATTGAGCAAGAGATCAACTGCTCTGACACAGAAGTTTCCACAGTCAGCAGAAATCTCTACTCACTTTAACAGATTGATCAGCAGGCGTGCAAATCCTTGCATCATGCTTATCTCCAGCTTTGGAATTGTCACCAACTCGTACAATAGTTTGATAAACAGCACGTGATCCTCCTTGCTGAATTTTCTCCCATACAGTCGGATGTACCTGCAAACCAAACACAAGGGGAGTCAGCAATATGTTAAAACATCCCATTTATCCAAGACCTGAGCCAGAATCCCTCTGATTTGCTGTTTAGTGAAACAAAACTAAAACCTGGTTCTCAAGCCCAACAAGTAAGAACCTGAAGACACACACCAAAGGAAGATTTACAACTGCAGTTACAGGAAGAAAAAGAATGACCAAATAAAGTCTACAGCCCTTTAAGATTCTACAAATACTGTAACCTCATGGACAGGACCCAATCCAGCAGCTAAAAAAACAACCCAAAAAGTATCAAGACAAGCCCAAATCCAATAGCTTCCAGCAAGGATGAACAATTGATTTAGATACTGAGCTTTGCTAGTGGTGTGTCCCACTATCTCCAGCAAGGGTAGATCCATCAGACTCTCTCCAGAAGAAGTGTTTGCTGGTTGCAAGTTGAGATTGAAAAAAAGAAACCTATTTCAAGTCTTGAAAGATATTCTGCACCAGCAAAACCTATATAAGGTGCTATCAGAGCATTTTAGGTGTGGCACAGCTGTAAATTACTGCTCACTGGGAGGCAACTTCCCTTTTTATTAGTGCTCTGACTATTCTTAAAGACTCATAAGAAAGCTGCTTTCCACTTCCCTTTTCCTGTCAAAGTCAAGGGGGGGATGTTTACCTTTGATGGGCAGTGTTTTCACTAATGTTCATTTCAACATCTCCTACTTACTTTAAACACAGAAGGAAACAAACAAAATACAGGATAACCCACTTTTCTGCCACAGGAACCTAAATAATCTGGATTGGCCAGAGACACTACCTACCTAGAGAATTACACCACCAAGAGCTGAACACCTACGCTTATCACATGCCTATAAAAGACACGAAAAAGAATCCTCAGGGAAAGAAAACTAGGTGAAACATGTATGATTAATAAAAAAAGAAAAAAAAAAGAAACTGCAGAAGCCTGGAAAATAAGTTTTAACTACAAAGAAACACAGAGATCCAATTTATCTGCCAGTATTGCTATATATAAGTGAAAATAAAATGTTTGGCTGGTTCTCCTTCGTGACATTTGCTAACAACAGCTCTGCTACACAAAATGCTGTTTAATTAAGAAAGGAGTAAAGTACGCAGAAACATGCTGAACACAAAGATGTCACTATGCCCAAGCAGCAGGACTTGATGCCAAATTGCTCCCACATTTTACAGCTTCTTTATGTAGGAGGGAGGCAGAGCTGAAAGGGGTCAATTATTTGTATTAATCCAGCTGAGCATTAAGGCAGTGTCAGAAAATAAATCCTTCTAGAAAGGGGTGCTCAGCCTTTTCCTCAAGATTAAACAAGAAAAATCTGTCAGAAGGGAACTGCAATATTTTCAGAATATCCCTTCAGAAGGGATGAAATAACACCATTACTAAATAAAAGAATATAGGCAGAACTTCATGAACCCTGAAGGGTGTGCAGGGGCTAATCAGACAGATAATTTTCATCACAGAAATAGTGTCTCTTCAGGATAATTGGGTTACTGGGGAAAAAAATAATTGTAGAACTAAATTGTTGCAAAATAAAATATAAGACTTCTGAAAGCAGATAATACTACATTGAGATGACACCTGAAATCTTAAATCCACTGCCTTTTTTTATTCCTTTGAAGTTTTATGAGTTCTTATCCTGCAAAAAAGGTAAAATGATTGTCCTTCACTGTTCAGCTACATGGAAAAAAACTCCAAAATCCAACAAATAAAACACAACATGAAAAACATGATTAAGACATGAAAATTCTGTTTCCAACTCCAGCTTTTCTGTACAGAGTACAGAGTCTCAGGAGATTTAAAAAAAAAAGAAAGAAAATCATAAAGCCAATTCTCCAGTCTCAGAGTGCTCAGTATCCAATCTCTCCCTCCAAAAGTACAATAGGCCTATTTTTAGGAAGTGTACTGTCATATCATGTGGCCACCCTAAACTGCCCTAGAAAGTTGGCTGCTCTGCTACAGTTAAAAATTACCTCTCCTCCAGAAGCTGAACAGCACACTCCCCTAAATTCCTGGCTCTCCATCTGCATTTCCTAACACACAGAACAGGATCACGACTGGTTTAAAGCTCAGTTTTTGACAAATGATGTGAAAAGCAATGAATCATGCTCAGCAGGACTGCTTAAATCACACGAACATGTACACAGCACACACATCCCTCACACAGCCAAAGAAAGCTTCTGTTTCCCTGATAAAGATGAGAGAAAGATGTCAAACAAGACTTTTAGGCAATAGTGATTAAAATACTTGGCAAAGTCCCACAGAGACATTTCCATCCTCACTGTAACTTTGTGTCCTGTCATTCTCCTTCCAAACAGTCGAGCTGCGTTTTTTCCACACCTTACAGCAAGACAGTTGAATGTCATTTTATAAGTCTACACCTGACAAGCACATAAAATAACATTGTCAGGGACAGCAATTGAGTCCTTCATCTTCCCACACCCCTGACTGCTGGAGCAGAAAGCACAGAAAGGCATTTGTGTGTTTGCCTGGCTGCAGAGTTAACTCCGTGTACAGTAATCACGAAATGTCCATATTATATTAAAATGTTCATTTATTGACTATATTTAGTGGTTTTTTTTAATTTTTAGAACAATCTGTGAATTATGAAAGAGGGGGAAGTTGAGACAAAGACTGTTGACCTAAAGACCATAAAAAATTATGGAGCAAGACCAATTAAGCAAATTCTTTTGATGTAACCTGCTTTTCCCACACATGCTGCGGCAAGCCGAGATTCACTCTTCTGCTTTCACAACTGGTTAGTATTTTACAAGCTTTTACCAGACAAAGCCAGAGGAATCCTGAAGCAATTATTACAGATTTAACTGCCAGTCTTTGGGGCAAGTTTTACTTGCTTCAGAAACCTCATCAAATCATAAGGTAGTCTCCTCACAGGAGAGAAAGTTCTCTCACCACAGTCCACACACACATCCCAAAACAACCAGGTGTCACCACTGAAAATGACCCATAAAAGAATTATTCAAATCAGCCTACAGACATTATGTCTGACAAAGTCCTATTCTGCCTCTTTTCTGTCCCCCCTCCCTACTCAGTTTGTGACATCAGACAGCTGAAACAGCTGGTCTGAAGATAAATATGTGCAAGTCATGGTTCCAGCTGTGGGGGGTATAAAAACTACACAATTCAGCTGTCACCATGTAAGAGAACTCAAATTTTTAATTCAAAAAAAGATCTGAGTTTCACTTTCATTCTCTCCTGTGGCACAGAGTTCTAAAAAGCTCAGGAGTTATAACTGTGCAGGTGTATCAATTGCATGCCACTGTTTGCTTTGCTCATTCAGATGTACACATATCTGTATTAACATTTGTATCTGTACAATAAATAAAGACATAAATTATTTCACAGAATACTGCAATAATTCCAGCATTTGTAATTCAGACATTGGCAACAAATCTAAGCAGCCATCATGCCATTATGAAGATTCTGAGCATTTTCTTTTTATTAATTATAGCTTTTTTCAGGAGGGAAAAAAGGGAGCAAGTAAATTTGGAGATGAGTCCCTGACTATCGAGAGACAGTAGAAATTGGATTCTGTTGTCATGAACAACACAAGGCTGGAAGTGTTGTATCTACACCTGAACTTCTGGTACTGTATTGCACAGAATGAGAGAATGGTTTGGGTGGCAAGGGACCTTAAACCCCATCCAGTGCCACGCCCTGCCAGGGCTAATGGACAACTTCCACTATCCCAGGGTGCTGCAAGTCCCATTCAGCCTGGCCTTGGACACTTCAAGGGATCCAGGGGCAGCCACAGCTTCTCTGCACAGCTTGTGCCAGGGCCTCCTCCTCACCCTCACAGGGAAGAATTCCTTGCCAGTATCCCATCTAACCCTGCCCTCTGGCTGTTTGAAGCCATTCCCCCTTGCCCTGGCACTCCAGACCCTTACAAATAGTCCCTCTCCATCTTTTTGTTTGCTCCCTTCAGATACTGGAAGGCCACAATTAGATTGCTCCAGGCCTTCCCTCTTCCAGGCTGAACAATCTGGATTCTCTCGGCCTTTTATCCCTAGAAGTACTTTAAGTCAAACAGAGCAGCAGCACATCTCTCACATTAACTACACCAGCTTATTTTTCTTACACCAAGCCCACTGTTTCCTTCCCTGCNTGCTGCAAGTCCCATTCAGCCTGGCCTTGGACACTTCAAGGGATCCAGGGGCAGCCACAGCTTCTCTGCACAGCTTGTGCCAGGGCCTCCTCCTCACCCTCACAGGGAAGAATTCCTTGCCAGTATCCCATCTAACCCTGCCCTCTGGCTGTTTGAAGCCATTCCCCCTTGCCCTGGCACTCCAGACCTTTACAAATAGTCCCTCTCCATCTTTTTGTTTGCTCCCTTCAGATACTGGAAGGCCACAATTAGATTGCTCCAGGCCTTCCCTCTTCCAGGCTGAACAATCTGGATTCTCTCAGCCTTTTATCCCTAGAAGTACTTTAAGTCAAACAGAGCAGCAGCACATCTCTCACATTAACTACACCAGCTTATTTTTCTTACACCAAGCCCACTGTTTCCTTCCCTGCCCACACCAAACACACTCAGAGCCTCCCTGTATGTAAAATGCCACAAAGAAAATCTTGGTACTAACAGGCATCAGACAAGCTGCAAGCACTCACAATGAATTCAAACTTGAAAGTGTAGGTGGAAAACCACAAATTGGAGCCTGCTGACCTTTCTGTGATTCATAAAGCGGCACAGCAGTGGTTCCCAACAGGCCAAATTCACTGCCCTGGAGCCTGAAGTGGTAACAGCAATTGTCATTTACAGAGTGAGTAACAGGGCGATTCTAAGGCACACTTAGAATGAATTTCTGTGCCTAGTGAGCCTGTTTAGCTTAAGCTCATCTTTCTCACAGTAGGGACTCCTAAGTTTACTTCAACTCGATGGGAAAAGGAAGTTCCACCACAGGTATAGGCAACAGGTACCACCGAAACCAGTATGAGTTGGCAGATGGCTGGGGGGTGGGAAGGGAAGCAGTGTTGAACTGGCTCCAAGCAGGTTCAAACTGTCACATAACACAAACATGTGAGTCATTTTGCAACCAGCACTGTAATTCTATCTAAGACTCTTGGGAAACAGAAAGACGCTTACATTCCAATACAGTCGAATCTAACAGGCTTTGACTGACAAATGTATATTAAATTCTTAACTGATATTATAAAAAAAAGGACTTATGTAAGGAAAGAAGTTGTAAGTAAGTGAGTGTTTCAAAACGTGTGTTTCAAAACACACGTACTTTGCTGTTTCTGGCACACAGGAAACACTGTTTGTGAAGGCACACACAGCATTCAGCAACAAACATGATAAACACCCACAGAATTTACTGATTGCAGCTACGGGACTCACTGTCATATGATGTCCTATCCAGTGCCAGAGTGCCCCGAATAAAACAGGGTCAAGTGTACTTCGTAAAATTCACGAGAAGAAACCTATGTGGTACTCGGCGCTATCTATGAAACCACCGCTGGCTGATCTGTATCAAAACCCACCTTGCCAGCACACACAGCACGGCCAACATCAGCACAATCTACCCCACGCCAGAGTTCAGCCAAGATATCAAGGGCACCAGCGGTGTTTACACAGCATTAAGCCAGAGTTTAATCCTGCCAGCACTGGCCCAACAAACGGCCTGTCTTAAGGAAGACTTCGTGTCCCTATAGCAGAAGTTACACGGAGATTGTATCAACCACAACTTGCTTAAGAAGGGGAGAGGTGAAACAGGTGGCCCAACAGGCGTTAAAAAATATACACGTATTAAAAACAAAAGCACGAGCTAAACGCACAAGCGCTTAAATCGTAGAATTCGGAAGTTTCAGAGGCGGCAGGCGAGCTCTTGCGGCCGGAGCCACCTTTGTCCCCGTTTCCCGATGTGGAAGTGCTGGCCTTGTGTAGGGCAGGGACGGGACAGCGGCCGGGAGCGGGGCCCGGCCGGGCGCCAGCGGTTCCGTTATGCGGGAGGCGCTCCCGGCGGGCAGGGCACGGCTGGGCTCGGCTCGGCAGGGCAAGGCAAGGCAAAGCAAAGCAAGGGACTGACGCGGCGCTCGCAGCCCGAGGCCCCGCTCCCCGTCCCGCCCCGGCACTCACGTCGAGAGCTTCCTGGTCCAGAAGAGCCCGCCGGGCCAGAGCTCCTGCAGCTGCACGGCGCGGGCCAGGTTGCCCTTGATGTGTTCCAGGAAGCGGGCGGCCTCTGCCTCCAGGCGCTCGCCANCGGGGCCGGGCCGGGGGCGCGGGGCCGGCGCTGGGCCGGGGCGGTGCTTTGGGCAGCGCCGCGGGGAGGGGCGGAAAGGGCACGGCGCCCGCCCGAGTTCAGGGCTGGCGCTCTGCGGCTTTGCGGTTTGTTGGGAAGCCCTTCTCCTAAAGCTGCTGCCGCCGCCTGGACGCGTAATTCGGAGTGAAAACATTCACCCGCCGGCTGCTCTCATCGGGAGGGAATCAAGCGTTGGTTCTCGCTCAAAAACACGCGGGGCGAGGTGGGGATGGGACGGGTGCTGGAGATAACGGGGCAGTGCCCATCCCGGGAAAGGTGCAGGGACAGACCGGACGCTCAGTGCCGGGGGCTGTCGGGCCATAGGCTGGACTCGATGATCATCTCCGAGGTCTTTGCCGACCTGATTGATTCGGTGGTGCTGTAATTAGCCCCGGAGTTTGATAGCAGATTGCGCGGCCGTCTAAGAGGCTTATTTGAAATAATAACGCTAGTCAGGAGCGCAGAGCTCGCCCGCGGGCCGTGGGTGTGGGATAAACTGCCGAGGGATATGTGATAACAGCACTGATAGCTGTTATCTCCAGCTGTCCTAATATAATTGAATTTCCCCTCAAGAGTTACATCGTGGCCATACAACAGCTGCAAACTGATTAGATTTAGAGCTACTGACAAGGGCAAATCCTGTTTTCTGATCTTTATGCTCAAACTAGCTCTGCTTAAAATTAAAAAAAAAAAAAAGAAAAAATATGGCTAACTAAATTCTGGAGCACGATAGGGAGAGGAGAAATGCCACGGAAAACCTAAGTATGACAGGCAAAGGCATCATAGCATCTTCCTAAGGAGTGCATCATCTACTTTCTTCACCCTCTTAGACCCGTATTTTTAATAAAGGAAGCACCAGGATTTTGTTTAGTGTCCCATCCTTCTGAAATACCCTTCCATTCCTAGAAGATTGTGCATCACATGATCTCGTGGATCGCATCTATCAACTTTTACATGATTACAAAATAGCTGCACTTCATAAAATTGTTGCCATCTTTCACAGGGACTTTATGCTTTTGTTGCCTCATAATTGCATGAGGCAAAACAATTCATAGATGAATCTCTGCCCTTTCTGGCTTGAATTAAAAATGAAAACTTGGTCAGCTTTCTGTGGGATAAAGCACATCTTGGCTTAGTATTTTTCTGGTGAAAACAGAAATAAACAATATGAAATGAATAGTTTTATCACCAATTCAGTCAAGGATAAATTGGCCCAAAAGCTGTAATAAAAAACCAGTATCTATAGTTAGTGAAAAGGGTGAGTGAAAATACTTGTGCATTGAAATTGAAGAGTCTAAAATGACTTATTTTCTGTCACTTAGAGGCAGTTCTTGATAATCACAATGGTGATATGTTCAGACATTTCCAATATGGGAAAGTGTTTGTCAAATTTGAAACATGCCGTTTGTTTGGACTTGGAGAGGGAAAAAAAATCAAAATTCTAGCCCAATTTTCTGAAATTGAAGTTGGCAGATACATCAGGAGCTTCCCGGCTGCATTCTGTTGCTGTGTAGCCATGTTATAAAAAATTACTCCTGCCCTTTCTAACCCAAGTTAAAACCAAGCCTTGATTTTTCAGGCATTTTGGAGTATTTGGCATGTGAATGAACACCTCTGACCTCAGGGAATTTGTTCTGTCTGAGCCAACAAGCTGTCTTCTCAGCTGTGGCCTCAGACACATGAATGCCTTCCACCAGGATTAAGCACTCACCTTTTTGGGGAAAAACATGCCAAGTTATGCCATCAGCACCTCTGACAGCCATCCTACTAACTCATCTGATCTCCTCCATTCCTGTTTTCAGAGGCTGAAACAAGGGGAGAGGAGATTCCTGCTCCATTCATAATTACAATAGTAAGCATACCTGTAGTACTTGCTTTTTGAATGTATTTTCTGCATGTTTATTCATTTACTAATTGCATTTAGTAATTATTAGAAAAACCTAATCCTTTCCCCTCCCTGCTATGCCACCATTCTGCTCTTTAGAAAGAGAAAAAAAAAAAGGGATACATTTTGCCAAGTGAGTCAAAAATAAATGTGTTGTTCAAGTTTGCAATATGTTTTGGCTGCAGCAGTGTGTGACAGCACATTTGGTTCCTGAGTCAGATGATGAAGGACGGGGCTTTCATAACACAGGACCCGTCTGTGCCACTTCACATCAACAGCTTCTTCCTCTCTTATTAAGTAGGAGGAATGTGAATTGCCAGCAACCCAAATATGGCAGCCACCTGTTGGTTTTGGCATTGCCTCCTGAGAGCTGATGAATCTGAGTGGAGTGGCTGTGAGAAAAACACAATCTTTCCATTCATGAGAAACTTTCAGTGCTGACAGTGGTGTGGGTCACGCTGGGGGTTGGCCACGTGTTCCTCGTTGGGCGATGCCCGAGGGCAGCCAGCACCAGCACTGGCACGGGGATTTGGGAATCTTGTCACTCAGCCTTGCTTCCTGCTGCCTCAGCTCTCCAGGGACTACTCAGCACAGATGTTTTCCTCAGTGACCCATCTGTGCTTTTCCACCCAAGTTGGATAATTTTTGAGTGACAGCTTTCCATCCATTTTTCAGTACCTGAGGCCCTTCCAGTACCCGAAGGGAACCTACAAGAAAAATGGAGAGGGACATTTCACAAGGACCTGGAGTGACAGGACAAGGGGGGATGGCTTCAAAGTGGAAGAGAATAGGTTTAGATTAGATATACACAAGAAATTCTTCTCTGTGAGGATAGGGAGGCCCTAGCATAGGGAAGCTGTGGCTGCTCCATCCCTGGAAGTGTCCCAGTTCATGCTGGAGCAACCTGGGATGGTGGAAGGTGTCCCTAGCCATGGCAGGGGATGGAACCAGATGGGCTTTAAGCTCCTTTCCAACCTAAACCACTCTGTGATTTTATATTTTGGAAAAGAATAGTCAATCCAACAGGAGCTTCATATTACCTGTATCATACCTTTCCTAGTCTATGGCCCCCCATATCTAACAAAGCACCACTACAGAAATAAAGAGGAATAGCTGCTTTTTGATGAGGATCCTCAGACTTTCCCTCAGCCCCATGTTTCTAAACTGGTCAGTCATCTAAAGCTGGTGCTGAAAGATGCCAAAGAGGCAACTCAGAAACATCCCTGTCACATAAACTTCTCTTTTACAGAGAATTTTTCTATTTGGGGGATGAGGGCAAGAGTAATTACAGCATCTGAATGAGGAACTTAGTTTCCTGTGTAGTATGGGACAAAAATAGGTTCTTCTAAAGTGTGATTCAGAGGAACTAATTTTAGGTCCCTAAAATAAGGCTGTCTAAATACTCCATGACATGTTTAAAGTTGGATGGGGAGGTGGGTTCAGTGTCACCTACAGCACATACGCTGAATATTGTTCTTTTTCTGCAATGCCTGTTTGGATCCGTGTGTCCTAATGTAAGTGGAACATTTCTGTTGAGCAGAAATAAGAGGCCCTTGTGAAGAGGTTAAAGTGTTATTATGGGCACCTGTATAAGTTTTAAAACTCTATTATTTAGACAAGCCCGACCAAATAGGTGCAGCATTGTTATCCTTCACTTTACATTCCCAGTGGTTCTGTTTATGAGAGTTAAATCCATCCTCAATTATATCCATTCACAAGATACTGTTTGTCCTCTGCTCTTTTCCAGCTGAACTTGGTGGGTTACTGTGCTTACAATGGACAGTCTTCATATAAGAACAGGACCTCAATTCTCCTCGGTGAAATAAATTAATTTAGAGCAAAAGTGGTTTTTTCCTCTCCACTCCTTGGATTTGTTCTCTTTTGGTGCCTTATTGCCTAAGATTTGGAAAGCATAATTGTCCCAAATCCACATCACAGATTCTGTCTGTGACAGGCTGTTTCCTCTACATGTCTGAAACTCCCAAAGATATCCCTGGAAACTATTGTGCCTGCGGGGAGAAAAAGCAATAGACTTGAGCCTCTTTGTAAGAGGTTCTTTCCAAATTACTCACAGCTATTTGAAATAAATAATAATTCCTTGGACATGACAGAAATGCAGCCAACTTTGGGGAAAGAGACATTAGGGTTACTTTTCTGTTCCTCTTGAGCCATTGAAATGGATTTTTCTGTCTCACTCTCTTGCCAAACAGAAACCAGCCCCAGAGGAGCATGTGATGACAGTGAACTTGCAAAGGTCATTCCTAGGGATTCTGCTGTTCTAGGAAATCAAGGAAACACAGTCCCTTGGCAGCCTGCAGTCACTCACATAGAAACTGTTCATTATGGACTTGGGAGTCTCATGCAGCTGCCCTGTGTTTGCCAGAGAGGATTGTGACACACCTTACCCCTAGTGCCTGGGTGGATGATCACATTTATTGTTTTTAAGTGGCAAATGCATCTGTTGCAGCTTCATCTGCAGTTCTCTTGTCTATTCCTTGTCAAGATGAAAAATTGGCAAGGTCTATTTTTTTTTTTTAAAAAAGGGTCTGCTTTCCCAGTGCAGGATAAATCAAATAACAACCAGAAATAAATCTTTGCTCAGGTTTTCAGTCTTGTTTCAAGCAGCATTCAGCACAAATAATTGTGTTTATCATGGCCATAGCTCAAGTAGTTGTTCAGGCCTTAGTTCTGTGGGTGGATTGTGTGTTCACTGTTTGGACATGTGGATCAGAAGTATTTAAATATTTATGAATTCTGGAGGAGAAGCAATCTCACTTAAATATTCCCTTAAGCAACCAATCCTTTCTCTCCTGCTAAAGAATTATCTCTCTCATTTGCTTCTGGCTGAGTGGTTTTGTGCATGGAATCTGCATGGGAGACTTTCTGGTACATTTCTAATGCAGCAGCTTCTCTCTGTTAGGGAGACACCCAGCAGATTAACAAACCTTTGGGAGGATCACACGGCACAAACTGAGTTCTCTGGTATTCATTTGGTCTGACCTGGCATATTGTTTATGTCTATGCCTTGGTAATGTGGGGATAATAAGTGGAATTATGTCAGGGGCATGATTATGGTAGTACTGGGCCTGCTGACTAACACCAGGATTCAAGGAATTGTAAATTGGTTTGTTATTGTCCCAGGTATCCCGTTAAGAAGAGTTCAAGGTGAAACAATGACTGTAAATTAACACTTCTTTTACAACCTTGAAAATATAACTGTCAGAAAGGCCGTTTGGGATAGAAGGAATGTTCCAATTAAAGAGCACAGGAGGCCTGTAAATTCAGGGATATACCAGGGAGAGGAAAAAGTTGCTTTTGCCACATTTGTGTGCTGTTACTTTGAGGCCAAGCCCAATGGAAAACTGAGCCTTGCTTAGTACAAAGGCAACAGCTGCCCTTCTGCTGGGCAAAGCACTGAGAACTGGGTGAAAGAACTCAGGGGGTTTAGAAAATTCAAGTAAGAAACAGAATCTGCCTTGAACAAAAAGAGCAGGAAAAAGACAGCTTGTAATCTCCAGAGAGGGCTCTGCAGGACAATCTAGTAGGTGTTCACTGTGGCTGTGATACCACTATCTACAACCCCCATGTGTTTTCTTTTTCAGTAGCGTTGCAATGGATGGATACAGAACCTGATTCATGCTTTCTTGGCTTTGCCAAATGCCTGCTCAAATCCTGTAGCCATGCTTTGAATTAATCTGCTTACCCAAAGGCATTGCTGGAAAAATGGTTGTCCTTGGAGGTTCCAGCCCCCTTCGCCTGGGAAAGATAGAGCCATCAGCATCTGGAATGGTATTAGCAGGAGGCTTGACAGGCTCTGAAATTAGAAGAAACTGGGCCAGAATCACTCTGCTTACCCCTAAACGTCCCCAGCAAATTAGCACCTCTGAAAAGCAGGGAGTTTTGAGATGGGAAGTCAGGAGCAAAGAGAATTTGGGGTGCTGTCAGGGGTGTCAGAGGTGTTACCAAGTTCAGAGCACCCAAGAGCTGGATGTGCACAGCACCTCTGCATCACAGCAGCTGTAGCAGTCTGAGTGCAGCCATAGCCAGCCCTGCCAGACAGGGCCAGCCACTGGCAACTGACCCGATCCTGCACTGCCCAGAGCAAGGGATGGCATCCACCAGCTCTCCAGGGGCTTTTCAGGGAGCAGCTGGTACCAGCAGAGTTACTTTCTAGAGTAACTCTCCTTCAGGTGCCCTCACTGTGATTTTTTTGAAGTTAGATATTCACTTAGGTAGTCTTATTTTCTCACTAGATTCCCAGACTCCGTGCCTTTTTCTCTCTGCAAAGCTTTCAGTTTCTTTCAGGCTGGCCTCAGTCTTTGCTGCGGAAATGTGCAAGAACATTTTCCCGTGACAAGACTAAAACTCAGAACTAAAGATTAAGAACTGGGCGTGCATACAATCTTACTTTCCCCCTGCATACTCAATTTTTTTAGTTCACAGACAGACATCCTGAGTCACAGGCTATTTCATTCTGTTTAATAATGCTAAATGGGTTTTTCATCCCCTCATTCATCTGCTTTTTAAGCTCATTATGTTCTGGCCTCATGTTCTGCGGCAGTAATTTCTGGTTCATGCACAGTGTGAAAAGTTGTTCCCTTTTGATTGTTGTTAACTTTTTATCTGGGAATATTTTTAGTGCCCTGCGTTCTTCCTTGTGAGAAATAACAAGGCCTCTTTGCCACCTATGATTATACAGACCTGTGTGGTCTACAAAAATCATGCTGATTCTTCCTGTTCTATCAGAACCACTAAAGTTTTTGCTAGGTTGGATGGGGAAAGTGCCATCAAGTTATAAAGATGGATGAAAGTTTGGGACTGACAGCATCCCTCCTTTCAAATGCAAGAGAGCATCTTTCTTCACCCAGATGCTGACTTTCACCAAATTTGTCACAAGCAAATGTCTTTGAATCATACTTTTGATGAGAGCTGGCCACATGTTCAAACTTGGAAAATGAAATCCAGAAGTTATCCAATTCCAAGTAGTGAAGCAGTAATCAATTTGGTGAGGCTTTCTCTGATGGCACAGGCAGCACTAATACAGGGAAAGATTCTGAAATACTCACTATTTCCTCTTTGTTGCTTTTGAGAAGAAAGAAATGTCTAATGCAATTAAGGAGAATGAATCAAATAGTTTCACAGAGCTGCAAAATGTAATGCTGTCAACGCACCTCCCTGAGAAATCATTCCTTTAGCAACCCACACTCTTTTGTGTGTTCTTAGATCCTCTGTAGAGCCCTGAATCCTCCCTAAATTTGACAGCATTGTTCTGGCAGCTGTGGGAAGGGTCATGCTTAAAATTTCCTATGTTTCAATGGGAATAAAAACTTACTGCCTTAAATGACCACATATCTTCCTCCTCCTCAGCATGTGCAAGAGGAGAAAACATAACAGTAGAATCTCAATGTTTTCCTCAAATGTTAATGAGTTTGCTGTGAGTGAATATTTTATAAATCAATTGTTGGATCAATCTGTTTTCCTATCAAAATAATTTAAATGTAGGCGTTATAGTAGGTGGGTTTGTGTTTGGATTTAGTCATCAAGCCAAGACTGACTTGACCTTTCATGCCAGCAGACAACTGACAGACTTAACCCAAATTCCACCCGATTTCTGTACTTTGGTACTGAATAGTTTAACTTCATCCATCACATTTTTGTATGAGATGGTTTTTTTTGTTTTATTTTTTTGCCATAAGACACATCAGTTCATATACACTCATGTTTTAATTCCCAACAGTTTGTAGTTTAAAAGAACTTTGCAGTGATGATGCAAGTTTCCAAGGCTGATTTCCTCACAGCAAGTATTTATATTTACCCAGTGGTTTAGTTTCTTATTATCATTTCAGATTAAAACTTCACAACTACCAACTAGGAATGATTTACCTGAAAACACTTTTTTTTTTTTTTTTATAGCAGTGAAAAATACTTTTAAAAGCTTAATTTAGACTGAAAAATTCTGAACTTTGTTTTCATGTGGTTTTATTGGTGGAGGTTTAGAGGTTTATTGCCCAACTTAAAAAATAAAAGCTCTTTTCAGACAACCAGTAAATAAGTCTTCATGCCCTAAAGAATCAGGCTATGACAAAAAAATAAAAAATAACATGAAATCTAAACAATATAGGAAAATAACAGGCTCACAATTTTGTACGTGTCACTCGTGTTACCTTATGTCAGCAGACCGGGGTTTTGGAGCACGAGGGATAAATTTAGCTCCTGTCCACACAAAGTTTGGCAGCACTCCTGAAATCTGATCTGTGTGGGTGTGACTCATACCCTGCAAGACTCTCCCCTTGCTCAGGGGCTGCTGCGCAGGTGAGGGGCTCTTCCCACATGGATCACGTTCCTGGATTTGGATCCTGGAGTACAAATGGATCAGGAGACAAGTGCTGTAACCTCCCTGTGCTATGGGCACACTGCAGATTCATCTAGAAAGTCATTAATCACTCAACCACCAGAATAAAGCTCTCGAAGAATCCCTCTTTGTGCCTGTCTTGCCCTTCAGCCTTCCAAATATAATCTGTAGTGCTAAGAAGAGGAAAGTTCCTGATAGCCAGTAAAGAGGAAAAACTGGGAGATTAAACCCTCCAAAAGGTTTCAGTATACTTAGATACGATGTAAATAAGGACTGCAAAAAAGACCCTGAAGAAGCTCATATAGCTTTGAAGGAGAGGTAGCAATCACCTTAATTTTCATTCAGAAATGAGGAGTAAATGTGATTTCAGAAAAGAAAACATTCTATGGGAATGAGGAAAAGAGGAAAACTAGTGAAAAAGGTTAGAAGTTTATACTTTTGCCTGAAGAAGACAACACAAAGGAACAGCAGTGCATTATTTTAAAGGACAGAAAAATAAAATCTGATGTGCATTACTGTCTACAGAAAATAAGGGAAAAAATGCTGGAAAGGTCAAACTAAGCTTATATGGCTTCCAACCTTCTTCCCTGATATTCCATGCTCCCTAGGTAACAGCAACAACCTGGCAACAGAAGCAGTATCTTTATTATTTATTCATCTGGAGGCTTTGGTGTCCTTTGGGAAACACTCATCAAAATCATCTGGGGACAGTTTGCAAGTGAATCTGGTCTAGAGTTTGGTTCAGATAAACAGAGCTGCACAGCTAAAGATACACCAAGAAACTTTTAGGATAAGAAGTAGCAGGGGAGAGCGGTGCAATCACAGCAGGTTTGAGGAGGAGCCAGGCTACCTAAAAATGGTGCAGAAAAATAGTTACAAGGTGAAGGATTAATCAAGAGAGCAGGGTGGGAGGTTATGTTCCTGATGGGGTATCCATGTAAATGCCAAAGGCAGTCATTTTGGGAGTGGGAAACATCAGGTGGGTGTGGTGGTGTGAGGTGACAGGCACACACAGAGAAGGCAGGAGTAGTGGCTAATGAAAGAACCAGAAAGCTGGTTCTCCAGCTATTCTGTGCCAGAGGTGAACAAACAGCATAAATAAGGAAGCTACAACTTTCAAATGACCAACCCAAGAGCTTACTAACTGAGATGCTTTAATCCAACTGCTTTTCATTGGTACTGGCCAGAGTCAAGGGCACCAACAGCTCTGACCCTCCCCAGCAGCCTCACCTGGGACCCCCCCACCCACACCCCCTCTGCTCCTTGGTGCAGGAGCTCTCCCTAAGCTGAGGGCTGAGCAGAGCTCCTGCCTTTAAACCATGGGTGTGTTCAGTCCTGGTTCCACCTCTGTGTTGTAGCTGTGGTTCCAGCCCAGCCTCCTGCTCCTGGAGGGACTCTACTGTCCAGGTCCTGTGGGCTGTTGTCACTGACGTGCCAAGGTGGCTCCTTGCAAAGCCTTGTTTGTGCTGGTCCCTGGTGTTCAGCTGCAAGGGCACTACTGCTGGGTTTTGATGTTTTCCAGTAATAATAATTTTTACTATACCCTTTTTCATGCCATGGCTAAAAAGCAGTGTTGTTGGAAAGTTTTACTGTGCTTGGAGTGAATACTGGGAGGCTTTTAAAGGCTTTATGCCCAGAGGAGGGGCAGAGGTCCTGGTGGTGAAATGTGTTATTGTTATTTTTACAACTGGCTGTAGCTTTGGGAACTGCAGCCAACTGGTTCTGCTCAGGCCTATGCCACCACCCTGGAATAAAGAGCTGGAAGTGGGAGGGAAGTTCAGAACTCTGTGTAGGCTGCCTGCATTTTTTGGTAGTGTGTGCTAAAGCTCTCTTGCTAATTAGCGTGTTTGAGTAACCTTTGGTTTCTAATATTGATTACTTAGGCAGCAAAATATTAACTGTTTCACAGTATCATCTTCAGGAGTTTTCTGCTACTTGTCATGAAATAAGGAGAAAGTTGGACTTGTCTAAGGAAAGAGGGACAAGATGTTATGACAAATAAATGAAATGTCAAAGACTGTAGTGATAAAAAAATGTTGTTGTTACCAGTGCTGGAATCTGCAGGTAGCAAAGTGTCATCAGCACCAGGATAAGCTCTGCTTTCAAGGCTTGTGGCTTTCTAGTGCAATAAACTCTACTATAAATCTACTTTTTTACTGGTCTTGCTCTTCACTGCTGCCAGATGGCAGCAAATTACACAAGATTTTCTGTGTCCTGCTCCTCTTCCTGTGGAATCCTCCTCTTGCAAAACAAAATGGTGCTGATTCCACATTAGCAAAATGTATGATCTCTATGAAAGGCAAAGATTTGATTTAATGTGCTATATAGGTAAAGCAAATGAAGTTTTGTCCTTTATGTTCCTATTCCCTATCATACTGGAAGCTTTTTGTTTCTATGTGAATATTTGTGTTCTCTGCTGAATTGAGTGGTTGTTTCTCTCGTTAACTTGTGTGTCTGGGAAAAATAATTTTGTTACTTTTCTAGGACTTTATTTTGAACCTCCCTGTAGTCTTAAGATCCCAACCTGTGAACAACTCAGGTTATGCTGTATTATTGTAGAACACAAGGTGCATGTGGATGGAAATCACTTAATGGAGAGAGCAAATAAAATTGATTTTTATCGTACAGTTGCTGTTAACTTACCTTTATCTGTTGGTGAGTGAGAGCAGAGTTCATCTTCTAAGGTTGGATAAATGCTTTTTCCAATGTAGAATTTTGCCCAAAAAGTTGTGGGGTTTTTTTTTGTGTTTTTGTTTTGTTTTGGTTGTTCGTTTTTTTTTTTTAAAAAAAAGCAAATATGGGGAGGGGAAAGTTAAACTTCAAGCAGACATGGAACACGCCAGAGAAAAACCTTTGTGGTGGGTTGCAGGAGACTCAACCTACTAAATAATCAATTGTTAATTTGTTTTTTTTTTTAAAAAAAAGCAAATATGGTGAGGGGAAAGTTAAACTTCAAGCAGACATGGAACACACCAGAGAAAAACCTTTGTGGTGTGTTGCAGGAGACTCAACCTACTAAATAATCAATTGTTAATTTGTTTTTTTTATCTGTAGCATATAGACAAAAGAAATGTCATGATGACTGTGAAAAATGCATATTATATGATTGGCTTTTAGCAAATATTAAAATGAATACTATATGTGTTTTGTCAGAAAGTTATGTTGTATTAATCCGTTTTTTAGTGCTGTACTAATCTTTTTAAGTAGTGTGGTAAAAATAGTTTTAGGCTACAGAAACTATGTGTCCTAAGATACTTTTTCTAACTAGCTCAAGGAGAGATAACAGCAACAAGACCCCAAAAATTCAAGAGAAGAATTATTGCCTCCTTATCGGGGAGAACCAGACTTGGAGGGACCAAGACGATTGATTTATGAGATGAGGGAAGAAGTTGACAATAACCAGAAAACACCCTTTGTTTGAAAAGAATGTTTGCATCATGTATGAGATATATGAATATGCAACAAGCTATTGCTTTTAAGAGTTAATCCTTTGTTAGTGAGGTGTGTTCTGTGACAGAGCAGAGCACCCAGACATCTGTAATTCTTTGCTTTTTGATTGACCTTTATTGTCCAAATTCTTATTACTCTAACTTTTATTACTATTTTTATAACTGTTTTGTTACTATTAAACTTTTAAAGTTTTAAAACAAGTGATTGGCGTTTTTCACAATGAGTTTTAGAAAGGTGTTCTAATGAGAACAAAAGCACTACTAGACACCACTGAAAGCTGGGTGAATAGCTTGCATGGAATGAGCTTTCTTTCTCTGGGGTCTGCTGCTCCAGCTGAGGAGTCTGGCGTTTGCCCCAGCACAGGGAGGGGGAGAAATGGGTGTTCAAACTCCAGGTGAAGTTTTTTAAGTCATGTGGAGATTGGAGAGGTAAGTTGGTCACTCAGCCTCATTGGGGAAGGGTGCCCAAGACAAATTTGAGGGGTTTTTCCTCATGCTTTGTTTTCAACTACCTAATTATCCATCTTATCAGGCGAAATTACCTCAGTTCAGCAATGTATGGAACACACTTTGTTTTCAATGATTCCTGTAAATGCCTGGGAAAGACTAATGCTGCTCACCTATGCCGTGGGTACTGGAGACTCCAGGCGTGTATGTGGCAGCACCAGTCCTGGAGGAGGAGATGGTGCCGTTCGGACACTGCTCTCTGAACACATTTCTAATCTGAAACAGAGATGGGAACGACGCCTTGTGAGGGCTCTGGACGAGCCGCCCCTTAGGGATGCGGGGCCGCGTCCCTCACGGCGGGAGCGCTTCTCCCGCCCTAGGGCTCCTGGGGCGCTTCCCGCCCTCGGGGTCGGGCGCTCTCCCGTCACGGAAGAAGCGATGTTTTCCCTCACGGGGAGAGCTGGGTCAGCCCTCGCTGTCAGGTGCGTTTCCCCTCACAGGGGGAGCGATGTTTCCATCCGCCGCTGTCGGCTGTTCTCCCCTCACGCTCAGGGCTCTCTTCGGGGTGCCGCGGCCCGCCCCAGCCGCACGTGAGGCGGCCGCTTGCGCGGTAAGCTTGAGCCTTTCGCGCTCCCGTCCGGGCGCCGCTGGTTCGCGGAGCACCGGCGGCCTCCACAGCGGCTCTTCCTTCGCTGCTGCTATGTCCGCCCTGGCCAAAGCCACCGGCACACTCAAATCCGTGGATTACGAAGTGTTCGGACGGGTGCAAGGTAATGGCGGGCTGCGGGGGGGCTGCCGGGCGAGGGGCGCCGCGCTGAGGCGGCGGCACCGCGCGTGCGCGGGGTGGGAGCGGCCTGAGGGGAGGCGGGAGCCGCCGCCGCCTTCCCAGCGGGACGGGAAAGTTTTTTTGGTTGAGTGGTTTGGTGGTTTTTTTTGTTTTGTTTTGGGTTTTTTCTTCTTTTAAATCGTTGTAAATATTCCCCCGCCCTAAGGCTCGGCTCCCCTTGGAGCACAGGCTGATCTGTCCAAAGTAGTTGCCATTCCTTTCGCGGGGGTGCGTGGAAATGCCCCTCACGTCCTTCCCATTCACACACTGCGGGGTTTTCATTGCCACTTAAATATATGAATGTGAATACAATAATCGTGTGACGAAGGAAAGGCTCAAACACGAGCCCTGTTGGGTTTCTCTAATATTAACGTCAATGACATTTCCATAGTAAAACACTACTGGTGGCTTGTATGCACATCATTGCTCCTTTATATTGACTGAAATTCCTGCAGCTGGTATGCTTACACAGGACTTTAATTTCTCTCTTTTTTTTTT
>VZRH01004011.1:89780-101513 GCA_013397555.1 Urocynchramus pylzowi
TTTTTTTTTTTTTTTTTAGGTGTTTGCTTCAGGATGGTAAGGCAATGCTGGATTTGCTCGCTACTTTATGGTATAATATTTCCAGTGCTAAAAATAAAGCAGCAGGTCTGTGGAGTGTAAATATATCCAGCCTGAGCTTTGGTTGGAGGGTTAAGTACTCTGAGTAGACTCAAAATGCTTTTATATTAAAATGGATTTTTAGAAGCTTAATAATATGTTGCTTGTGTAGATTGTGGTTTGGATTACTTGTGATGTAACAGCCACAAGAATGTTGTAACACCTTAATCTTTAGAAAGGTTAAATATGAAACAAGGTGTTTCAGTTTAATTTTTCAAATGGCAACTTAGTGCCTGTATTTAAGGAAGGTTACTGTGGAAAAATGTGGGAAAAAATGTGCTGCAAATAAGCACTTTGTGGCTCATACCCTAAGCAAGTGACTCCAGCAGCTCTGAAGTGCAGCAGGTGCTTTTGCATTTCACAGAAACCCACAGAACAAGAGGACACAATTAAAGTAAGAATAGTGGTTTTCTCTCAAAAGAGTACCCCATGCTTAATATTAAACCTGAGAGATTTTATGTATAGTTTATATTGTGAAATAGTGCCAAGTGGAAATGAAAAGAGGACTGCAGTGGAGTTTGCCTTGAATTTAGCCATTCTGTCAAGAAGAAAGGGTAAGTCCAAGCTTGCTGTGCCTTGCTTTGAGCTGACCTGAAGCTGTGTGAACACACAGCTCTGTGCCAATCCTGAGGAAAGGGTTTGCAGCTGCATTCCTGTGCTTTTGGACAAATTAGTTTGGAAAAGCTGCTCATAATCACCTTGGAAAACACTCTTCATAGTTAGCACCACTTTTTCATTGGGTACATCACCCCAAAGCACGTTTTGTCTTTTGGAATGGGTCATACAGACCTGGAGTTTGGCTCTTGCTATTTGTGAATTCCATCACAACTGAGTGGCTGGGAAACCATAATTTTTAGGTATTGCAGAAATATGCTTGTTTTTTTCTAGCTATTAGATTGTGGCCTTTGCTGTTGTTTGTCAGTAGAAATGCAGCAGCTGGGGGTGGGATTTAAAAGGTGAAAGTCAGGTGGAAAGGATTTGAAAGGGAACTGGCAACTTTGTACATGTAGCAGATTTAATGAGTTTAAAAACTGTGGTGATTGAAGGGTCGAGTGAGCAGTGATAGGAGCTATGGAAAGGAATAAAGTAGGTACAAGGGAATGGTGTGGGGTTAGTGGAGTCCTTTGTGATCAAAATGTTGTTCTTTTTGGAAAATGAGCTGTGCCTGCTGCAACTCCAGAGCTGCCAGGAACATCTGAATGCCTGAGGATGAGCATCACTCGTGGATTTTATTTTTTAAGTGTAGCTCTTACACCTGGGCAAGTGCAAGTGGGGGGTTAAGTGTTCTGTCTGTGGTGTCTGTGCTGGTTCTGACTGTCCTCTTTCATTATTTCCCAAATCAGTACACGGAACAGGAAGCCAAGAAATTAGGAGTGGTTGGCTGGGTTAAAAACACCAGCCAAGGAACTGTGACAGGCCAAGTTCAGGGCCCAGAAGAGAAAGTGAATGAAATGTAAGTATTTCTGTGTATGGTTTTTTTTTCCTTACTCTCATTAAAGCCATTTACAAAAGTGATTTTAATGCAAAGTGTCAAGTAGATCTGTGTGTCAGTAATGTAACAGTGTTTTCATTCAGCTTTGGAGGTAAGGAGGTGCATTCTTTAAAGTGTGAATAAGTCTTTAAGCTTGAAAAATACTGTGTTTTCATTTCTAGTGTCACATGGTTTGTTATTATATTTCCTTAACATCCTCATTTCTTGTGAAATGAAAATAAAGTCTTTATTCATGTGACTGAAGATCTGTTTTTTAGTTCATCAAAACTTCTCTTGTTAAAAAAAAATTGAAGAACTTCTTGAAATTTCTCTCAGCCTGTGCTTAAAAAACAGTTTAAAGAGTACTGGGTTTAAATATGATTTTTTTTTTTCTGATTAAAAAAAACAAAACAAAACCAATATATAAATACACATTTTGGCCAAGGCCTGCAGTCTCTGCCATTTGGAAATGAGTTTTGAAGTATTTTGGTGTCTTTTAAAGAACGGGTAATAATTTTCATTATGAGATTGCCAGTTTCCAGGAGCTTAAAGCTATCACTGAGGAAATGATGCCTGGAAAAACACAAAGCCTGATTGAGTTACTTCCAACTATCATTTTTTTCAAGAGTGTACAGGGAGATTGTTGGGAACTTTAAAAAAATCCTTCAGGGGTTTGTTCTCTCAACAAAGAATGAGTGAGGGCAGAACTTTCCTTTTCTAGATGGGACATTAGCAGTGCACATTCTGCCAATGCTTTCCCATACAGGAATTGCTTCAAAACTGAGCTTGGATGAAGGGAAGTTGGCTTTGTACACAGAAAAGTGTTGCACGTTCTAGTCAGGAGATTCAAATGATTCCAAATCATTTTCCTTGGTTTTGTGCTTAACATGAGGTTGCTTATCTTGGGCTGCAAAGCATTTACAAAGCCAGAGAGCTATCAGGTTTTTTCTTATATCAAGTTTACACTTACTTTTTGAAAGAGTTTGGTGATATCCAGATCTCTTCATGTTTTGTAAATTTCTGTGTTGGTGCCACGTTTTTATTTAACTTGGAACACGAAACTGACCACGTGAGAGACCAGGGTTTGTTTTCTGTTTGTTGTCCTACTTTTTCATTCAAAAACACAGATCCAGAAGAAATAAAAAGTTGTTTTCAGTTGCTGCTCTTTTATTTCATGTTGGAAATCAATGTGTTCCTCTGACGTGGGAATAATGTGGCAATGCTGAAGTCAAAGTGTGGTTTTTGATGCATGGATTATTAAATTTGGGGTCCTGGAGTAAAATTCTGAAATAGGAGGCATTTTCCTTGTGCCCTCTGTGCTCTCCAATGTATGGAAAAGGCAGTGAGTTTATTTTTGTCATTAACTTCGTGAAGTTGCATGTGAAAAGGGAACTCTTGTGTGTGAACTGCTCCTTTGAAAGACCCTTATTTCTTTCTGCTGGTACTATGAATAATGGACCAAAATGGTTTTAAAGTTCTGAAAGGTTTTTCCAGCATTTTTAAATAATGCTATGAGTTCATAATAATGTGTTCTCAGATTTAAATGTTATTTAAAATGCTATGTTTAAAAACCAAAACAACAAAATGAGGATTGCTTCTGCTGTAGGAAATGGATACAAGCCAATAACCCTAAACATGTATTTGTATTCCAAATAGGATAAATCACCAGGAAAAATTCCATTACAAACTGCCTATGCATGTTCTGGTTTGTATTTTAGCTTTTCAGGACTTAAAGACCCTGTGATGACACTTGTTAAAAATTTGTAGCTCCTGCATGGTCAGGGAAACCAAACACTTTGCAGAGGAAGAAGTGCATGAGTCAATAGTCAGATTTTTCAAGAAAGCTTCCTGGTGATATTTGTTACCCTGTGGGAAGCTTTCTAGAACAGTTTCTGCAGTGTCATTTACACCAGTATTTTCACACTTGCCCCAGCTTTTCAATTAAACATGAAACACAGAACAGATTAAAAATCACATGGTGATGGTAATAAAATTTGTCAGTTGTTTTGCTGGTTCTGGGTTTTTAATGTTAATGTACTTTAGGGGGAAGTAGTAAAGGTGTTTTGGTATGTCCTAAACAATATTTATCTTTTTATGATGCTAAATCGAATCAAGAGCATGGACTAAAAGGAGTAGGGATGCCATTGGAAAGTACAGGTGTCCTACAGGTAAATGGGCAAAGTAAGAGGGAGAAAGAGAGGGATGAGGGATTGAGAGGATGATAAAGAAAGGGAAAGTGTAAAAAATGTGGGAAAAAGCCCATGAGGCTCTCCAGTGTTGCTAGAAGCATGAAGTGACTAACAAAGCCTGCCTTTGTTCTGGAGCAGGAATTCAGCAGACCTCTAACCCAGTGGTTTTCCAGCAGCTCCTCATTTTCTGCCCCTTTTTATTCTATTTTTGTATCATTAATTATATTGGGAGGCACAGCCACAATGTATTCAATGCATGCTCAACCTCAAGAAGCGTTGGCTTTCTATAATTTATTTCTTTGTCCAGGTTGCAAGTTAAGATATAACTTAGGAGGAACAAGAGGACGAGCAGACATAATATGTAGTCATGCTGAGTTACTTTTGGAGGTGCCATGCAAAATAGTTTGCTCTGGAGCAAACAGCTGAGCAGGGGCCTCCTACCTCTGCAGAAAGCAGTGTTAAATTTTAAATAAGTGTGAACAACTGGGGCCTGGGAAGTGCTGCTTGTGCAGGAAGTTGTATCCCTGATTAGACCATTCATTTAGTGTTGAACATGGGTATGAATTTCTTTGGAAGTGCTGGGAGGCTGATTCCTTGATATTCTGTGGTGCTAAAATCTCGATCCCACTGAAAACTGGCAAAATGTACCAACCTCCTCAAGCCTCAGATTGCAGTGGGAGTGTTGCTGAGCTGCAGGAAGCCCAAGGGATAGATGAGCACTTTTAGATATTTTCCTTTCAATTTTGCATTCAGTTTGGTTTTAATGAAGGCCTTCTAGGTTCTCAGGGATTAGGTGACTTTTATGTGAAGTATTTTAAAGCAAATTTTTAAATTGGGAGATCCTGGAGAATCTTTTAGAGGGTGTTTTTAAGAAGTCTTGAGAACCTTTTACCTGTCACCTTGTTTTGGTATCCCTTGGTTTTTAACTCTAGATGGAGCTGTTAGTTCTGAAGATCCTCAACCATTCATGCTCTGTTTGCAGGGAATCTATTTTTAGACTGTTATGGTAGAATCCATCTTTTTCCTCACTGTATTTTATAGGCCTGTTCCCTTTGCTGCTTCTGCTCCACACAGATCACACCCCTTATCCTTAGATAATAAAAGCTCATTTTCTGAGAGTTTTACTTGTCAAGTCCCAAGAGAAGCAGAGCTGCACCATTTCTGTAACATAAGGTTTTATGGTAGAGTGGAGACCTTTTTTTTTTTGCCAGCCAAGCTATGAACTGATGATAAAAAATGGGGTGGAGGAGGGTAGTCTTTTGTTTTATTTTTTTTTTTTTCCAGGAATACTCACACCACGGGATTTTTCATTATATTATCTTGTGCTATTTCTTCCACTTTGCACATTAAATAAGGTTGGGCTCTGCGTAGTCATGGTGGTTGTTGCCATAGCAACCTGCCCTGACAGGCTGGAAGTTGCTTTCCTGGGAGAATGTTTTGAACTTCGATGACAAATTGCTTAGTTAGCCATTAAAAAAGGGAATATATTGTAGAGTGCCAAATTCAGAATTTACTCCAAAAATCCAAGGTTTCAAATCAGGCTGACACTTGAAAATGTGAAATCTTAGGATATTTTTTAGGCACAAACACATAACAGCACAGTGAATGTTCTTCCCCTCTCCAGAGAAAGGCAGAGTTCTAAATATAGGTGGCTTGTCTTGGAAATGGGTTTTAATTAGGAAACTAATGCTAATTTCACTTGAATGTTGTAATTTTTATTACCAATGTCAGTTAAGAAGAATTAAGGTGTAACTGACACAAGACTTAAATTACTGTAGTGTATAAATGCATAGAAAAATCTAGATTTTTACTGTGTAGAAGAGGAGAATGAAACTGTATTGTTGTTATCATATTTGTCAATGTTTCAGTAATCAGGTGTAGCCAAGGTTCTGGTCTGTACCAAGTGACATTGAATAATTATCTTTTTCCCCAGTATAATTTTTTAATTGGCTTCAGAGGATAGCCCTTAAATGGAAATAAATGCTACTAAAAATACCTGTGGGGAAAAAAAAATCTAGGTCCTAATACCCAGCTGATGTTTAGTTATAAAATGAACAGATTTTAGTCAGTGTTTTGAGATTTTTCTCCATTTTAAAAGGATATTTTAAAAAGTATTTTTCTCAAACTAGAGGTGCTGTTTAGAAGAAGAATTCTCAACACAGATTTGCACACGGACTTGTCGGTGAGGCAGAGCTGTGCCTTGCAGGATGGCTGAAATATTACTGGGATGTGCTGTTCTTGGGAAGCTGACAGTGACAGATTTTGGAGAAAGGGCAGAAGGAAATGGAAATCACATTTTTAAATAGTTTTAAAAATTTGTTAAAATGCAAACCAGTGAAAGGTGTTAGATTTGTTCTCATTTATGATGGTAATGAAGAACAGTTTTTACATTAATCACTGCTGAAGGTGATTTACAGTGTTTCAGTGAATCAATAGCAAATGACAGGAAAATATGATGGGAATTTTATAATTCAGTGTAGTTCCAAATATAATAATATTAGGTTTTTAATGTTTGATTATATTTTTTGTTTAAAGGTAAGACTAATGTAAACTGGAAAACTAAATTAGGCTATAACTTTTGTGGGTAATAAAATGGTAAATGTGATTCTTTCTCTTTTCATATTGAATGTTTGAGGTATTAATTTCTTCTCTGTAATTATTTATTGCTTGAAATTGACAGTCTCAATTGTGAATTATTGTAGTTATTGGTCCTGTAAATGAAATTTACTGAACGGTTACTGATGACAGCCTGGCAGAAACAAGAGTAAACATTGTTCTTTGGGTTTTTTTAGTCATATAAAATTAGATGAATGAAGTAATTAATTTGTTGTAGCAGCTGTACTCTGTTTAAAAGCCAAGGAATGGGTCAGGTAAGTCAGAACATGGAGCTTTTGGTTACTGGGAATAAAGTGGGTGAGCTGTTTAGCTGAAGGAGAGCTGCATGTGTTTCCAGCACAAACCCAGAGGCCCAGTGGCTTATCTTGTGCAGTGTCCTAAGGGAATTCCCCTGTCCTCTGTCCCACTGGGGCCCAGGAAAAGGCTGTTTTCCCTGTGTGCCCACAGGGGCTGAGGGAAGAGGTGTTCCTGTGCCCTGAAGGTCACCCAGCCCACCAGTGACAGCCAGAAATAGCAGTGGCCTCCTGGCACGGCTCCTCTGCTTTCCACTGGATGTGCTGGATGTGCCTATTCCCTGCAATGCCTTAAACCACAAAAGCTTTTAGCCATGCTTGGGTCTTTCTGCATATAGAATAGGGCCAAAAAACAAAAAAAGTTTTCCACACCCCTGTTTCTTCTGCTGGAGTATAAAAATAGCTGCCTTGCATGACCTTGTAGATTCTTTTTTACAGTAGCTTTGTGAAATTAGAATTCTTTATCAAGTATCTGCTTCCATTTCTTCTTATCACTGAAGTGTTTTTGTTTATAGAGCATTTACCAGATATTTCTGCATATAAACAGGTCTGAATTTCTAGGATTTTGCCTCTGGAATAAGCAGTGTTAGTGTTTGCATTGTCTTGGAAGCTCAGAATGTGATGTTGGGCAAGATAGTTCACTTTTCTCCTGTCTGTGGTGGATGCTGCATTAATGCTCCCAAGTCCTTTAGCAGTGTTAGGAACCAAAGCTGAGTTTCCTATGGAATTCCAGATTTTTATTGGCTTTGCTGATGAGTATCTCTGGGAACATTCAATTCCAACATCCTGGCTGCACAGTTAGAAGCAGGAAGAATTTCAAGGCTGTATTGGATTGTACTGTAAACACAGGCATGTTGACCTGTTGTTTGAACACTCAGTTTAGGCATTTTACTGCATAATTAGGACCCTTGTGCCTTTCTTCCACACTGGGAAGTCAGGCTTCTTTCGGCTCTTAATTAATCTTAACTAAACCATAATAACTGTTCTATGAAGGATTGGTTGAGCTTTGTGGGAGACTGATTTCAAAATAAAATTTCTGATGTAATGCACGATTTCTACTGGGAGCTTTTTGTTAATTTGAGCATTTATACATTCTTTAATGCTGATATTTTTTATTATTTAGCCACATGTAATGCTTTGTTATTTCCAAAGTGAAGGTGTTGTGTTATTGCTGATGCAGTAGGATGTGGTGCAGTTCAGTGCCATTCATTTGGCTCTTTGTGCTGAATAATGTGTTTAATGTGTCTTTAGTGCTCCACCACAATACTTAGAGAGACATTAATGAGTAAAATTCAGCTTAAACTAGGATTTGTAATGGCTTTTGTTATTTAGTTTAGCAGGGTGGCTAACTGTGCACACAGTCAAAAATAGATCTTTGGCAACAAACTGGTAATTATCAATAAAAACATGTACTTAGTGTCGGTTTCCTGGAAACCTATTCTGGATGTGATGCTTCAAACAAGTTCTGAAAATACAAACCAGCTCATGTGACTCTTAAAGGACTACTTCAGAACTGCAATTTTTTTTTGCTTTCCTTTTGGTGTGCTGATGTTTGAAAATTACTGAGCAGATAACAAGCCTGTTATGACCATTTTTCTATCTGAAGGGTGTTATTTTGGGTCTGGAGACTTGTATTTGTAATCCACAGGAGAAAGCAAAATTAAGCTAATATTAGACTTGCATAATGTGAGGATGAGAAGACCTCTGTGGGGCTGCTGCTGCTGTCCCTAAAAGGGGTAGCACAACTGGACAGACATTCAGGTGAAGTTGCTCCTGGTGGGAAATCAGGAGGGAATGTTCTCCAGGTATATTAAATCTTGTGCGGGGTACAGCAGGAGCTCTCCCACAGGAATGCCAAGGTGTATCCCAAATGGAAAACATTTGGTGGACTTAACCAGGAGCCCTGTGCTGAGGAGGTGGATTCAGTTCTGAATTTGCTGGTGTAATTATGCACAAATCATGGGTCTTGCTGCTGCTGATCTTATCAACGTTGTGGTGGTAAAAAGCATCTTCTGTGAAATTTCAGCACTTCCTTAGCCAGGGGAATGTAGTACTGGAAGCAAAATCCCTATTCCTTATGCCATGTTAGCCTGAAAGGGAGAGGAAGCTACTTCCAGCTTTTATGAGGAAAGAGCTCTGAAGCCTGTTGATGTTTTGTTTTATTCCTTAATTACTGTTGTTCTGCTTTGGTTCATTGGCAAGCTGTGTTCAGTTTATTTACCATGTTTTTATCAAAAATGAGTATTTTTCACACTCATGTACTTGAGATACACCATTTGCCAACAGCAGAAAAATCAAAATTACTTCTGATGCTGCTCTTCTCTCAGCCACTATTGGAACATTGCAGCAGTAGAAAAAAAAAGTCTCTCTGGGTAACTTAATTATATAACTCAATTTTACCTTGTTCTTTTTCCCCAGTTCCTCCCTCCCTCTACTCCCTGGTCTGACTGTCCACAGAAATACAATGTTTATTTGTTTAAGATGGTGCCCTGAGATGTTTCCCTTGAACTGTGTTGGATGTCACCAGCTATCCTGCAGAGTTAATATTAGATTTGGTGTCTTTGTCTTTATGTGGCCCCTCTGAAGGGGGATCCTGAAGTCTCTCTAGAGAGAATCACTTGGGGACGTCCCTGGGTTTGGTCTGTCAGCCTTTTGCTCTCCAGCTGATTTACTGTAGTAACTGTGACTGGATTAGAAGCTTTCTTTTGAAAGCTGGTTTTCTTGGAGATGTTTTTCCCCTAGCTGGGGTGAAACAGCTGACTGGGCTCATCTAAAATGAGTGCTCTGCTTGTGTACCTTCCTTGCTTTCTGCTGGTGTTCACATTTGTGCTCTGCTCTTGTGTTGCTCTGGGCTCTTTCTGCTGCTAAAGGAACAAAGGAAATCAGTCTGGCAAGTGTTCAGACCTTCATGGCAGGGTGGGGGGGAAGGCAGAGTTTTTAACTTAGGAAAAAAAAAAATCAGGCATTAAATTTAATTAATGCCCGATTTAAAACTGGCAGGTGATACTCAGTTTGAGCTGTTTCCTTGAACTCCCAATGGGCATTCTGGTGGGAGAGGATCCTGGGCAAGGAGTTTGCCTTTCCTTTTTTACTCTCTAGAGCTGTAGAATTTTAATATGTGCTAGAAAACAAACCCATTTGGGGCAAGATCCCAATCCAAGATCCCAATCCATTCCTGTTTGCAGATCTTCCAGCAATTGTTTAATGATGTTTCATTCATCTTACTTCTAGATCTGAGCTGGTTTGGTGCATCATAGAGGAGCTCAGCTGAAACCATCACACTCTATAAATGCTGATCCTGATCCTCTGTCCCTGCTCACTATATAATAAAAGCCCTCCCTTGAAATTAGATTTTAATGTCAGTGCTAGGAACTTTTCAGGCAGCACAATTCTAGCCCCCCTGTTGGTCTGGATAAGGTTAAAATAATCTTTAATTTTAGATGGTTGGTGATTTGCAGGGAAGATGTCAAGAGTTTAGGAAAATGCTTGGCTGGGTATTCTAGGAGGGGTGGAGAAAAGCAGCTGCCTGCTGCCAGTCTCAGATCTCCCTGATCTGCCCTGCTTTTCCAGGCTGTGGATCCAGGAGCTGGAGCCTGGAAACTGAGGTCCTCCTTGGCAGTCAGAGGGCTGCAGGGCTCCTTTGCTGGAGTGAAAACTCCCAACAAACTGCAAATTCACTTCCTTTTGGAGGTGGATCTGTTCAACCTACAGCAAATCAGTTTTCCAGGGAACACCTGTAACCTGTCTCCAGAAGTATATCAGAGATGGAATTTTGCTGCTGCTGCTGCATATTTCTGTTGCCTGTGCTACTCCCTGCTTTGCTGGCAAAGTGCTTGAGCAGTGTCACTCCACCTCAGGGGTGGGAAAACACCTTTACTGTTAATCACAAACATCACTCCTTGTGTCTACCTCATTTTAAAAAGCCTTGGCTGGGATGTGATCAAGATGTAATGGATTTCTGTGTTTTCCAGATTTGTCTTGTCCAGCTCACACAACACTTGAGTGGTTTTGTGTGAAGTTCAGCTGCCAGGACCTGCTGTTACCCAGCCCGGGGTGGGGAGAGGTTTGATGCTCTTACTGCAGTCTGTGATGTCCTGCAGTGCAGTGCAGCTTCAAAACCCAGAGTTCATATTTGCTTTTTGACATTGTAGCAGAGCTGAAATTGAGAGCCATGAAGGGACTACCTAAATTTGGAATGAGGTCTTAGACAAAATTTGGTGAACACTTTTTAAAATTCCTAGTGCAAATGTGAATTAAAATTGAAGATAATTTTGGTGAGTACTTACACATGGATTATTCCCATGCTGTATGTGGAAGAACTAGGGCACAGAGCAGCATCAGTACAGTCTCTTATGACAAATTTGTGATGGAGCTGAGAGGCAGTGTGGGAGTGTTGATATCCAGTCCTATGCTAGTCCTTGGAACAGAGTTTCTTCCTGTAAATTGTTGTTGGGGCTCTGTGCATTGGTTAACTAATGTCAGTGAAGCACTGCCCAGAATTTCAGGGTGTATTATGTGCTTGTTTAATTTCCAGTAACTGCTTTTGGGCTGCTGCAAGCCCTACAGCTGCATTATTGTATCAGCTGATTCCTCTGGCCCAGATGGAGCTGTTGCTTTCTGCCAGGTCCAGAAGAAATCCATCTTTCTAATCTCAAAATGTTCAAGAGTACAATAGAAAAAAACCTGATAGGCTGGAGTCAGTTAGGACCTCATTCTGCTTTATCAACATGAAATTTCTACTACCAAGAAACAGTAAAATTAAGGAATAGAGCCAGAGAATGAGAATATGCTATAGGTTTCCATTTGTAAATTAGTACTGAGAGGAGCTGATTGGCTCAATTGCACAGAAATTCTGGTGCTGACTCTGGATTCAAGTTGTTCCCTGTTCCCTTCACCTCTCTGTTCTTCTGATCCTGTAGTTTAAAACAAAACAAAACTGTTCAACTTTCCTTGTTAGTAGTTATAAAATACAAACATGCCCTTTGTAGTTCTCACACACCAGAAGTGAAGCAATTGTTATATGCCAGCTGGCTTTTTTTTTTTTTTT